>JAJIBD010001675.1:0-322204 GCA_021461705.1 Cryptotis parvus
GCAAGGCGCGAGCCTCAGGAGACCAAATGCTAACGTCTAAGCTTGCTAAACGGTGCAGAGAAGCGATAAAAGAAGACCTCAAAGACAGAAGAGCAGAAATACTGGAAGATGCAGCAGAAGCCTGGAAAAGCATTCGCACTGCCCGCCTGTCCTTCGCCAACTATAAGACCAAGATGACTGACCTCCGACATCCTGATGGATCTATCACATCTTCCAGAAAGGCAATGGAGAAGATTATCCAGGACTTCTACTCAAATCTCTTTGATAGCCTCATCCACCTACCCACATACCGAATTCCACAGGATGGATATGTCGTTCCCAACGTTCTCCCTTCTGAAATCTGACATGCCATCTCATCGGTAAAGAAGGGAACAGCACCAGGCCCAGACAAATTCAGATCTGAACACCTGAAGAATCTGCCATTGGTACTCATCAATACACTAGCTTGGCTCTTCACACGTTACCTGCCTGAATGCAAAGTACCCTCCCAATGGAAAACCAGCAGGACAGTTCTACTATGTATGTGGTATAATAAAATAAAATATTAATACAATATTAAATAAATAAATAAAATTTATTATACCACTGTGTGATATACAATAATTTTTGCATGATTGGGTTTGTTTATAAAGTTTTCCACCACCCATACCTCCATTAGTGCATCCTTCCCAACAACAATGTCCTGTAATTCCTTTTGCAGAGCCAGGAATAACTTGAGTATCGCTGGATGTGACAAACTAACCAAAAAAAAAGAAAAGAAAAAAAAAACCTTCCTGGCTCACTGTTGTAAATGTTAACTGGCCCATTTCTTTCAGAATACAGTATGTAGATTTCACAAAATAAAATCCTACTCCAAGACCAAGCAATTCAAGTCCTAGGCATCTTGCTAAAAACAAACAAACAAACAAACAAATAAGTACATAAATAAATAAACACTAACTCGCTCTTGTTTGTTCACTGTAGCACTATTACAATAACTAATATCTAGAAACAGGTGAATGGACAAAGAAGATTTGGTACAGAGACACAAAAGAAGACTGTCAATTTCATCATAAGGCCATATCAAAATTGTGAGGCAGATACAATTAGTGGATATTCCTAACATTTATTCTACTTTTCAATGCAAAGAGTATCTGATTTTAGATGAAGCACTTCCATTTTGAAAAACTGTTTTTAACATTGTAGTTGAATTGTAATTTATATATACATTTTAATTTAATTTCATTTTAGTTTTTGGGATACAGAGAGTTTTGCTTAGGTGTTATTCCTGGCTCTGTGCTCAGGAATCGGTCATGGCAGGCTTACGGTACCATATGGAGTGCCAGGGATCTTACCGGGTTGGCATATGCAAGTCAAATACTCTGCCTACTTTTTTTGCTACAGTCCCTACTATAGTTTTCATTAATACACTTGTAAGAATTTGAATGTTTATAAGCTTTATAAGTATGATGTCACCAAAGCACAACCAATACTCAGTACCAAAGTCTCTTTTCACGTTCCCCTGGCTTCTTTCAGTCATTCTCAGCAATATAAAATTTAAAACTTCAAATTGTAGAAAAAATGAAGTGGTAGGTATTTGAAAAATTTATCTTGCAGATAATAAAGAGTGTTAAAATGTATTGACAGAAGCGTAACATTGCCAGCTTTGATCTATCATATAATACCTATTTAACACTGCAGACTAAATATATGGTTAATCTCTGAATTAAACAGTATGTTTAAGACAAAAATGGAACCTGAAGTGCTTTCAACAATTGATCTCTGTCAAATGTGTCAGTGCCTTTAAAATCTTTTTTATTTCCTTTTTAGGTCATGCCCAGTAATGCTCAGGGTTACTCCTGGGTCTGCGCTCAGGAATTACTCCTAGTGGTGCTCCGGGAACCATTTGGGATGCTGGGGATTGAACCCTAGTAAGCCACGTGCAAGGCAAATGCCCTAACCTCTGTGCTATTGCTCTGGCCCCAATGCCTTTAAAATCTTAAAAACAAATTAAATAAACAGTGTTTACTTTGAAAGGGAACAAATATCCAATAGAGATATTAAAAGCATTCATCTAAATGTTTTACTGAAATGCAAAATTTAGTATAAATACATAGTTGAATGTATACCCAACCATTCTGTAGAAAGAGTTCAATAATTCCCTAAACTCAACTGCATGAGTTACTGCTATTTTTATACCATGGAGGATTGGCGGAATCAAAATGGGATGATCACTATCTATCACTATCACTATCTTCCCGTTCATCATCTATTTGCTAGAGCGGGCACCAGTAATATCTCCATATGTCCTGTCTCATGCTAGTAGAACCCAAAGGCATCCGCTTGCTCCAGGAACATAAAGAGCCTCAAACCATTATATTACGTCATGGAAATCACCTAATATAAATGTTACTGGTATTTGGCATATCAAATCCGACATGAGCAGCTTGCCAGGCTCGCCGTGCAGGTGGCATACTCTTGTAGTCACCTCTGAATAAAGCATATATTGATGAACTACGCGGCCGCTAGCAGCCGCGCAAGCCGGGCTGTGATAGTCTGTTCTGCTGCGTGGAGTTTTGATGAGAGGGAAGTCCGGATGTGGAAAATGGTGGCCCCCGTGGAGATGCGGGGAGGTCATCTGGCTTGTTGTGAGGCTCTGCTGGAGTGGCAGGCCAGGACTAGAACCCGCCATGCCTCCCGGGCACCTCATGAGTGGCTGGGCACAGGGAGAGCAAGTAGCAGCTCTGCCCCCATGTCTAAGAGTCTCTGGTTCAGCATATCTGGGCCGGATTGAAAAATAACTGCTGCAGGGTGGGTGTCGATGATCCGGACTGTGATGGGATGATAACCATGCTAATACCATGGCTCCAATTGTTAATAAGTGTGGGAAGTAAATGTTTTTAAAATCTAGTTAATCATGAATTTTTTCACTGTCTAGACCTTGTCCTTATTTTTCTCTGTTAACTTAGTAGATATGTAAATATACTGTACCATGTGAGTCAGAGAAAGAGTAGAGAGAGTAGGGCCTTTGTCTTGCATGCTGTTGATCTGGGGTTAAAACCCTGTACCACATATGATACTCCAACACCCTCTGAAATGACCCCTGATTGCAAAGTCAAGGTAGGACCTGAATATACTTGGTTGTGGCCCCAAAACAAAAGACATCAACACTCTATTATGTGCCGAACACCTGATACATGCTGAGAGTTAAATGGTCAATAACATGGGTAGCTCTCTGTGTTTCTTTCCATTATGGAGATATTTGTTAAGCACCTCCTGTCAAACACAGCAGTATTCAAAGAGATGAACTGTCCATGGATCCTTCCTTTTTAAATATTAGAGATAAAACTAATATTAGAGATAAAACTAAGAGCCCAAGGTTGTAAAGGAACTCTGTATTCTGTAACCATCTGCAAGTATCTGACAAATTTATCTGCCTATTAATGCAGGTTAAATGAATATATAATTCATATATATATATATATATAACTGCAATAAACCAGATATGTAAATTTATGAGTATTAAATTTATGAGTATTAAACCCAGACATGTAAATTTATTTACAACAAAAGAATAGGGATGGCATTTATGAAACATCTATCACATGTCTCAGTCAACTTGCATAATAATTTGGGGAATTAGTACTGTTACAACAATACTATCGGTAAGGAATCAAAGGCAGAATTTTTATTCAAACTTATGCTCATTTATTTATTTTGGTTTGGGGGCTGCCCCCCATCAGTGGTCAGGGCTTACTTCTGGCTCTGAGTTCAGGGGTCACTCCTGTAGAATTTGGGATAAGCACCCTCCCTGTATACTGTCACACTTTGTACCTCCAGAAGGTAGAATTTAGTCAAATGTTTTCATAGTATATTATTATTAAAATTAATATTTAAATCCAAATTTGTCTGCATGCAATGTTCCTACTCCTTTTGACAAAATAATATTTCACAAAGGGTGTCAGGGAGCCACTGGAGTCCCCAACAGAAGTACTCTTCTACCTCCAAAGCCACCGGGAAACAGATGAAAACTCACAAGTCTCCCACTGGTCCAAAAGGCTTTTAATACTACAAAAAGCTCTAGCACTGCAATTCAATATAATGGAAGACCTCAGCTCTGGTCAGAGTTTAGACCATACAGGAGAGCCCAAGTATCCTACCAAAGAGGATCCCATCAGAGAGAGTCCCACCAAAGTGGACCCCAGCAGAGAGAAGTCCCACCAAAGTGGATCCCACCGGAGAGAGGAGTCCCACCAAAGAGGAGAAAGTACCTCAAATTAGTCCCCTTATATACACAAAATTAATCCTAGCTTTGGGAGAGTATTGTCAACAAAGAAACCTAAACAACTTCTAGATAGTAGAAGAGTATAGAAGGGTGGTGCCACACCCTACTACAGGTATAAACAAATGATTATGCCAAGGACTAATCCCTTCTTCCAAGATTATCACTTATGTAAAATACTGGAGGAGGCGTGGGGGAGCTGGTATAAAGAAATACATCTTAATTTCATGGGCTTAATGTAATCTATATGGTACCCACAAAGCCCTTCTTATTATCTGCACCACGGTGATTCTGAATATCTTATTCTCTGTATACTAAAAGGATCACACTCACTTGCTTGAGAGCAAAGTAGCATGGTTCTTCCTATAATCTTAAATGATAGTCTCAAAATAGCCAGGGTGGCAGTCTTCTGGTAAATTCTAACTGTCCCACGCTGGGTCCAGTGGGTATAAAGAGGAGCTGTGCCCAATCTAGAAAACATAGACGTCTTAGTAGATTTATAATAACAAGTCAGAAGTTACTCATTTAGAGTCAAGGTGACTTCTTTAACTACCACACCCTCCATCAGTGTTTACAGTAAAGAGAGATCTCATTAATATGAACCCTAACTTAAGAACGTGGATAAAACAGCAAAGCTTCCCAAGCTAGCTAGGCTTGTCATCCAACAACAGGGTGATTAAAAAGTGTCCTTTGGTTAAATAAATTTACAAATTTCTGTTTAACCTAACTTTAAAAAAACTATTTTATTATACCATCTTGAGATATATAATTATAAGATGTTTGTGTTTGGGTTTTGATCATAAAGTATTCTAGCACCCATCCACCAGTGCCTATTTCCCACCACCAATGTCCCCAATTCCCACCAAGCTCCCCTAGCCTGCCTCTAAGGCAGGTTCTTTATTTCCTTTCTCTCTTCCTATCTCTCTCCCTTTCTCTCTCTCTTTCTTCTCTCTTTCTCTCTCCCTTCTCATACACATTGTGGATTGCAATACATACATTTTTGCATGTATGGATTGCAATACATACATGTATATTTTTTTGCCTATATTCAATGCTCAGTTCTAGGCTGGTATTATCATTTTCAACGATTATTAGCACACTGTTTCTGCTCTGTCTTACCTAACCTCTGACTACCACATGTTTGTGGTAAATTTCACCTATTGACAACACCTCCTGATCCATGTTTTGCTTGACCTTGCATATTGGTATCACAATATATATATATATATATATATATATATATATAGATACATATATATTTATATCATGAAAATAAATGCAGTCATTCTATATCTATTTTTTCCTTCTTGCTAATTTCATTCAACATGATCCTCTCAATTTATAGGATAACTTCTTAAGGTAACTCAAAATGTTCATCTAGTATACTGAAGGGAGTGGTCAAAAAGTTCGGCCATTAAGACATTTATGTTGGAAGTGAATCAGAAAGTAAAAGACAATACAAATGACTTTGATAACTTATTTTCTGATAATTCCATTTTTCATTGTTTTAAGTATTTTTTAGGAATTAATATGGAAAAAAATGTTGTCTGTTGCAGGGGGGGTGTTTGTGGTGACAGGGAACCTGGGGACAGGGGTAGAGGGTGGGAACATGGGGTAGTATTGTTGTCAGAACACTTTATGCCTGAAACTATATTAAAAGCAACTTTGTAACGTATGGTGTCTTTATAAAAATGTGTTTAAAATAAATTTAATTTGCTTATATATAGCAAACCCTGTGACAGGGTGTTTTCTTAACATGTAGTCAACTCAGGCTCAATCAGAGTTACTCCATTTAGATCTGAAAGCTCACCAGGGATGATTCCTGAGCAAAGAACCAGAAGTAAGCCCTGAGTGCCACTGTATGAGGCCCAAAACACAAAAATAAATAAGTAAAATAAGTGCATTTTAAGTACTGTGGTGTTGCAGGACACCTAAAAGCCTAGGCCTCTGCATCTGCCCTGGTTTGCCTCCTGCAGGTCTCTTCATAGATAGGGAGATTGTCTGAATGTGGCAGTCTTATATGACCATGTATTCTGTACTAGCTGGTATAAATATTTTCTCATGCTACCACAATCATCATGGGACTAGCTAGATCTTACCAGCATATTTGCCTGGCCACGTTGGATATCTAAGTAACTAGACCAGAGAGAAATGCTGTTTGCCTCCAAGCAAGCAAGCATGGCTCCCTGATAACTCCAAGGCAACTAAAATACAAAACTACCATGAAGTAGACGAGACTCTTGTGAAGGCTTGGAGAAATATTTAACTAAGTATTAGTCTTTGGTACAGAGACATGCCATCTCAGAAACCCCCTTCTCTACCCTATAAAGGCAATTCCAGGAAGATCTTGGCTCAAGAGGTGAGGTGCTGGGAGAAATTACCTGAGGGCATTTGATCATTCCTGCCAGGGGAAGTCACATTTGGCTTGTAGCTTCTCCCAGCTCTGCTAGGAGGCTTTTAATTAGCTCTGGGTCCTTGTAAACAACCAGATGGTCACCTGAAGTTGCTACATTCTATGGAGCTGTTTTCCTGTTTTCATCTCTAGATAGCCCAGCCCAGAATGGGCTGGGCTGGGGAGATTGGGAGGATTCCTAGCTATAAAATAAGCTGTAAGAAGAAAGAATCTCGCTTCTTTTCTCCCCTTTTGCCATTTCGGCTCCCTTGGTGTTTTGCTTCTCCGTCCTCTCCATTCTCTGTTGGGCCTCAACACGTGGTGGCAGCCATCTTGGCCTACACCTGGTTGGGGGGAGGCTGGGAACCTAGAGTCCGGCGGTTTTCCCTGCTCAGGTTTTCCCTGCTCTTTCCTGCATCGGATTCCTGAGTCTTCATCCATTCCCGCCAGCTTCGGAGGTAGAAGGGACCTCGCTTCCCGACACTGTTGGGGACCCCGCGCGTGCTCCCCCCCACACTGTGGCTTACAAAACTATTATTGGTGTAGAGAAGTAACTTTTATAGACTGTCATAAAGACTGTCATTTCCTGCTACCCTCATGGGAAGACCACCAGCCATAATTGTTAGCTTCCACGCTTCATGTAGATGCAAACAGCAATTCCATTCAAGAGACTGTGGGCAGGAGGAACAGGTTTTTTTTTTGTGGCCAAACTGTTTAAAATGAGAGTTGTTGTTGCAATTTTTATATTCTTTAAATAAAAAAAAGAGTAGGAGGATGGCAGTCACAAAAGAAGGGATCCTGACCCATCTGGCCAAAGGAGACAGCGGTCTCCCAGTCACAGCACTCTTCTCAGATAAACCATTCCATCATATTTGAGTCTTATACTGGGTGGATACACCCATCTCATTGTTGCTGCATTGATGCATGCAATAGAATTGATCAACTATAACATGCTCATTTGCAATGGTGTCCATAAATCACTATTAATACATGGGTACAGGAAATATTTATAAGTCCCTCAAACTCTCCAGACTTTCTCCTACTCTTTCTCTTCCTCTACCTCTCCCATCCTCCTCCTTCTGTCCTCTTCTTCTCTCACGCCTTCCTCCATCTCCCTTCACTTTCCACCTTCTCTGCCTCCCTGTTATGTCACTGAGGGGACATCATCCAGTGACCAGTCACAGGGCTGACAGTAGGTGTTCAAGTCCATGATGCAATGCTTCTGCTCGCGGGGCTGTGGTCGTTGCGGGTACCCAGACTCAGTCAGTCATGCCGCACGATCAATCATCCCTGAATCCTGTGATGTCTGTGCTCTACCTCTGGAACTTTAAAAATTAATTTTATCAAATACCATACATATTTAAAAAAATTTAACTAGGCGACATGTTATACGCAGAAAAGAATTACCACTTATTTACTGAGTTTTCAAATGTCTGGTTTATGATATTAACATTATATAAAAATGTTATGAACATTACTTTTGCAAGAAAACTCTCCTTTCCAAAATATGATGTTTGCAAAAATTTCAAAATAGAAAACTTGTTCCCGAGATATAATTTTGAGTTTAAGATGCTTTCACTGCATGTGAGCAGCCCTGCTTGGATACCTGGCTGTGCATATCATCCCTGAGCACTGCTGGGGCTATCCCCTTGGTACAAAGCCAGTAAGAGCTTTGAGCACTGCAAGTGTGCGCCCCCACAAAATAATTTTTTAATTTTAAACATTGATGTGTTGAACAGATGATAGGCAATGGGAGGCTTGAGAATAAGAAAATATCACTATCACTACCACTATCTTCCCGTTCATCATCTATTTGCTACAGCGGGCACCAGTAATATCTCCATATGTCCTGTCTCATGCTAGTAGAACCCAAAGGCATCCGCTTGAAACAAAAACATAAAGAGCCTAAAACCATTATATTAGGTCATGGGAATAACCTAATATAAATGGTACTGGTATTTGGCATATCAAATATGACATGAGCAGCTTGCCAGGCTTGCCGTGCGGGTGGCATACTCTTGTAGTCACCTCTGAATAAAGCATTTATTGATGAACTGTGCGGCCGGGTGTAATAGTCTGTTCTGCTGGGTGGAGTTGTGACAAGAGGGAAGTCTGGATGTGGAAAATGGCGGCCCCCATGGAGTCGGTGGTGTCATCTGGCTTGTTGTGAGGTTCTGCTGGGGTGACAGGCCAGGGCTAGAACCCGCCATGCCTCCCGGGCGCCTCATGAGCGGCTGGGCACAGGGAGAGCCACTTGCTCTCCCTGTGCTCTCCCTCTCCGATAGGAATAATTATTTTTTAACAAAATAATAAAAATATAATCATTTTTCTGCATTATTCTATTTTTTAATTTATTTTTAAGTATTTTATTATACCACCGTGAGATATACAAATAAAAAGATATACAATTAAAAAAGTTCATATTTGGGTTTTGGTTATACAGTGTTCCAGCACCTGTCCCTCCACCAGTGCCCATCTCCCACCACCAATGTCCCCGGTTCCCTCCCCTTCCCCAGCCCACCTCCATGGCAGGTTCTTTATTTCTTTCCCTTTCTCTCTCTTTCTCTTTTCCTTCCCTTCCAGACTATGGATTACAGAACATACATTAAAAGGTTGTCATGTGTATCTTTTTGCCTCTATTTAATGCTCAGTTCTAGGTTGGCATTAGTACCCTCGACAATTATTAGCACACTGTTCCATTTTCTGTCTTACCTAACCTCTGACTCCCACACGTTTGTGATAATTTCCACCTTTGACAAGACCTCCTAATATATGTTTCACTTGACCTTGGATATTGGTATCATAATATGTACATATATATTTATGCCATGCAAATAATTATTCTATTTTTAAGAGAAGAAAGTATTCAGGTTGAAAAAATAGAAGACACCTGCCTGAATACTTTGTCCAGTCTGTAAAGTCGGCCTGTGTTTTGTGCACTAGCATTATAAGAAAAGACGAAAAATTGACTTTCCACCATGAGCTCCAATTCCCTGAGATATTTATGTGAGTGCAGAATGCTGGCAACTGAACAAACAGCTTCAATCCCGTGTCTGCTCATGTCTCCAGGCAGTTTGTTCTCCTCCCTTTCCTTTACAAATGCTTTCCCTTCCAAAGGTTCCCATCCCAGTGTATAAACGATCTCCACAGGAGAACTGGAGAGTAAGAGCTTCAATATGGTTACATAGGGGTCACCAGGGGTGCAGACAGTGAATCAGATATTGTGAAGAGAATAGCAGTAAAGGTGATGATATATTCATGAAGTTCTGTTTATAGTCAAGGGGGAATTAATGGATAGAACCTATACACACAACAAAATGACAAAACTGGGTCTCAGATAAAATTGATATGCTCCATAGGTAGTATGTATATGTACCTTACATCACTATAGGTACAGTTTTGTACACATAATTCATCTAGAATTTCTTCTCACCTAGTAGCTGGAAGCATTTACTTCCATCCTATTATTATATTATATGTCACATGTATGCAGACTCCATTTGCATATGCAGCACTGATAAATCAGTGATTAATAAATGTCCTTGAAAATATGCTCATCATTAAGTAATAAACTGCTGCATTCCATCATAAGTGTATGTTTTTACTCTCAGAATCTTAAAACAATAATAGCATGATTTATTGCATGCAAACATGGAAAAGATATAATTATAGAGAAATTAAACAAAAGAAGTCTGGGTTATTACTATTCAATGAATATTCAATGCAAAAATTATGGTGTCACATTGACAGGAAAATGGTATAGAGATTAGGGAAAATTGTCTTGCACACAGCCAACCTGGTATTGCATATGGTCACCCTAACACAATGATCCCTGAGCACAGAACCAGGCATAACTCTTGAGCTAAACCATCTGGCTTTCTTGGTAATTCTGGGTCCAGTACCCTTCACTTTCTATTAACCCTTCATGGGTTTGCATACCAGTATAGTTCCCAGATAACTTCCAAAGAGTAAGAACCTCAGACCCTCAAAATGCACACCATTGGAGCTAGCAATCTCTTAAGACTTCATTCAGCTGAACAGAAGAAGGTCTTATGTTCTGAGAAAAACACAGGTCAAATTCAATTTAAAATAGGTTCACCTTGAAAACTACAATCAAAATTTTTAAACAAAGTACAGGGACATATAAATTGCAAAATGTATGTGAGAGTTTGTGTAGTGGGGTGGACACTTGCCTGCAGGGATGACTCAGGTCTGAACCTGGTCCCAATATGATCCCTTGAGCCTCACCAGCAGTGACTCCTGAATGCAAAGCCAGGAGTAAGTCCTGAGCACAGCCAGGTGTGGCCCCAACCCCTTCCAAAAGTAAAATGAGGATGTGAATTCTTTTCGTTAATAAACTCCTGGCCATCTTTGGAATCCACAGCCACTATTGTTTCATATGTTCCTGACAATGACATGCATCTACAGCTTTAAGAAAATCAAACATGTATGACAAGGTTCAAAAAAAGGCAAAACTAAATTTTAGAAGGTGAACAAAACCACATAAAACCTTGCAAAAGGTTGGGGTTTACATAAAGCTGCAGTTGGCACTTCACAAAAGAAATCACTGCACTTTTTATTTCTGGTTCAGAGGATTTACATGCTCTTTCTAATGATCTGGGCCTTCAGCACTGGGTAATGTTTCCCAGTTCTCAGCTTAGTGTTCATGCAAAATTGAAGCACTTTGGAGACAGTTTAATAGCTGCAGATGAATCTCAATGTGCAGAAAAAGGCATAATGGCTGTTTAGCACTTGCTAGGAGAAGCTGAGGAAATCAGGGGGGAAAATTCATTGAACTCAAGCCATCTGGGAAGCCAACTGAGAGGACTGCATCAGCCATGTGTTTACATGCCCATTGTGTTGTTTGTGGCACCAGGATGTTGAAGGAAATGCAGAGTGCAGCTTGATTGTAGTGGTTGTGTTTGGTTGGAGCTGCAGTGAGGGAAGCATTGGCTAGACCCGGGTGGTTGTGAGAAGGCTCCGGTGTGTGTAAGAGAGATTGGCTTCAGAACAGAGTTTGGCAAGGCTGCCAAGGCCTCCAGACCTCGGCCTGGGCAGCTTTCTCTGAATCTGGCCCACCACCACACAACAGATTGGAGTGGGATTCAGAGAGGCCATAAAGAACTCCAAGAGAATGTGTTGTTGCTGAGTCCAGTTACATTTGACTGAGAATTATGAGCTGCATGAAGGGAAATGGCCAGGTAAATGCTTCCCTTCCAGTGACCAGCAGCCATGCCAGACACTCTATCATCAGGGCCTTCCTTCTTTGTGGTTTTAATACATGGTTTTTCATAGCAGTTTGGGTTCCCAGCAAAATTGGGATTAAGGTACAAGGATTTCCACCCCCAAGTCCGCTTCGCCTTTAACCTCCCCATAATCAATACAATACACCATACCAGAGCGGAAATGTTCCTATAGTAGTTAAGCCTAAATGGACACACCTGTATCATCCACATTCTGTGTAAAATTCACTGGAAGTAGTTTGTGCTATTGATTTTTACAAATGTGATGACTTACATCTACACATCATCATAGATCCCTTATTACAACTGTGAATACCAGCTGCTGTGGAATATAGATACATTTGTTACATCCATCATTGCATTTATTAAGTGCTCTGCATAGAGTTGTTTCTCTGCCTTAAAAATCCTTTGTGCCCGACTTTTCATCCTCGCCTCCCTCCTCACCATGGAAATGATTGTTTCATCAGCTGTTCTTGGTTAGTTGTGTTTGAGTCCACACCTGACTGTGCTAAGGACTTAGATTTTATGTCTCTGTGTTCAAGAATCACTCCTGGCAGTGCTCACGGGACCATATAGAGTGCTGGAAATTGAACCTGTGTTGGCCATCTACAAGGCAACAGCCCTGCCCCTATACTATCTCTCCATCCCCATCAGCTCATCCTCTTACTGTCTCTATCTTTTGTTTTCCAGAATGTCATATTGTTGTAATCACATAAATTCTAGCATCTTTAGGCTAGCTATCAGTTGATTATTATGCATTTCCATTTCCTTCATCATCATTTGCTAATTTATTTCTTCATGGAGTTGAATAAACTCCATTGTCTGAATAGATGATAACTAATCTTTCATTTACCTACTAAATAACATTAGGTTGTTTCTAAGTTTGGGGAATTATGAAAAACCGCCATGGAATCATATTCATAGGTAAGTTTTGAACTCTAAATCTTCAAAGAGCAACAATTGGACCATAGGATAAATCTCTTCTTGGTTTTAGAAAGACCAAAACAACAACAACAACAAAAATATCAAATCATCTAAATGACTGAACTATGTTGAATTTTTTATTTACAACAAGGACGTTTCTGTTGTGTGTACTCATCAATATTTGGTGATGCGAGTGTTCCAAAATTTAGTCTTTTAATATGTTTTAACTTTTTTTATTGCTTTAATTTGCATGTCCCTGATGACATATAATGTGGAACATCTTTTCAAATGCATATTTGCCATCTGTCTTGTCTTGGTGACATCTTGTCTTGGTGAGACATCTGATAAGGCTGATTGCCCATTTGAACTGTAGTATTAAGTGACACTTTTTACAGGTGTTTGGTAATTTCAGTGGTTTGAATATATGCCACTTCAAATGATATGTCTACATCTGAATTCCATCAGAATAGATGAATGATATCTGACTGGGGAAAATGATCTTTCAGACCAAATTCACGAGGGTTTTGAGGTCCTGAGCTCTCCCTGTGATCCCACATCCTAGTGAGAGTCTTCTCATGAAGGACATATGGAGAAAAGACAACAAAGTCATGATAAGAAGTCAGAGAGACAAAGGTGTAACGAGGCCAGCGGCTCAGCAATGCAGGTGCAGTTATCAGAAACCGGACGGCACAAGTAACAGATCCATTGTTTTCTGAGTCTCTGAGGGAGTAGAGACTTGAAAGCTTCAGAACTGAGAGAGCAAAGGTGTCTGCTTCTTCAAGGTATAAAATTCACGAGAACTTATTTCGGCAGTCCAAGGTGAGAGTGTTTAAACCGAAGGCATAGGCCCCGTCCTGAACATTCAAGGAGCAAACTCAAGACTCTCAGAAAAAAATGTGAGGAAAAGCCATCTGCAATGTGGTGTTTTTCTAGGTTTGCAAATGCCTCTAGATTGGGCATGGGGCGCGAGCCTGTATGGTATGATTGCACTGCAGAGAGGCGCCTTTGTTCAGGATTATGGTGCGATTGCACTGCAGAGAGAGCGCCTTTGTTCAGGATCATGGTGCGACTGCACTGCAGAGAGGCGCCTTTGTTCAGGATTATGGTGCGATTGCACTGCAGAGAGAGTGCCTTTGTTCAGGATCATGGTGCGACTGCACTGCAGAGAGCGCCTTTGTTCAGGATCATGTACGGTTGCACTGCAGAGAGGCGCCTTTGTTCAGGATCATGGTACGACTGCACTGCAGAGAGGCGCCTTTGTTCAGGATCATGAGTGCGACTGCACTGCAGAGGCGCCTTTGTTCAGGATCATGGTGCGACTGCACTGCCGAGAGCGCCTTTGTTCAGGATCATGGTACGACTGCACTGCCGAGGAGGCGCCTTTGTTCAGGATCATGGTAAGGCTGCACTGCCGAGGCGCCTTTGTTCAGGATCATGGTAAGGCTGCACTGCAGAGAGAGCGCCTTTGTTCAGGATCATGAGTGCGATTGCACTGCAGAGAGGCGCCTTTGTTTAGGATCATGGTGCGACTTCACTGCAGAGAGAGCACCTTTGTTCAGGATCATGGTGCGACTGCACTGCAGAGAGCGCCTTTGTTCAGGATCATGGTACGACTGCACTGCCGAGAGAGCGCCTTTGTTCAGGATCATGGTAAGGCTGCACTGCAGAGAGGCGCCTTTGTTCAGGATCTTCAAGGCTGCAGTATGAAAAGGAGTCTGACTCATTCATCCCATCTTTCCTAGTATTGCCTGTAGGGAACATTCCCAAGGGTTTTGCCAACGAAATTTTAATTTATGCAAGCTAGAAATGTTCCATCTCCTCTCTGAGGAGGCTGTCCTGCCTCATCCTGAGGTGTTTTATAGGGAGAGACAGGAGGAATGATATTGCAGAAGGCAGTGAAACTTTATCCTGAGGAAGTAACTGGCCAGAAGTTCCAGGACTTATTCTCATACTGAGAGACAAAGCAGAACAAATGTTAACAATATTTTTCCTGACTTTATGGACTTATGAGACTGATCACACATTTCCTTGTGCCTGGCCTGGAGAGAGTTGAAACATGCCATGAGACAGAGAAAAGAAAAGGCATGGTCTCTGTCCAGTGTAAACTGGCCAGGCTGCTAATTCTCTAAGCCATCCTGATCACTCTTGTCTCTGACTGATTTCTTCCAAAACAATATTGTAAAACCTCAGGTTTGATAAAGTTGAGAGAATGAATATAAAACTTTTTTACTATTATTTGTGTCTTGGAGTCTTACCAAGAGTGCTCAAGGATCCCTGCCTGCAAGCATTCTGATTTCCCAGACTTATTATGATAATATTTAATATTGTCAGACTAATAATCCTACCAGGTGATTCTAATTATTATTTAATCACAGTAAATGAAATTATTCTAATTATATACCTGGGCTGTGCTTGAAAAAAGGCTGTTGCAGGGTGGGTCTGTGACAAGCCGGGCTGTGATCAACTTTTCTGCTGGGTGAAGCTCTGAGGAGAGGGGAGTGTGGATGTGGAAAATGGCAGCCCTCATGGTGTGGGGGGGGAGTCCTCTAGCTTCTTTCAAGGCTCTCCTGGGATGGGGGGCCAGGGCTAGAACCTGCCATCCCTCCCAGGCACTCGAAAATAGATGGGCACAGGGGAGTAGCAGCTCTGCCCCGTGTATGTGAGCCTCTGGATCAGCTTCAGCTGCTACTGGCTCTCCCTGTGCCCAGCAGATCACGAGGAGCCAGGGAAGATGGCAGGTTCTAGCCCTGGCCTGCCACCCCAGCGAGCCTTGCAAGAAGCTAGAGGACCCCCAACACACCATGAGGGCCGTCATTTGCTACATCTGGACTCTCCTCTCCTCAGAGCTTCACCCAGCAGAAGAGCTGATCATAGCCCAACTCTTGTGGCCTCTTTCATCAATAAATGCTCGAGATTAGAGATGGCGACAAGAGTATCCCACCACACAGCAGAGCCTGGCAAGCTACCCGTGTCTTATTTAGTGCGCCAAATACCAGTAACAACCTGATGGAATGGTTTGAGGCTCTTTATGTTCCTGGAGCTAGCAGATACGCTTGGGCTACACTAGCATATGACAGGACATATGGAGAAGTTATTGGTGCCCGCTAGAGTAAATTGATGATCAACAGGAAGACAAGTGATAATTATATAATACAATTTATTATATAATTATTATATAAATGAAAAATTAAATATCTATTAAATCACAATAAATATATAAATTTATTTATAAACAGTATAAATATATAAAGTCATATCAACTAGCATTATTTAAGCTTATGGTATACTTATAACAATATAGCATATTATTTATATTATATATACATTATAAGTGGTATAAATGATAATTTATCATTTATAATAAGTTTCACTATCCAAGGCTTACTTTTTTTTGGCTGCTGTGATATTTTACTAGATATAGCTTTCATATTTTTCATGCTGGTTTTGTGTCTCATAAGAGCACTTTTCAGAGGAACTAATATATGTGGATATTTCAACACTTTCCTCCTAAAAGGATGCTATTAGTTGTCTCAGGAAAGAAGTGTGAGGGAAACATCACAAACTCAGGGTAAGGGAAACATTCTCTCCGCCCACTTTACATTATCCACTGAAAATGGGCATTTAAAAACACTGAATCTGACTGTGCTTTCAGTAAATATTTCTTTCTTGGTTTGGGGACAAAGTTGAAACTGTCGGAGAGGAGCGTAGGTCAGGGAATGACTACAGAAACTGTCGGAGAGGAGCGTAGGCCAGGGAATGACTACAGAAACTGTCGGAGAGGAGCGTAGGCCAGGGAATGACTACAGAAACTGTCGGAGGAGGAGCGTAGGCCAGGGAATGACCACAGAAACTGTCGGAGAGGAGCGTAGGCCAGGGAATGACCACAGAAACTGTCGGAGAGGAGCGTAGGCCAGGGAATGACTACAGAAACGAGGCGGCCACTGGTCCTAGAGCTCCCGCATGTCAAGCAGGAGCTTTAGCCCCAAGGTAGAGGTTAAATGATTACTGAAAGGTTTGAAAAGTGTTTATGCCTTTAAAGTTTTAAAGAAATGCTGGAATGAGAAAAAGAGAAGACAGCATCAGAATTTGTTATCCATTCTTGAGAAATTACTACATAGTAAAATTAAATGATTCTGGGACTAAAATAGTGAAAATAATGTATTATATCACAGCATTGAAAAGTACAACCTGGGTAATAGTCTCATAAATTAATTCCTTCCAGTTTTTTCCAGCTTTCTTGGTATTTAGCATGATAGAGATGCCAAAGGGCAAACATTAAAATTTTCCAAGAAAGTTGAACTCTTTAGGCAGCTAAGCCTTTCTTTGAAATCACATTAATGGGTTGTTAAACTTCCTTAACCAAGATACTAAATTCATCTCACTTTATAACCCAAGTACATTCCTTCTTAGAAAATCAAAGACTAAGAGGATGTCCTTAATTTTTCAGATGTTTCTGCCAAAGTTTGGATTAAAAATACACTATGGCTCTCAACGCTACTGTCCTCACTGTGGACTGGAGCTATTGAACTCTGTGTCTAAGGATAGGCATGGTTGCTGGGTACGTAGAAATATTACTCTAGCAACACAATTACTCTTTTACTCCTGTTCTGGAAACACATAATCTAGCAAAGAGTGGACACTGAACTCTGACTTGTCAGCATAACCACTGTGAGGTGGGTAGGAAATGGTTTTCATTCAAAATTTAGGAAAACACAAACAAAATGCACACACACTTATATAAAATAAAATCAAATGAATGCTCAAATTGTATTAATCAATGTTTCATCTTACATAGAACAAAAAAGACATCACATGGTACCTTGTCATACCTTTGAATTGGCAGAGAATTCCTTTGTGCTTATGTTAAAATTTTTTGTTGTAAATATGATTTTAGAAAATTTCAGTTTTCCTCAAAAATAAAATACTAAAATTTCATTGAAAGTTATAATTATTTCTTGGATACATTTTGCAGTCATGTTTATGGGAGTATCTGTTCAAAAAATAAATACCTGAAATTATTCTATACCAGGGGTAACACAAACAAGAAAGAAAAAAAACCCATGGGATAGAATCAAAATTACATAGTTCAGCAAACAAGGCGTTGTTAAGGTATTTTAGAGTCTGAGAAGGGTTTTAAATAGCTATTTTAAAATATTGCAATTATAAAAATTGAACGGACACAATTGTCTTGAAACAAAGGATTAGAAACAACAAGATCCAAATATGTCAACTACATTTTTTTTCAACTACTTACTTCTGTGTACATGTTAATCCAATGGTAGAAATCAAAACCAGGAGCAAAAGTCCAAATAATAGAGCAAAAGTCCAAACAGATCATCTAACAAAGACCCTCTTCATGTAACAAGAGAAAGGAAAACAAAAACAAATATGAGTTCCGGATCCAACCGCATTTTGTAATTGAGATGAGGTTATGTTGATCATGTTAACTTATGTTTAAAGACTTCCGGTCTCTGTAACAAGAATGAATTCATTGTGAACGCTAACAAGTGAAGAACAAGAAAAAAAACTATTTGTTTATGGACATTCTCTTATAACAACTAGATTCTTGGCAAGATTTTATACTGATTCAATGGAGAGATCTACACATGCTAAGAAAATAATTGCCAATTTTCTACTTTTACTTTGGGATTAGCTTCAGATTAATAAAAAACTATTACTTTCTCTGACTGAAATAAGTATTTCAATCCTTATGAGATGGAAATCAAATAAACAATGATTCATATTAAGAAATTATCTTCACTGGACAAATATATTAATGCTGACTTCACTGTAAAATACAGAAAATGTTAATAGAATTTCCAAATTTTATGCATAATTTATTAAAGGTCAACCGAAGGTCATGTATTTTTTTTCTGAATATTTATGCTTCTAGATCTGTGTTTAAAGCACCTGAGTTTGGGGCTGGAGTTATAGTACAGTGGGATGTACAGCTTGTCTTGCAATGTAGTTGACCCGGGTTCAATCATTAGCACCAAAAACAGTCCCTCAAACACAACTGGGAATGATACCTGAGCACAAAGGCAGAAATAAGCCCTGAGCCACTGTAGCTATAAACCCAAAATAAAACAAAAAAAATGCAAAAAAAAGTATGTAGGTTTAATGTCACAGAGGGTTCTATGTTCTAAATATAATTGATAGATTCAGGTAGGACATTGAGATCTTTAACCATTTTGAGCTGAATTTTGCACATGCTGTGAGATGAATCTGAATACATTTTTTACAGTATTCCCAACACCAGTTGTTGAAGATACTTTTCCTTGCTCCTCTTGGTACTCATGCATCTTTATTGGAAATCAGCTGTCCGTGTGCCTGAGAAACAGCTCTGGTTCTTAATTCTACTCCATTGGTCTTTCCACAACCACAATGGTTTCATTACAAAAGCCTGACAGTATAAAGTTGTTCGCATCTTTTTTTCCTAGAATTACTTTGGCTATTTGGGTGGTTAAGTTGCTCTTTATAAATTTCAACAGTATTTGCTTTATATCTCTATAAAGTCATTGGTCATTTTATTGAGACTGCATTGAATCTGAGTAGTGCTTTAGGAAGGATTATAATTCTGACAATATTAACCCTCTACATCCGTGAACAGGAAACATGTTTCTATCGACCCTTACCTTCTCTTAGTGGTGGTTTATAATCACTCTGTATGTCTTTCATAGCTTTTGTAAAAAATTATTCCTAGGCACTTGATTTTTTAAGGTATCGTTGTTAATTGGATTGGTTTTATTTCTTTCTTTTCTGTTTCATTGTTTAGATTCAAAAAATGCCATGGATTTCTTTATGCTGATTTGGTAGCCTGCCACTTTACTGTACAAGTTTGTTGTTTCTAGGAATTTTTTTATTTTTTATAGCTCCTATGGTTTCTAAGTATATTATCATGTCATTTACAATAGTGATAATTTCACTCTTCTTTTCCTATATAGATAACCATAATATCACTTTCTTGTCTGTTATGAAAAAAGACTCCTAATACTATACTGAGCAATAATGTGATTGCCCAAATAAAGGGGAGAAAAAATAAACAATGGGATGACATCAAATTAGGAATCTTCTACACTGATAAAAATGATAAAAATATCCTATTGACTTGAAAAAATATTTGCTTTCCATTCTCAGAGGATTGCTATTGAGACACATAAAGCATGTAGAACTTAACAACACAAAAAGCCTCAAAATGGGGAGAGGAGATGAAGAGACACTTCCTCAAAGATGATGCACTAGATAGCTGAGAGGTATATGGATATACCACCTGCATCC
Organism: Cryptotis parvus; assembly: GCA_021461705.1. NCBI lineage: Eukaryota > Metazoa > Chordata > Mammalia > Eulipotyphla > Soricidae > Cryptotis > Cryptotis parvus. Next base: position 20,099 of record JAJIBD010001675.1, read on the forward strand.
ATGGTGTTGTAATAAAATTTTTTTAAAAATCAGCCCTGCATTACTTGTCATCAGCGAATTAAAATAAAAAAAAAGAGTAAGGCATCTCAAAATGATAGAGTGAAACACATTGAAATGAATAGTATTGGTATGATTGTGTGGATAGAGCAAGTTAGACATATTCCTCTACCATATATAGGGTACATGTTTTGTGGTTCATCCCTTTCAGAAGTATGGCAATACAATATGGCACTTCTCAGCAAAGAATTGAGCTTCCAAAAAGATCCAGCAATTCCACTTGCTGGCACCCACCCTAAGGGCCCAAACACTCTACTCAGAACAGACATTTGCACTCCTATGATTATTTTTATCACTATTCACAAGAGCCAGAATCTGAAAATACTTCAAATGTCCAAGAACAGATGACAAGATAAAGAAACTCTCTCTTTTTCTCTCCCTCTCTCTTATATATACACACACAATACATTCACTAGAATACTATTAATCTACAAAAGATACAGTCATATCATTCCATGGATGCAAGAGGATGATATCATGCTGAGTGAATTTAGTCAGAAGAAGAGGGACACATTCAGACTGATTTCTTCACAGAAAATCGGAAGTGAAATAACAAATGTCCAAAACAACAAAACCTGAGACCTACAAACTGAGCTTACTAAGGGGAGGTTTGGGTTGAGAGGGTTGTTGAGTGAGAATGAGACAATGCTGGAGGGTGTTGAGCTGCAAAATTGTGTGTATATCCCGGGAGGCATAACGGGTTCCTAGCCCTGGCCTGCCACCCCAGCAGAGCCTCACAACAAGCCAGACGACCCCCAGACTCCATGGGGGCCGCCATCTTCCACATCCAGATTTCCCTCTCATCACAACTCCACCCAGCAGACCAGACTATCACAGTCCAGCTCTAGCTGCTAGCAGCCCGCGGTTCATCAATAAATGCTTTATTCATGGTGACTACAACAGTATGCCACCCGCAACGGCAAGCCTGGCAAGCTGCTCATGTCGTATTTGATATGCCAAATACCAGTAACATTTATATTAGGTCATTCTCATGACCTAATATAATGGTTTGAGGCTCTTTATGTTCCTGGAGCAAGCAGATGCCTTTGGGTTCTATTAGCATGAGACAGGACATATGGAGATATTACTGGTGCCCGCTCGAGCAATCGATGATGAACGGGAAGATAGTGATAGTGATAGTGATAGTGAGAAAAAAGAACAAAAATAAAGTATCTATGGTCAGTGAAGGATGGACAGTGGCATTCAGGTGTTGGACATGATGCAGTAACATATATGTATAAAACATTAATAAATTATATCTCAATAAAATTCCTAATACATAGAAAATTATTTATGTGTACTCAATTTGTAAAATAACTTGAAGTATAAGATTGCTACATGAATTAATTAAATTAACTATTTATAAAATAGTCAAATTGAAAATATATTTGTGCATACAAGTTCTTAAGGTCATACATATAGAGAAATAAAATTCATCACCTAAGTCTTGTTTTATAGACCTATTTGTAGACCTATAATTATGTAGTTATATATAAAATAATTGATAAATATGGCACTGAGTGGTATTTTCATACCTCAGAAGTGACTTATATTTATAATTTCATATGATTTAACCTATTACACAGATATATTCACATTTATGAATATAATAATATAATATTACTTGTACAAATAAGAAAATTTCAAAAATGTTGCCACATGACGTGGGATTTTATGGGGATAGTACTAATTCATAAGGCACTTTTTCTCATTTTGATTTATTTACTTAAGCAGCAGGGTTCCAAAGCTTTTCATGATGCTTTGCTGTAGTATTCCATATCCCTACGCCATTCCCACCACCACTGTCACCTTCCCTCCACCATTGTCTCCATCTTCCCAACCACCTTTCAAGCTTGCCCCTGTAGCATGCCCACGATAATTTATATCGTATTGCTGGTTTTCACAGCACAGGCCGCAGAGAGACAGTACCGGGGTCAGGCACTTGTGTTACACGTGACGAACTTGGGTTCAATTCCCTACACGCCATATCCCCCTCCCCAAGCCCTCCAAGAGTGATGATCCCTGAGTGCAGAGTGCAGTTGGGATTGGCCCAAAACCAGGGTAAAAAGGGAAGAAATGTACAAATGACTGTCGCAGGAACAGGATAGGACTTGGATCAGGAATGTGGCACTGGCCCCAGCCCAGAAGGATAGAGGGCCAGGGTCTGAGTAGTGGAGTGTGGAATGGAGGTCAGAAAGAAGGTTGGAGACGCCACCTTGGAAGGCGGGTCTGGCTTGAGAATGGGCTCACCTGGCTGATCTCTGCCGGAGTTGTTTTATTTGGTTTGGTTATCATTTGAAGACGACTCCGGACACTTTCCCAAGCAGGGAGCTCCTGTCCGTTCTCTTGTACCCCTTTGGTTATCTACACAGCTGTGCTGCTGTGGGCATTACCTCTGAATTTGCCACAGGGGTGGAGCGCTGTGGAGCGCTCCGGGCGGAAGGGAGGGAAGACAGGCCCTGAGCCTCGAGTGTCCCTTTCCCCCGCAGCACGGGACACCTTCTGGAATGGGCTCAGGTTGCTTAGCAACCGCTTCTCCCAGCAGCCTCATCTGTCCAGGAAGCCGGGTTTGTTCTGCCTGGCTCTGTTCAGAGCCACCGTGGCTTAAGATGTTCGCTGAGCGACGTCCTTGCCAATGTCCTTGCCTGGACAGAGGGTGACATCGTGACCAGAGTCCTTGTGATGGGTGCTGCAGCTCTAGTGGGTTCCTGATAAACACGTGTGGGGTAGAGGCATAGAGACCAGCTGGAGAAGGGCGGAGGCCGCTGGCTCCCTTGCAGGGGGCGGGGGGCGAGGGAGTTTCTGGGGCGGCTGCTCCAGTCTGTCTAGGCATGTGAAAATATTAAAATTCTTCCCTCTAGTAGGGGAGGAGCCAGAGCCCCGCTCAGAGCTCTGGCCCAAATGGCCCCACCTCCCAGGCCGTCTCCCTCTCCCCATGCTGAGGATCCAGCAATGAAGCATTTCCACAGCACAGCCAAGCCCTCGAGGACCTGGCTCCAGCTCTGCCCCAGCCCCCGCGGACCGGAAGGTCCCCTGCGCACAGGCTCCCCCGCACTGACCCTCCCCTTGTGCCATCACCAGGCCCGCTGCCCCCTGTCCTCACCCCAGGGTCCAGTGCTCCTGCTCTTCCCTGGGGCTGGGCACTCAAGGATGAGCCTGGGCCCAGACTGGGAGGGAAGGCAGCAGGTGGGGACACAGGATGGGGGGACCCTCTCTCTGGGGCGGGGGCAGATGTCGGGAAGGAACCCTCTCTGGGGCCAGGTAGATGTGGGGAGGAGACCCTCTTTCTGGAGGGGTGGCAGGCAGATGTTGGGGAGGGGGACCCTCTCTCTCTGGCAGATGTGGGGGAGAAGCAGGTGTCCAGCAGGCTGAGGGAGGCCTTGTTGCCTGTCCTGAAGCTCTCTGGCCTGGACCTTATTTGGCTAAAAGCCGCCAGTCAAGGCCCCACAGGAGGAGCCCAGACGGGGTGTGGGCATGTAACCCTCTCCTGCCCTGCTCTGAAATCCTTCAGAACAGCCACTTACATTTTCTTCCTTAAAAGAGCAGGGAGAACCATCCATCCTCTCGCCGAGTGCCACTGTCCCTCTCCACGCCCTGCTGGCTCTCTTCCTCAGGGGTTTCTTTCATGAGCCTCACCGGGTCCTGCCCCCCACTCATGCAGTATCTGGAGCTGGGGGATTATCCAGCTCCATCCTGCAGGCCCTTTCCTCCCGCCCCACCGCCGCTGCTGAAGTGAACCCTCCGGCCAGTCTTGCTTTCCCCCTCGCCCTTTCTTCCTGCCTTTCAAGAGGCACAAGAACGTCCTCAGGCTCCTCATCATCCTCTACACCATCCTCCCAGCCTCTAGAGCCCAAGGGTTCCAGCCAGGAGCCCAGTGGCAAGCCCTGGGGATGAGGGTTGGAGGTTCCAGCCGGGATTGTGGAGAAGAGCGAGGCACGTTCTCCGCTATTCCAGGCTATTAGGGAAACGAGGGAAGCTGGGCCCCCCGGCTCAGGGAGAGACGCCTCCGCACCACTTGCTTTTGGATGCAGTGCCTCCCCATAGCATCCTGCTGCCTGGAAAGCTTGGAACTTCCCGGGCACTGTTTGCCACTTCCTGTCATGTCAGGTGCCAGCCTGTGAACACAGTGCAAGCCCTTCGCTTCTCCAGCATTCAGCTTCGGCAGAAGCTCACACTCCCTCTGTAGGGCTGCTGAGACACAAGAAAAACTGCCCTAATCTTCCCTGGCACATTTGTTGGTGTCCACATTTGTTGGTGTCCCAGGGAAGGGATCCGTGGCCTGAGCTGCTGGCTTCACATTATAGCCCCTAAAGAGAGAAGGGCAGTGGCTTCTGAACCTAAAAGTTCTCTAGTTCTAGTTCTAGAAATTTCTGTAATTGGGCCAGCTCCAACTCCTCTATACCTTGCCTGTGCCTAGAACATGTTGCATTCTGTTTAGGCTGGTATCCTGCCCTGAACTAACACCCTAAACTCCAGGGACATACTGCTGCTTTGGCCATATTGTTCCTGGCAAACTGGGCGTGGCCTCTGATGGATGTACATAGTCTGTGATGAAGAAGGACACGTTCAGCCTTCCATCCTGGGGACAGAAATGGAATTCCTCAATCTGTGGGTCTGGAGAGTGGAAGGAGAGCTAAGGCTGATTGACCTGATTTCTGGGATTGCGCACCCTACTCCCCTTTGCTGGGAGGATCCCACACCGTTGGTTCCTTTAGGGCCTGAGTCCCTCACCTATGTGATGAGAGCAGATCTTCCATAGATCAAGGGTCTTGGGTAATCCCAAACGCCTGCCTACCTTTCTCACCCCAAGTTTCCCTTATTTAATAAAAAAAATGGTTCTTTATTTAGGGATGGAGAGCAGCCATGTATTAGGATGTCCAGAAGCCAATCCCTGTAAGCCTGGCCAGACAGCACTGGGTCTGAAGGTGCTCAGGCCTGGTGACTCGGTACTGATAGAGACTGAAGGGGGAGCAGGGAGGACACAACTGGACTGTGGCCCTAAAGAAAAAGGACAGAATGGCAACATTTATTTGCAGGATATAAAAAAAATTACATACATACATACATCTATATATGTATATATATGTAAATATATGTATATATATGTATATATCATTGTAACACTGACTTCCCGTAGATCATCGATTTGCTCGACCAGGCACCAGTAACATCTCAATATGTCCTGTCACATGTGAGATAGCCCAAGGGCATCTGTCCGTTCCAGGAACATAAAAAGCCTCAAACCATTCCATCAAGTCATGGGAATGAGGTCTATAATTGTTACTGGTATTTGGCATGTCAAATACGACACGGGTAGCTTGCCAGGCTCTGCCATGTATATATATATATATATATATATATACATACATACATATATATATACATACATATATATGTATATATATATATATCACTTGTACTTGTATCACTTGTCTTCCCATTGTTCATCGATTTGCTTGAGTGGGCATCTCCATGTGTCCTGTCACATGCTAGTGTAGCCAAGGGCATCTGCTTGCTCCAGGAGCACGAAGAGCCTCAAACCAATCCTTTAGGTCATGGGAATGAGGTTCATAACTGTTATTGGTTTTGGGCATATCAAATACGACACAGGTAGCTTGCCAGGCCCTGCCATATATTTGTTATATGGATATACTTCCTAAAACAATGAAAAGAACTCTAGTGTTCAGGAAGCATTGATGGTGAACGAGATCCAGATTTTAAAAGTAACATGTGTGTTGGGGTCAGAGCAATAGTCCAGTGGGTAGGGCATTTGCCTTGCATGCGGCCAACCCGTATTCAATTCCCCAGCATCTCATAAGGTCCCCAAGCACCACCAGGAGTAATTCCTGGAGTGCGGAGCCAGGAATAATCCCTGAGTATTGCTGGGTGCAGAGCCAGGAATAATGCCTGAGTATTGCTGGGTGCAACCCAAAAAGCTAAATAAATAAAAATAAATAAAATGAAAAAAAAAACATATGGGGGCTAGAGCAATTATTACAAAAGTCTTGTGGAGTTCAGCAGGGGTTTAATTCGCAATGGTGAATGCTTATTGAAGGAATCTTAACAGACTCACAACTGAGCATTCTCAAGTAAAATTTCTGAATCAAACCAACAGCTCATCCTTCAAGAGAGCACTTCATTGGGCTCGAGACAGTACAGTGGGTGGGGTGCTTGCCTTGCACATAACCAACACTGGTTCAACCCCCACATCCCATATGGTGCCCCAAGTCAGCAAGGGATTGAGTGCAGAGCCTACAGAGTAACCCCTGAGCACCGCTGGGTGTGTACCAAAAACTAAGGGAGAAGCAGAGGGAGGGAGGACAAACGGGGGAGGAAGGGAGTGGAGGGGAGGGGAACGTCTCCCCAAGACCATACTAGATAAATGATTCCTTTTCAGTCCTATTCTCTGTAAAAAAATGTTTTAAAGCCCCAACTTTTGTGTGCTTTGTTACATAGAGCTTCAAGTTCTGTGACTGCAATTGATGTCACATAGCCAGCAAACCTGCTGTCACTTCCACCATAAATTTCCTGGTCATAGTGACCTGTAAAACTAAGACCCACTCCCTGAGCTTCATCAAGAGCTGCCTTCTTGCCTTGAATTTCTTAGATTAGAGCTTCAATATCTGTAAGAAAGTTAAAACATACTCTTAAATTTCACTTGTTGCAAATACAACATATTTCTCTATGGGAAATTACATAACTACTCTTCTAAACAACAGAAATTTCAAATTATACCATTTTATGGGCACAGATTTTTTGTTTTGGTCCTTTCCCAAGCAATACCGGTACTATGTTAGGAATCAAAGCTAGGGCTTCCACATGCAAAGCTTGTGCTCCAGCTCCACGTTTTAGAACTGCTTGGGAGGGTGGCTAGAGGGGGTGTTCTCGTCTGGTGATGCTGATGATCAAACCCAAGGCTTCACCACAGGGTAGGCATATGATCAACCACTTGAGCACGTTCCTGGCATCAAGCACTGATTTTTATTATGTCAACTGCCCAGTGCAAAACAAAAACTTGTTTTAATTAGAAATATGTCATTTTACTTACCTAAACATTACATAGGCACATATCAAAGAAGCAAATAGTTATATGTAATATATACACATTTATGTTAATTATGATACCAATATCCAAGGTCAAGCAAAACATGGATCAGAAGGTCTTGTCAATGGGTGGAAACAACCGCAAGTGTGTGGGAGTCAGAGGTTAGGTAAGACAAAGAAGGGAACAGTGTGCTAGTAATTGTTGGAAATGATAATACCAGCCTAGAACTGATCATTGAACATAGGCAAAGGTATACACATGATAACCTCTAAATGTATGTATTGCAAGCCACAATGTGTAAGAGAAGCTAGAAAAAGAAAGAGAAAAGAGGTAAAGAGCCTGCCATAGAGGTAGGCTGGGGAATAGGTGGGTGGGGGGGATTGGGGCCATTGGTGGTAGGAAATGTGCACTGGTAGAGGGATGGGTGCTGGAACAGTGTATGACTGAAACCCAAACATAAACATCTTCGTAATTGTATATCATGGTGGTATAATAAAATATTTTTTAAGAAAAGAAGAAAGGAGCTGCTTTAGAGCAGTCGCTATCTACCCCAGCCTCAGCTGCTTGGCCTGGACTGTGTAAAGGGAGGGTGTGGGCAAACCCACAAGTACTGGTTTTGATCTCTGAAGTTATTCTGATTAGAGAAGGTAGGTTGAGATTGTCAAAGGTCATTCAATGACTTTTGCCCAGATAATGCTTACATTGATTTCTGTCCTCACATTCTTCAGAAAATCAAAGATGAGTTAACGACAGTGAATACCTGCTTCTGTCACTTGCGCGCGTGCCTGTGCGTGTGTGTGTGTGTGTGTGTGTGTGTGTGTGTGTGTGTGTGTGTGTGTGTGCGTGTGTGCATGCTTGCCTATTCCTTGGGAGGCGTGAAGTCACATAGCACAGTGATGAGCCTGACTTCGCATGGTCACTACTTCAGCTTCTGTGACAGGAGGAGCAGTTACCCCATTTTGGCTTCCATGTGTCAGGCACGCATGTGACCACTTGCCAGGGTACCACCGCTTTCGAGTCATCACCGGTGCTAACGGGAAGCCAGGCTTATGTACCGTGGGTGCCGGTGTCTGTGACTGGAGGGTCCGAGCTGTGGTCCAGTCAAGGAACAGATGAGGGTCAGGCAGGGCCACTGCTAACTACTCCCACTACCATCCCGTGAATGACTAGGCATTTTATGAAACGTTTCCTTTCCTTCCACCCTACTTGATCCGGTCTTGTGTCTTGTCAACCACACTGCCACCTTCGTGGCCATTAGCTACCTACCATAAACTTGTCACCAACTGAGAAAAGAATGTTAATTGCCCCCCTCAGTGCCCAGGGAAGCTGGTATGTATCACTGTTAGCCTTGGGCTTCTGGCTACTCTCCCTCTGCCTGGTCTGGGAGCCAGCGAAACTCAATTTCTTGAGCTTAGCGGGGATCTGACATCCTTTATCCAAGCCATGCACATCTGAGCCTCATTACAGCTGCTCTCTTTCTCTCTGCCAGCTCTCTGCCTTCTCTCTTGGAGGTCAGGACCAGTCTGTGGTTCTGAGGGATCCCCCATGGCTCTCAGGGGTCCAGGACAGCAGCCTTAGCTAACAGTCTGGCAGTTCCCCACCCCAGCCTCTTTGAGCTTGACTCAACGGGAAGCTGCTTCTAACCTCTCTGGTAGCAGCCGCCGTGGCCGTTGTGTCCAGTCTCTCCCTGGGCAGCTCTGCACCAGCAGCCACACAGTACCTACTCTCAATCTTTCTGCCTCAGCAGCACTCTCTAGTTGCTCAGCTACAGCATTCCAGCTTTGCTCTCTCTGCTCTTGCTCTCTCTGTTGGGGATCAGTGGCAGCAGCAAACTTCTCTGCCCTGCCTGGGCTCTCAGTCCATCTCTGTGCGCAGCCGCTCTTCCAGCAGTGACCTGCCCTCAGCTCCCTTTAGCAGCTTCCTAGCTAACAGCAGTGACCCACAGCAACAGTAATGGCTCCGAGCTACACGCCACACTATTTTAGAGAAGGAAACGAAGCTGGCACAGTGAAAAGGCCTGTTCTGTGGACCTGCAAGAAGTATCTAAATAAGTACCCGAGGTAAGTCTCACTCCCAAGGTGCCACCTATGACCAAATCCAAGGACACATCCCTATCCGGGCTCCCAAACGTGCCACCAGGCTTATAGCTGCCTTCAGGCCAAAAGTCTGTTTTCAGTGTGGGGAGAAAAGCATAGTACTTCTACCAAGTGTCGTACATGGAAGCTTGGGTCGTCAGCCTTCTGCCTGGGTAGTCCTTCACCCATATCCATATAGATAGGCTGAAAGTGGATACTGCTTTGAGGACCAGAAAAACTGGGTAAGGCCCCAGTTGGGTGATAGGAGTGTCTGGGCCAACCACTGAAGTGGCTATTCCTTCTCTTTACCTGTCTATGGGAGCAGCAACCTGGGCCTTCCCTGATGGGTCAGAGAAAGAGCTGAGGCAAATCGATTGAATGACTGGGTGTGGGGGCTGGGGTGGGGAGAGAGCGAGGGGGCATACTTTGTCTATGGTGAATTCATCTCTCTCTGTGGAACTATGGAATATTAAGGCCAGAATAAAATCAGAAGTTGAAAACTTTGTTATTGGGCATATAAAAATAACATCAATTTAAATCTTTTATTGGGTAAAAAAATTAAAATGAGATTGTGGACCTTTACAAAATAGCTGCAGAGCTTTATCCTACAGGCCTAAACCAACTTCAGTTAGAAGTCAAGCTTCTTGTCATACAGATAAAGGTGTGATTTTAGCAACATTAATGAACTTAATGTTGAACAGCCTGGCTCGCGGTTCATCTTTAAATGCTGGATTTTTAGATGACTACAAGAGTATGCTACCCACACGGCAGAGCCTGGCAAGCTACCCGTGTCGTATTTGATATACCAAATACCAGTAACAATTATAGATCTCATTCCCATGACCTGATTGAATGGTTTGAGGCTCTTTATGTTCCTGGAGCAAGCAGGTGCCGTTGGGCTATACTAGCATGAGACAGGTCATATGGAGATGTTACTGGTGCCCTCTAGAGCAAATAGATGAAGAATAGGAAGACAGTGACAGTGATACAGTGGTTTTCACTAATGGCTAATGCAATGATCAAACTATGCTTTATTTTTTTATTTATTTTATTATATTATTATTATTAATATTATTATTATTGTTATTGTTTTGCCTTTTGGGTCACACCCGGTAATGCTCAGGGGTTACTCCTGGCTCTGCACTCAGGAATTACTCCTGGTGGTGCTTGGGGGACCATATGGGATGCAGGGGATCGAACCTGGGCCGGCATGGGCCGGCCACGTGCAAGGCAAACGCCCTACCTGCTGGGCTATCGCTCCGGCCCCCAATCAAACTATGCTTTTAGTAAAGAAAAATTTAACACATATTTTTCCCCAAATTTTATTACACTACTTTTAGACATACAATTGCAAGATGCTCATGTAGAGTTTTGGTTCTACAGTGTTCCAACACCCATCCCTCCACCCGAACCCATCTCCCATCACCAATGTCCCCACCTCCCTCCCCCCTTCTCACACCTCAACTACTTGGCGGATTCTGTATATCTTTTCTCTCCTCTCTATCTCTCCCTCCCGCCTAACTTTCCTACACATCGTAGAATGCAGTACATTAAAGGACATAACTGTTTCCACTAGTTTGATGGACCGCATGGCTGCTTGCAGCTGCAACGACTTAGGGGGCCTCATGGTCAGCATCTGGACAGCAAAGGTGGCGGCTAGTCTCATCCAGCTCAAAGGTGGTGGGCAAGTCTCATCCGGCTGCTTCCGGGACCCCCCAGAGGTGATGGGCCCACTCCCAAAACCCATCTGTCCTCCTGGGAGCCCCATGGTCAACTGAGCCTGGGGAGAGACGAGTTCCAGCTTCCCCAGCCGCATTTGAGAGTGCATGCTATGGCTGGTTGCACCAAGGCAGCTCCTGGGCGGGGCCACCAGACTTGACAAAATGGAGGGGGAAGGGCCTATCCCTGGCTCCATCTGACAAATTCCCAGTGATTCCCGCTCTGGGAGCTATCTACCTGGGCTCGAACTCATTTTGCTCTGTTAATCTGGTCTTGAGGTAGCATCCCAGCATCTGGACAGCGAAGGTGGTGGCTAGTATGGTGGGCGAGTCTCATCCAGCTGATTCGGGACTGAGCCTGGGGAGAGCCGAGTTCCAGCTTCCCCAGCCGTGTGTGAGACTCTGCATGCTATGGCTGGTCGCCCCAGGGCAGCCTTAACACTTATTTTTAGCACATACTAAGGACCAAGTAAAGCACCAAGTTAAGCAACAAACTAGAATAATAAATAAAAATGAACTGAACTCTCTATTTCATGAGTTTATTCTTCAGGTCATAATTATAAACTGAGAGGAGCAGTAATTCAGAGATGATAATAGTTCCTTTTTAAGTATCCAACTTTAGTAAGTAGAGAAGATGGAACCAAGCTTTTATTTTTAAAGTTCCATATGACAAATGGCAAGACTACAAGTGAAGATATCAAAAAAAAAATCACAATCAATTTAATGAAAAGCTTGTCAACAAATCATACTGTTGCAGCAACTGTCATAGATTCATGTATAAGTTTTGTGATTCTAAGACACTGAGTATTAAAAAGTGATTTAATTTATTAAATCAAAATTGTAATGCATTTCACTAAATATTCCCTAGAAAATGTACTATTGGCATTCCTGAAAAGTCCTGTTCTGCTGTCACACCGATGGCTCATAATATTTAATTCATGTTTTGTGCATACAAGCTCAGTTGAAAAATGAAGTTTAAAATCACTTTTCTACTGGAGAATTATTCTGGATTTCTACATCCAAAAAATACTTTTCTTCAAAGGATGAATACATTGTTGCAGTGTTTTCTCAGTCATTTGGCTATAAAGATTTTTTTGTGAGTGTTTTCTTTTCCCCCACCCTCACAAATAACAGTGACAGACATGACAGTTCTATAGACTTCTATGAAAATAAAATCGGTTTATCATATTCTGTAAGAAGGGGATGGAAAAGGATTACAATAAGAGTAGAATTTTTTTTTGTGGAAGGTTTTTAGATACATGACCAAAAAGCGTCTGCACCTCAAAAGAAACGGTGACCAAGATACAAAGACAATCCACAGAGTGGGAAAGAATATTCACCCAATACCCATCTGACAAGGGTTTAATATCCAGGATATATCAGGCACTGGTAGCACTCCACAAGAAAAAAACAGCCAACCCCATCAAAAAATGGGGGAGAAGAAATGGACAGAAGCTTCCAAAAAAGAAGAAATTCGAATGGCCAAAAGGCATATGAAAAAGTGTTCTTCATCTTTAATCATCAGGGTGATGCAAATAAAAACAACAATGAGGTACCATCTCACACCACAGAGACTGGCACACATCCAAAACAGCAAGAACAACCGGTGCTGGCGTGGATGTGGGGAAAAAGTGATTCTGATCCACTGTTGGTGGGAGTACCGACTGGTCCAGCCCTTTTGGAAAACAATATGGGCATTCCTCCGAAAACTAGATATTGAGCGCCCATTTGATCCAGCAATAGCACTCCTGGGAATATACCCGAGAGACCGAAAAACACATAGCAGAAACACTATCTGTACTTCTTTACTCATCTCTGCACTATTCACTATAGCTAGAATCTGGAAACAACCTAAATGCCCAAGAACAGAGGACTGGCTAAAGAAACTGTGGTTCATCTACACTATGGAATACTATGCAGCTGTCAGAAAAGATGACATTATGAAATTTACCTGCAAATGGATGGACATGGAGACTATCATGCTGAGTGAAATTAGTCAGAAGGAAAAGGACAGATATAGAATGACTGCATTCATTAATACGACATAAACAGATACCAGTGTTTTACTAAATGTGGGAAATGGTAATGGCAGATTAAAACTCACCATTGAATATACAGCAAGAGATTTAAGTGATAAACTCTACATATCTGCAGGGCTAGCCACAATGTGTAAAATAAGAGGGAGAGAGATGCAGAGACAGAGAGAGAGACAGAGAGAGAAAGAGAGGAAACTGGGGTACCTGCTATTAAGGCAGCATGGAGGTGGGCAGGAGAGGGTGGGGTACATTGGTGGTGGAAATGGGGCACTGGTGGAGGGATGGGTGCTGGAATACTGTATTACCAAGAAGCAATTATGAAAACCTTTGTAACTGTATGTTCCACGGTGGTATAATAAAAAATAAAAAAAAAATAATCAGTAGAAAAAAGAAAGTCACAATATATTTAAGACTAAAGTAATCATTTGGATATGTACATTAAGCCTACTATTGCCTGGAGAATAAATTATAAGGATAAAGGCCGAAAATGAAAATGTGTTGGAAACTACATAAATAATCTCAGAGACACAAATGAAGGTGGCCTATGCTAAGGTACTATCAGCAAGAAGTACACACAGGAGAATGTTTGCACATTCTGAGAAGAAACTACCAGTAATTGATAATCATTTTTATTCTTAAATCTAAGGTGAATTTCTTTAGAATTTTTGGTAAATGGACAGAGAGAAGTATCTGAATTGGGAAGGTAGAAAGAGAATCTCGCTTGCAGACCAAAGAGCACAATGCATCTGTGAGTACTTTGTCCTGAGGATAGAAGATCGATTTAATTTGTGTTGAACTGCGACTTCTCTTATCAACTTCTCTTATGCTACCTGGCTAAGTATTAAAGAAGTTCAAGAATGAAAAGAACCATATTTTCTGCATGAGCTTTAAGTTATTAAATTAGAGTCACAAGGACTGTCATGTGGAAAATCTGACCTAAGGCAAAGACAGCAAATGAAAAATAAATATTTAGCTGACATTCTCAACCAGATTTCAGTTTCTGAGAAAAGAGAAATCTGTATTACCTGCTTAAAAACAGATTAACGGTTCCATGTTCAGTAGCTAAGGCAGAACTGAGAGAAACACTACGGAAAAGGACAAGCCAGACTTTAAATCAGAGAACTCTGGTTTCATGCCCAGCAAGTTTTTTGCTAACCTGTGGTCAGAAGCAAGAAAAATCGCTACTTTATCCTCTGAGTCTCCGTTTTCTCATTTACAAAGGATACCCTAAAAATTATCTCCTAAGATTTTTGTGATATTAACATGATAAGATATAAAAAGGTGTTGTTTAGAAAGCTTAGAACTTTTTATTATTTATAATATGCTGCTAATGTGAGAATCACTGAAAACAGAAAAAGTGTAAAGGTTTATTAAAATTTCAAACCAACATGAATATTTCTAAATGTCCTTGCTTTCTCATAAAGAAGGAATATTTGCTTCTCAACTGCAAATCTTAGTACCATGGAAACAGAGGTCGAAGAGGCTTCAAGTAAATAGAAAGCAGTAAGCTTATCTTTGAAAAACTGCAGCAAGAACAATTTGAGCATATAAAGATTTCTCTGGAGCTCTGAAGGAACATAGGTACTTATTACTATATTATGAAGCGTTTCTGAATATCAAAAATTCTTAATTATTCAGTACAAGCCATTTTCAATTTTTATATTTCTTGCACTACATATGTTCAAGAAAGACAAATGTGATTTAGAGGATGGAAAGAGAAACAAAATAAAAACAGTAATGAATGGTGCTTTGGTCATTTCATAATCAACGTACAGCTCTGAACAATGAATACAAATAACTGTGAGCCTTACTTCAAAACAAGAGTCAACCTCAATACTCTTTAATTTTATGTGTGTGTGTGTGTGTGTTGTGTGTGTGTGCTTGTTGTGTGCTTGTGTTTGCACATTGTTTGTTTGATTTGGGGCTATACCTAGCTGTGCTCAGGGCTTATTCCAGGATCTGTGTTGAGGGATCATTCCTCTGTGGAACATACGTGGTGCTGGTGATTGAACCAGCCATGTACGAGGCAACTGCCCTACCCATCATTTCTCTTTTCTCCACTTCTTACCATTTTAAATGGTTATGCACTTAGAAAAGCTAATAAGGTATATAATCTTCTATTACTAATTGTTTCATGTTATATTGTTTTCTATTCTTCTTTGAAACGTTGTAAGCTTTCCTAATATACAAAATCATGCTATTTGTAAAAAGTGATAATTTAAAATTTTCCAAATAATTTTCAATCGTGTTTGTAAAAAGTATTTGTAGTATCTCATTACACGGAATTCATATTAAATAATACTAGTATCTAGGAGGTTATTTTACTTTATCCTAACTATAAAAGGAATATAATCTTCTAAGATGCAAATGCTCCTTTGGATGCTAAATTTTTATTTATTATTATTATTATTATTATTATTATTATTATTTTTTGCTTTTTGGGTCACACCGGCAATGCTCAGGGGTTCCTCCTGGCTCTGTACTCAGGAATTACTCCTGGCGGTGCTCGGGGGACCATATGGGATGCCGGGGATCAAACCCCGGGCTGGCACAGGCCGGCTGCGTGCAAGGCAAACACCCTACCCGCTGGGCCATTTCTCCGGGCCTTGGATGCTAATTTTTTTTAATAATAAAGTTTTTGATAGAAGTGAAATACAAGGATTGGAGAGCTAGCAGAGTGGGCGGGCATTTGTTGTGACAGGGCATGAACCCCCAGGACTCCAAGTGGTCCCAAGCACTGCCAGCAATGATCCCTGAGCACAGAGCTCTGTACTCAGGGATTATTCAATGTGTCTCAACAAAAATGAAACAAAACAAACACAAAACACAAAACCCATACTTGATTGAACCTAATCTGTAAACTTTAGGAGAATTATCTATGTCTTGGCATTGTTAACTCTTCCTTTAGCTCTTGTCTATTTCACCTGAATTTGAACAAAAACACTTTATACCTTAAAATATATTTAAAACATATTTTATAAAATACAATTTATTCAAAAATTAATATACTCAAAATAATTTATATGAAATAATAGAAAATTATAAATTTCTGGAGAAAGGGAATATATTTTGGGGGCAACTATGGATATATTTTACAATGAAGTTTTAAGGTACACTCATTATTAAATGTGTTCATTTATAACCTTCCTTAATAGGCATTTTCATTAACTTATGATATGATAATATATGTCTGCCTTTCATTTTGGCTTTGTGATTTCTTCCTTTTTCCTCTCACCTTAAAATATGTGGGTCTGGAATCTTTACAAACAAATGATCTGAGACAAATAAAATCCAATTCACTTGAGAGTTCAAAGACATCTGGTGGAGTTATTTTCTATGTAATTAGAGCATGAGGTTGGCCAATTCCTAAAGAAAGCTTCTATGCAGTTGGGTACCCAGTCATTCCTACATTCACCAGCTTACACACAATGAGAATTTCTATTCATACAATAATACACAATTATGTATAACTGCCACCTGATTTTATAAGGCCATTGGCATTGTAAAATTATGTGTCTCATATGATTAAAAACTAACGTCCTCTAACAACCTTTCCTAGTTTCTTAGTTTCCCACACCACAACTTGCTTCTATACATGAGACAGTGAATTTAAATCTCCCTCACGCTTCTATACATGAGACTTCTATACAATTTGTTTCTATACATGAGACAGTTAATTTAAATCTCAGGTTCAGGGAACCTTTTATTATAAAAAAATATGAAGTACATATAATGTGGTTTTTGAAAACTTTTTCCATTTGAGTATGCAGAATGATTTCCAAGGATAAAGGAAGATTTCCATATGCTCTCATTTGTTCATATTTGTTACTAATGAGTTTAAAAATACTGATCAGTCACCAGAAGATGTCTATACCCACCTCTTCTCTTGCTCAATTCTATTCTCTCAACATTATCAATCACTTTCAACAATATTAGCTAGTAGTTGGTAAATAGGATCCATTTTTGCTGAATTTAAGGACATATCATGATTTCAATATATCATATAAACAAACGGTTAAATACATAAGGGAAATCATTCATGTGAATTAACATGGCACTATGAAAACAAGTATGCAAGTATGTTTGTTCTTGATTATGTACCCTAATGTCAGGATACTTAGACTGTAACCAGAATTGACATACAGTTAATGTGTGTCAAGGCATCTTTTACTTGAGTAGTGAACAAGAACTCAATCTAGTTTCTATAATGACATATGTTCTTAAGTATGTGATGATGTGGTTACATATAGTTCAAATGGAATTAAATCAAGATTGATCATATTTTATGTTGTAAGCATATAATCATCAAATTTTTATTAAAAATATTCTAAAATTTGCCAAAAAAACAAACCCACTTAGAACTTTAAGCAGAAAATAATGTGACAAAACTCCAAAATAGCAAGCAAAGGATCCTAAATGGCAAGTCATATATAACAGGAAACTCACCAGAAGTCTCGTCTACTCTCTCATCTACTATGTGGTCCTTCTGATGAACCCATTCACTGTTACATTTGAAGTAGATCTGAGTAGCAGGGCTGGCTTTACAATAGAGGTTCACAGGCTTATTCTTCACAATATAAGCTTCTTCTGGCTCAATAAGGAAGTGTGGAAGAGGCTCAGGTGGATCAGATGGGAATGATTCTGGGAGTTCATGAAAAAAGTCGTCGCTCTAGTAAAGGAAGAACAAAGTGGTCAATATTCAAAACAGGCTATCCATTTGTCTTTTTTTATTTGATAAACGTCAAAAAAGAATGATGCATAGATGACCTATTTAAGAAATTTGAATGTCTTCTGTGACATCAGGTGTTCATTAACTGACTACTCAGTTAAGGAATTATATAAGTATTCTCAATTTTGTGCACAGTAAAACTCAATATCATAGAATAAATGTCTTTCCCTTAGCACATTGTTAATAAAGAGCTCAACTAGGATCAGAAGCCCAGTTAGATTCTCTCAAAGACTGTCGGTTCCACAAATTAGTGTATCGCTAATTCTACATTAGTATCCTAAGAACTGAAAAAATCAGAAGCATCTCCAATAGAAGAAAATTCTGTGAAGTACATAACACACATAGACAATCATTAAACTCTTCTCAAAGAGAACACCAGGAATGCTAAAAAATGTAAATGAATGGTCTTTAAGTTTAGACTCAAGTCTATAATTATTTTCAAAACATATAATTCATTCATTCAACCACAAACATTCATTGCCCTCAGAATTACCTCAGCACTGAAGAGAAACACAAAAACAATTCAGCCTATAAAGAGCCTAAAACCTGGGAACTATTTGGTCTTGTTTGGAAATTGTACCTCAAATGTCATACGGGACTTGTAAGTCTAATCACTATCCTTCCAGACGTTCCCACACTTATTTGACATAAGGCTCCTTTTTCAGAAAAAAAATTACCCCCTCCCCCTGAAACCCACTGGAAATCTACCATCCTTAAGTGAACGAAGAGAAAGCACTTGCCTAACAGGCCCTACTCATTCTCTGTAGCCTGTCTCCACCTTCACCTCCAGAAATGACATCGTGTTTGTGAAACCTGGGAAATCATGTCAATGGGGGTTTTCCTTGCTTTTTATTTATTTATTTATTTATTTATCTATTTATTTATTTATTTATTGTTTATTTATTTATTTATTTAGGCTCTTCGGGACACCAGGTAATGTTCAGGGATTACTCTTGGCTCTATCCTCAGAGCCAAGGGCACTCCTAGAAATGCTCAGGGAACATGTGGAATGCTGGAATCAAACCTGGGTTTAGCTGCATGCCAGGCAAAGGTCCTCCCTACTGTATTACCTCTCTGCTCCCCCAGCATTCATCATATTGTTTCCTGACATGGCTCTGTGTCCAAACTCCATCTACAAAGCTGACACAACCAGCAACAGCATGTTCATTTTTTAATATCCACAATGCTCTAAGTTGACTAGCTTTAGGCAATATAGTATATCAATTCTAATATTTAACTGGAATTGGAAGTGCTGGAAATTATATTCATAAATGTATTATCAGAATTTGAGTAAGTTACATGTAGAGACGTTATGTATAAAATGCCACTGGGCTCAAGGGGTGTAGTAAAATTCTTTGCTTCACAATTTCAATACATGGTCTGGGTTCCATGCCCAACCATAAAAACTGGCCCAGGTAGCAACTTCTCACTTATAGACTAAAGCATAAGAAAGACTATTTCCTTAAGCTATACAAAATGGCAAATGCAAATATTGATTTGGAAATATAGTAGCACCATGAAAGTTATCATTGAATAATAATTGAATGAAATTAATTTTTATTTATTTTTCTAAGCCCAAAGGGATGGTACAGAGTTATGGTATACTTGCCTTGCATGAGGTCAACTGTGATTAGATACCAATCCTCAGATGGCCCCTGAGCACCATCAGGGACACAGGAGTGACTCCTAAGCACTCCTGGGTGTGGCACCAAAACAAACAAAACTATTTCTCTAGAGTAACTTTCAGAAATCAATCTAATTCTCTTCAACCAAAATACAAAAATCCTCAAAACATATAAATAGCATTTAAATTGATACTATCCTCTATACATTTTTAGGATACACATACTTCATGGATGTTTAGGTCCTCTGCACTAGGCATTCGCCTCACAATCCACTGTGGAATCTATTTTTCATCACTGGCAGTTTGATGTAACTATTATCAATTTTCATGAAAGAAATAATGACAAATGTTTAACACTATTCTGCAAGTAATTTGAAGGCAGTGACTATGTTATTTCTATTTTTATCTTCCTAAATCTATTATGTCACCTGACACCTCTTAGGAGTTTAATAAAAATCCTAGGAAAGTACCAATATTATACTAATGATAACTTTGCTTTCAGAGAGACTCACACAGGATTTTAGAGTTTTTAGTGAGAGAGTTGCTCGAAAATTAAAAGGTCACATCAGTAGTAAGATCAATAGACTCATATGGCTGCAAAATTTTTGAGGCTCGTTCCACAATGAAAATCCAGAAATCACTGTTGGAAATGTATTATGAACTTGGAGATAGTGATAATAGGACATTAAACTGATGGCAGCAACTCTTGCAAGCATAGGCCACATGCCCAGAAAGCTGGGTCTCTCTAAAAAATGCCAGTTTTCTTAGTATTTTAGATCATGGGAAGGCTGAGAAGTGAAATGACATATTCATTATTGGATATTTGTCTTAGAACTTAATTTTTATTAGTCAGTGTCTATAGGTGATTGAAGTGTTTCAGAAGATTAAGTCTTTAGAATGGGAAATCAGGCTCCAATGGATTCTCTAAATAGCATGTCTGCAATGATATAGTACATAAGAGTATAATTTTATCAATTTATGACTTTCCCATTTGACTTAACCAAGTGGCAATGTAGGGCTGATCCGAAAGAAGCAGAGTCCCTACTGAGATTAGCTCTTTCACGTCAGTCAGAAAGAGTTTTAGATCTTTCAAAATGCAGGAAAACTCCTCAATACTGGCAGATAACAAGGTTTGCAAATGAACTATGAATGACAAACTATTAACTGGCATCAGTTCCCAGCTAGGAATTCATTTATTTGCTATAAAAATAAGCTAGCTTTCAGATACAGTTAAAGTAATGATGCAAAAGTGGAAGCTAGAAAACAATGATCTGAGTCTATTTTTTTTGTTTTTGGTGAAACCCAGTTACGTTCAGGGCTTACTCCTGGCTCTGCACTCAGGAAACACTGCTTGTGGGGTTAGAGTGACCTTGTATGTTGCCAGCAACCAAACTCAGAACGGTTGCAAGTAAGACAAATGCCACACACACTGCACCATCTCTCTGGCACCCAAGAAAAATTTAATTTTCTATCAGGAGGATGAGTAGGTGCATCTTCTCAACAACTTGTCTACTAATATCAATGCCTAAAGAATCTACTAACACATTCCATTGGGGCAAATATTTGCAAACATCAACTCCAAACTATGACCAAACTTCTTATCCTGATGAATGGATGCTATAGAAGAGCTGCAAACTCAATAAGTTGGTCCTGACTGCAATATACTATTGAAAATTATCTACCAACTGCACTGTATCACTATATCACTATCTTCCCGTTCATCATCCATTTGCTCGAGTGGGCACTAGTAACATCTCCATATGTCCTGTCTCATGCTGGTAGAGCCCAGGGTATCTGCTTGTTTCAGGAACATAAAGAACCTAAAACCATTCCATCAGGTAATGAGAATTAGGTCGATAATTGTTACGGTATTTGGCATATCAAATACGACACGGGTAGCTTGCCAGGCTACCATATCAAATACGAAATGGGTAGCTTGCCATACTCTTGTAATACTCGCAATATTATATATTATATATAGTATATAATATATAATACATATATTATATACTATATAATATATAATTATATGTATAATATATAATACATATATTATATATACTATATATAATATATATTATATATTATATACTATATATAATATATAGTATATAATATATAGTATATAATATATAATACATATAATATATAATGTATAATATGTTATATAATCACTTGATCACTTGATCATTTGAATCCCGTTATTCATTGATTTGCTCGGCGGGCGCCAGTAACATTTCCATTGGACCCTATCACGTGGCAATGTAGCCCAATGGCATCTGGTTGATTCAGGAATATGAAGAGCCTCAAATCGTTCCTTCAGGGTCTTGACAAGGTAGTCTGACCATCTTGTAGGTGGGCGGCCACGTGATCTTTTGACATCCTGTGGGATCCAGTCCCACAGGATGTCAAATATATAATATATAATATATATTATATATACTATATAATATGCATTGTTAAAAAATTTTCACATTCCATTTTTTTCAAAAAAATAAAATTCCATTTTCAAAGTTGTTTTTAGTTTTATAATTGAATTCAGTATTAAAGTTATCATAACAGTTTTAGTTGAAAGACAACAGCATAATAATTAAGCTCCATTAAAGGAAACTGTGGAGTCATGCTCTGAAGTCAGCCATGTCTCCATCCAGTGATCACTGGGAAACCACATTTCCAGGGTCTAACTCAGAACATTGCATCTATCACCCACATGCTCTCCCAGTGAGTCACCCTTTTCCTTCCTTCATTTTCATACGCTCCTTTAATTTGACTTAATTTTAAGTTTTCTATCAGTCACTATCACTATCTTCTTGTTAATCATCTATTTGCTACAGCGGGCACCAGTAATATCTCCATATGTCCTGTCTCATGCTAGTAGAACCCAAAGGCATCCGCTTGCTCCAGGAACATAGAGAGCCTCAAACAATTAAATTAGGTTAAGGGAATGACCTAATAAAAATGTTACTGGTATTTGGCATATCAAATACTACACGAGCAGCTTGCCAAGCTTGCCATGTGGGTGGCATACTGTTGTAGTCACCGCTAAATAAAGTATTTATTGATGAGCCGGGCTGTGATAGTCTGGTCTGCTGGGTGGAGTTGTGACGAGAGGGAAGTCTGGATGTAGAAAATGGCGGGCCCCATGGAGTAGGGGAGGGTGGTCTGGCTTGTTGTGAGGTTCTGCTGGGGTTGCAGGCCAGGGCTAGAACCCGCCATGCCTCCCAGGCACCTCACGAGCAGCTGGGCACAGGGAGAGCAAGTAGCAGCTCTGCCCCATGTCTGAGAGTCTGGTTCAGCATACCTGGGCCGGATTGAAAAGCTTTCTACCATATTTGATAATAATTCTGTCAATTTTATATTTATATGGTATAGTCAATATTTTCTGTTTACTCATAAAATCTTTTGTTTACTTGCAAATACTTTATGAGAAACTTTATGCGATATACTATTTTAATGCTATAAACATTCCATTGAATAGTTGACAAGTATATAATATGATGTGAACATCAATCTAGGAAGCTTTAGGTTGTTATTTTTATTTTCATATGTAAAGCCTTGATTTTCATCAGTTTAATACATAAGTTTCTATATATCGGAACCATAATACTTAAACTACTATTGTTTTATCATAAAACATATGACTATTATCTTTTGTTTGAGACCTAAAGCATATTCTTCTAAAATGAGATTTACTTCCAAATGATTCAAGAGCAATTTAAAATGAATGACTGTAAAGCTAATTTTATCTGCATTTCACTGCCCATCCATCAGAGAGAAAATTCATAATATATTGCAAAAATGGCAGGTGGAATTGACTAATTCCAAAACAGTTTATTTTTAATATTTCTATCAAAACATTCTATGGAAGACAAAGAACATTATTTTTATTTCAAGAAATGCAGCAATGGATAAATTATTTAAATTTAAGTAACCAAATATATGTCTTAAATGCAGTAGATAAGATGAAGTCACTAAATAATTATTAACTTCAAAATACCACTTTTTATTCTGTTTTTAAGGGATTATTTGTTTGCTCATGTCCATCTATAATAGAGACATATAGTCAACATGCTCATTGGTGCCTACACAAGAAAAGACTTCTCATCCTGAAGTCCAAAATCTTGTGATCATATGCTTAAGTGTTCTTTATATTGTGCACTGGGAGAATTTTTCAAAAGCAGACTTATATTTTTATTCACAGAATTGAATAACTCTAATAATTTGCTTATCAAGTTTTCTAAAAGCATACTGAATGATTGATGTCTAACTGAACATGTACATTTCATATAATGGTTCAAACATTAACTGGCATCATACTGGAGAAAGCTTGGCCATGTAAATAAACATTATCTCTCTGAATAGATTCAGATAAGTATCCTACTTTCTTGAATCAACATTGTAAATTTAATGGATATTTATGTACACACATACACATAAATACCTCATAAATATATAAGTACATGTACATATTTTTACTACAACACTGCTATTAAAAAGAAAATGACATCTTACAGTGAAAGACAGCAGGAATTACTTCTGAATCAGATTAAGAACAACCATTTATCAACATAGAAATGGCTAAATAATTACTTATTAGACATTTTTCCCAATAACTAAGAGACAGAATTGTACTTGCTTAAGTACAATTAATACTTAAGTACAATGTAGAAGGCATTCTTTATAGCATCATTTCAGCCATATGCTTAAATTAAGCCAAGTTTTTTGGTAAGAAAGGAAGAAGGCGAGGAGGAAAGAAAGAGACTGGAGGAATTATCTGTGTGAATATGTGTATATGTCTGAAAGATAGTGCATTAATAGATACAAGAAAAACAGGTAAATCTTACAAGTATATAAAAAAGAGTCATTATTGGGTAAAGAATCAGAGATCTCTAAAGGAAACCTTTACTACCAGTTAAAAGAGATTTTTTCAAATGTTAAAACACATATGCTTTTTAATAAAATATTTTATTATACCATCGTGAGATATACAATTATAAGATGTTCATGTTGAGTTTTGGTTATACAGTGTTTCAGCACCCATCTCTCCACCCGTGCCCATTTCCCACCAACAAAGTCCCCACTTTGATGGACATGCAGAGAGCTCATATTTAGTGAAATTAGCCAGAAGGAAAAGACCGATATAGAATGACAACATTTATTTGTATGACATAAATATACATATATATGTATATATACATACATATATGTTATGATGCCAATATCCAAGGTCAGGCAAAACATGAATCAGGAGGTCTTGTCAAGGTGGTATCTACCACAAGTGTGTGGGTGTCAGAAGTTAGGTAAGACAGAGAAGGGACCAGTGTACTAATAATCGTTGAAAATGATAATACCAGCCTAGAACTGAGCACTGAATATAGGCCAAAAGATATACGGGATAGGGCCCAGGAGGATTGGTGGGTTCTATCCCTGGCCCTCACCCCAGCAGAGCCTTGCAAAAGCCAGATGACCCCACTCCATGAGGGCCTCCATTTTCCACATCCGGACTTCCCTCTCGTCAGAACTCCACCCAGCAGACCAGCCTATCACAGCCCGGCTCCTGCTGCAGTGTGATTCATCAATAAATGCCTGCTACCCACATGGCAGAGCCTGGCAAGCTACCCATGTCGTATTTGATATGCCAAATACCAGTAACAATTATAGACCTCATTCCCATGACCTGATGGAATGGTTTGAGGCTCATTGTGTTCCTGGAGCTAGCAGGTGCCCTTGGGCTCTACTAGCATGAGACAGGACATATGGAGATGTTACTGGTGCCCGCTCGAGCAAATCGATGATGAAAAGGAAGACAGTGATACAGTGAACCTCTAAACATATGTATTGCAGTGTACAATGTGTAAGATAAATAAGAGAGAGAAGAGAGAGAGAGGGAGAAAAAGAACCTGCCATAGAGGCAGGCTAGGGAGGGGGAGTAATTGGAGTTATTGGTGGTGGGAAATGGGCATTGATGGGGGATGGATGCTGGAACACTGTATGACCTAAACCCGAAAATGAACATTTTTGTAATTGTATATCTTATGGTGGTATAATAAAATATTTAAAAAATAAAAATAAGTAAAAAAAAAAACAACAAAGTCCCCACTTCACTCCCCTTTCCCTAGCTTGCCTTTATGGCAGGTTATCTCTTTTCTCTCTCTCTCTCTATCTCTCTCTTCTCTCTCATCTCTCTCTATTTCTTTCTCTGTCTCCTGGTTTCCCTTTCTTACACATTGTGTATTGCAATACATACATGTAGAGGTTATCATGTGTCTCTTTATGCCTATATTTAATGCTCAGTTCTTGGCTGGTATTATCTTTTCAACGATTATCAGCACATTGTTCCCTTTTCTGTCTTACCTATCCTCTGACTCCCATATGTTTGTGGTATACCAGGTTTTAAGATATCGTGTGGGTGCTTTGCACCCGAGCTATTGGGATCAGGCTGTGTCCAGCTGTGGAGTCTTTGAGGATAACTGTGATTGTGTTGCGTGAGGTTTTCTGACTTCTGGGAGCCTGACAGGGAACAGGCCAAGGAGCAAAAGCGTATCCCCATCCCAAACAACCCGTTAGTCTAGCACAGGGTGGGCAGGCAGAGATTCCGTCCTGCCTCAAGTATGATTTTTATTTTTATTATGTTTTTTGAGTTTTATTCAAACTGAAAGATAAAAAAATCAAATAATTCAAATTTCTCATGTATATTTGAAGTTGCTTTTTTAAACTTTCAGCCTTTACTTCCAGAACATACATCAATTTAATTATATTCTGTTGTTACATTGATCCCTTGACTATTATATAATGGTCATCCCTATCACCTGTTATTTTCTTGGACTTAAATTCTCTTTGTTCTGATATGAAGATGATTATCCCAGTGCCTACCATTAGCATGAATATCTCTTCCACACTTTCTCTCTGAATCTGGGCTTATTCTGAGGATCCAACTCATTCAATACTTTTTATTGTCACTCCATCTTCTTGCTTGTAGTTTAATTAGACAAATCTGTTGTGAATCTGATAGTTTGCCCTCTTAGCATTCTCTGCTCTCCTGCTGCTTGAAGAAATCTGTCTTTGTCATTTATTCTTGCCATTCTCATTACAATGTGTCTCATGATTGCTTTGATGAGTTCCTTCCTCCCCCATCTTGGACCCTGACTCTTTGTTGACTTTCACTTTAAAATGCTTCATTTTAGCATGTTTGGAAGACTTGCTGTATCTGTAGAGGCAGTGAATTACGGAAAAGTTAAACCATTTCTTAATTTATTTAGTGTTAGAGACCTGGAAATTAGAGACACATGACTTAAAAATTACATTTGCGAGGGTAGCAACAAAGGTCCAAATATAATGGGAGAACTGATCTAGCCAATTGAATTGCTAGGTGACTGAGGTTCTCAGGGGAGAAGGGAGATACACTGTAAATGAGTGTGGTGTTGGAATTATGTGTGTGACATACATTAACACTATTATAAACTACAGAATATCAACAAATTAAAATAAAATAAAAGAGTTAAAGATGCAGACATTCCATTTCTTGGTATCTATGCCAAGGACCCAAATTCTCTCTCCATAAAAAAGAAAATATTTACTCCTATGTTCAGTGCAACACTATCTACAAGCCAAAATCTGGAAGAAAACAAGTGTCTAAAAACAGATTATTGGATAAAAAAGCTATTTAATGGAATACTACTTGGCTGTAAGAAAAAATGAAATTACTCATCTATGTGAATGGAACTGGAGTATGTCATGGTGAGTGAAGCTAGCCATAAGGGCAGAGACAGATAGAAAATCATTTCTCTTATCTGTGTATTTAAAGAAGCAACTGTATCCATGAACTCACCTACATAACCGAGTTTACCAGGGTGTATAAGGGTGAGGAGAATGTCTTTCAATAAGGAACCTGAGACAATGGTGGGTGGAATAGCAGACTCTAGTGGAGGGTGTGATATTGGAGCATAGTATGTACACAACTTTATCACTAACAGTATTCTGAGCAACAGTAACAAAAAATGTATTTTTTATTATTTTATCTATCTATCACTATATTGGCTGTAAGAAAAAATGAAATTACTCATCTATGTGAATGGAACTGGAGTATGTCATGGTGAGTGAAGCTAGCCATAAGGGCAGAGACAGATAGAAAATCATTTCTCTTATCTGTGTATTTAAAGAAGCAACTGTATCCATGAACTCACCTACATAACCGAGTTTACCAGGGTGTATAAGGGTGAATAAAAAAAAAACAACAATGAGATACCACTTTACACTATAGAGACTGGCACATATTCAAAAGAGCAAGAACAGCAAGTGCTGGCGTGGATGTGGGGAAAAGGGGACACTCATCCATTGTTGGTGGGAATGCCGGCTGGTACAGCCTTTCTGGAAAACAATATAGACTTTCCTCCAAAGACTAGAAATTAAACTCCCATTTGACCCAGCCATACCACTCCTGTGAATCTACTCTGGAAACCAAAAATACGCAGTGGAAACACCATCCCTACTTTTATGTTCATAGCAGCATTATTCACAATAGCCAGAATCTGGAAGCAACCAGAGTGCCCGAAAATCGATGACTGGATAAAGAAGCTTTGGTACATCTACACAATGGAATACTATGCAGCTGTTAGGAAAAATGAAGTCATAAAATTTGCCTGTAAATGGATGGACATGGAGAAGATTATGTTGAGCGAAATTAGCCAGAAGGAGAGAGACAGATACAGAATGACTGCATTTATCTGCATAACATAAGTATATATGTACATATTATGAAACCAATATCCAAGGTCAAGTGAAACATATATCAGGAGGTCTTGTCAAAGGTGGAGATTATCACAAACGTGTGGGAGTCAGAGTTTAGGTAAGACAGAAAATGGAACAGGGTGCTAATAATAGTCGAGGGTACTAATGCCAACCTAGAACTGAGCATTAAATAGAGGCAAAGGGATACACATGACAACCTTTTAATGTATGTTCTGTAATCCATAGTCTGGAAGGGAAGGAAAAGAGAAAGAGAGAGAAAGGGATAGAAATAAAGAACCTGCCATGGAGCAGGGCTGGGGAAGGGGGAGGGAACCGGGGATGTTGTTGGTGGGAGATGGGCACTGGTGGAGGGACGGGTGCTGAAACACTGTATGACCAAAACCCAAACATGAACTTTTTAATTGTATATCTTTTTATTTGTATATCTCACGGTGGTATAATAAAATACTTAAAAAAATAAAATAAAATCTTATAGTCATTCAGCAGAAAAAAAATCACTATATTTATTATTTTATTTATCTATCTATCTATCTATCTATCTATCTATCTATCTATCTATCTATCTATCTATCTATCTATCTATCTATCTATCTATCTATCTATCTATCTATCTATCTATCTATCTATCTATCTATCTATCTGTCTGTCTATCTATCCATCTATCTATCTATCGATTTGTTGATTTTACAACATCTTGAAATATCTCTTCAGGTCTTTCTCCTGGCTTTGAAAATAAGGGTCACTCCTGGTTGGGCTCCGATGGGATAATATGGGATAATATAGATAAATTATGGGGTAAAATATTTAATTAATATGGGGTAACATAGATATGTCTCACATTCATTGATTTAAAGAAAGCCTTTGAGGGGCCGGGGCGATAGCCCAGTGGGTAGGGCATTTGCCTTGCACGCGGCTGGCCCATGCCGCCCGGGTTCAATCCCCGGCATCCCCATATGGTCCACCGAGCACCATCGCACCACCAGGAGTGATTCCTGAGTGCAGAGCCAGGAGTAACCCCTGAGCATTGCCGGGTGTGACCCAAAAAGCAAAAAAAAAAAAAGAAAAGAAAAAGAAAGCCTTTGATTCTGTGGAGACTGAAGCGGCCATCGAAGCCCTAGCCAAACAGGGCCTTCAAACCCAATACATCAAGATCCTTCGTAAGCTGTATGGATTCACCACCAGGATCTCACCATTCTACAAAGAAGTGATCATCAATGTCAAAAGAGGATTCAGCAGGGTGATACCATTTCACCAAAACTCTTCAGCGCCACCTTTGAGAACATCATGCAACAATTAGAATGGGAAGGAATGGGAGTGAAGATAGACAGCCGGCAACTACACCAGTTCCGCTTTGCTGATGAGATCGTTCTAATAACACCAAACATTAGCCAAGTGGCACAAATGCTGGCCAACTTTTAACGAGAATGTGGAAAGATAGGTCTATAGCTGAATCTGAACAAAACTATGTTGATGAGAAATGAACTAGTTCCAGAGGCTCCATTCACTCTCAATGGAACAAACATCTCTGAATGCAGAAGTTATATGTACCTAGGTCGAGAAGTCAACATGATGAATGACCTAAAACCTGAGCTGCGCAGGAGGAAGAGAGCGGCATGGAATGCCTACAAAAGCATCGAAGAAATAGCTAAATTGACAAAGAACCTCCGGCTCCGGGCAGATCTCTTCAACTCCACCATTCTCCCTGCATTAACATAAGCCTCAGAGACCTGGGCCCTACGAAAGTGTGATGAGAATGCTATTCGGGTCTCCCAGAGAGGAATCGAAAGAGCTATGCTTGGAATATCACGCATCACTGAAGTGAAAGAAGGAATCTGGAGCTCCAACCTCCATTGCTGTTTCAGAATCAGGGATGCTGTCTTGTTTGCCAATGCATTGAAAATTAGATGGGCTGGTCTCACACCACAGAGACTGGCACACATCCAAAACAGCAAGAACAACCAGTGCTGGGTGTGGATGTGGGGGAAAAAGGGACTCTCATCCACTGCTGGTGGGAGTGCCGACTGGTCCAGCCCTTTTGGAAAACAATATGGACATTCCTCCGAAAGCTAGATATTGAGCTCCCATTTGATCCAGCAATAGCACTCCTGGGAATATACCCGAGAGACCGAAAAACACATAGCAGAAACACTATCTGTACTTCTTTATTCATCTCTGCGCTATTCACTATAGCTAGAATCTGGAAACAACCTAAATGCCCGAGAACAGAGGACTGGCTAAAGAAACTGTGGTTCATCTACACTATGGAATACTATGCAGCTGTCAGAAAGGATGAAATTATGAAAATTACCTGCAAATGGATGGACATGGAGTCTATCATGCTGAGTGAAATTAGTCAGAAGGAAAAGGACAGATATAGAATGACTGCATTCATTAATAGGATATAGATACCAGTGTTTTACTAAATATGGAAACAACCTAAATGCCCGAGAAGAGAGGACTGGCTAAAGAAAATGTGGTTCATCTACACTATGGAATACTATGTGGCTGTCAGAAAAGATAAAATTATGAAATTTACCTGCAAATGGCTGGACATGGAGTCTATCATGCTGAGTGAAATTAGTCAGAAGGAAAAGGACAGATATTGGGTGACTGCATTCATTAATAGGATATAAATAGATACCAGTGTTTTACTAAATATGGGAAATGGTAATGGCAGATTAAAACTCACCACTGAATATACACAAAGAGACTTAAATGATTAACTCTAACTATCTGCAGGGCTAGCCACAATGTGTAAAATAAGAGGGAGAGAGATGCAGAGACAGAGAGAGAGATAGAGAGAGAAAGAGAGGAAACTGGGGTACCTGCTATTAAGGCGGGTGGGGGATGGGAGGGGAGGGGTACATTGGTGGTGGAAATTGGGCACTGGTGGAGGGATGGGTGCTGGAATACTGTATTACCAAGAAACAATTATGAACACCTTTGTAATTGTATGTTTCACGGTGGTATAATAAAAAAAATTTAAAAAAAAAGAAAATTAGATGGGCTGGACATGTAATGCAATTTGGAGATGATCGCTGGACTAGAGCTGTTACGACTGGATCCCACGGGATGTCAAAAGATCACGTGGCTGCCCACCTACAAGATGGTCAGACTTCTTTGTCAAGACTCTGAACGGTTTGAGGGTCTCTGTATTCCTGATGCAACCAGATATCATTGGGCTACACTGGCACATGATAGGGTCAAATGGAAATATTACTGGCACATGCTCAAGCAAATCGATGAATAATGGGATGTCATGTGATCAAGTGATAGATCAAATCAAGTCATCAGGTCAGTTATGACAAAGACAAGCAACTTACCCACTGTTTTTTTAATTTTTATTTTTTTTAGCAATTACAAAAATGTTCATGTTTGTTACTCACTGTTTTATCTCTCCAGCACACCCCAATTAAATACTTTTTCAAGAGTTATAAGCCTATACATTACTATAAATTTCACTGATGTTTCAAAAATTATTACAGAAATCACCAATTATCAATAGATAAATACTGAGAAATTAGTTCTAATGTTTTATCGTCTAACTAAAAGTGTCATTTATGGTTTATTTGATCTTTTTGAGAGCAGGAGATTCGGGGCCACACCCAGCTGTGCTCCAGGTTTAGTTATGGCTTTGCACACAGGGATCACTCCTGGTAGTGTCCAGGGAACCATAAGTATTGACAGGTGTACTAGGATAAGGCAAATGCACTATTCCTATACTATCTCTCCAGCCCTCATTTACAGCTTACAGCCAACTGGTAAATATTTGAATATTCAGATATTATAAAACATTCCTAAGATTTAGGTCGGTCTTTTTCTTGAAAACTCTGTGGTGGCAGATTTCTATGTTAACTTAACAAAGGAAAGATTCTATTTATGCAAACACTAACTTTGCAATCACATGCAGGGATTCCGTGGGTGTAATTAAATTCATAATGAGTGACATTAAGTAGGAGAAACTACTAAAGATAACTAGGGCGTACCTGATTCATTAGTTGAAAGATCATAAAAGCAGAGCTAAGGTTTCTCTAGGCAACAGTACAATGAGTGTTAGAACATCAGGGTCTGTGACCTAAGTAAGCTGACACTAACACTGGCCATCACACTTTGCACAGTTTCACTGTCAACAAGCTTCATAACTTAATTTGCTTGGTTATCAATCTCTTTTCCAAAGTTTTCCCCTTCTGAATGCTGGATATAAGCCACAGTGATCCTTTTCCACTGCTTTCTACTCATATTTTAATATTAGTTCCCCAGCAGAAGCATATTCAGAGTATCAGGAGGTATTTATGTTATTTTATTTTATTTTTTTTTTGTATCCCCCCAGCGGGGTGCACCGTTCCTGGAAGTACTGCAATACCAGGCCGATCGCGTGGAGTGGACGGAGCAAGCTCCTATTCCAACTCCTAGCTCCAAAAAATCCACTTAATATATAGTCCTTGGATAGAGGGACATATCAGATATTAAACTGATAAGAACAGATACTACACTTGATCTTAGCCAAAAGGCCGAGAAGCGATATATTTATGTTATTTTATACTCAAGTGTTTGCTTTAGGAACTTACTCTTTAATTTTCCACTTCAATTGTGTCAAAGAAGTTTCAGAAGGAAATAAAAGAATATAAAGACAGGTATGATAACAAAGCAATGCACAAATACAATAGAGGACACACATATAATAAATATTTGCACAAACATATAAAATTCTTATACACTACATCTTTGTACATCCAAGTACAGTTTCCCAAAAATGACATTTAAAAACTTGGTATCTGCAGAGATGCTCCCGAATGCAGCACGAGACATAGTCATCTGGGTTACTTGGGGGTGGGGGACAGGTGTGCCCTACACCTGCCCAAACAGAACCTGGACTTCTGAAAATCTCCACACACAACAACTGCGACCATGCTCCCTATTGGACTCCATTGCTTGTAATGAATCCCAGGCAGAAAGTAATCTTTTGGTAAACACAATGAACCCCATGCAGAAAGTAATCTATTGAAAAACTGCAGTATGCGTGACTTGTGACTGAAATCTCAGGCTTTAACAGAGTCCAAGATGAGCTACCGCCCCATCTCCCTGCACTGCTGGAAGCTGTGGTAGTCATTCGCATGACACAATGCCATTCAATTAAAATTTTAACTCCATCTGTGTCACCTTTTTAAAAACTTTGGACTACCTTGAGCATGTAGCTGCATCAACAACGATAAACAGGAGTACAACAACAAGATTGTATGGGATGCAATATAGAAGACATCCGATGTCAATTAATAAAATGTCAACACAGAAAGTTTAACCTCTAACATCTTAGTAATCTCTTATACAAGGGCTTAAGAGATTCATAGTGAGATACACAATATTTGCCAACTTTCTTCTGAGGGAACATTTTATGATTATTATTGCAGCAAGTGACAACATTCAAAATAAAATAAATTATTGATGGCAAGCTATGTGGGCAAGCTTAAGAGGTGGGTGGAATAATTGGAGATGACAGTAGTGAGAAGATGCAATGGTTGGAACTTGTGATGGTATGTTGAATGTTTGTAATGAATCACCATGAACAAATTTGTACAAACGTATTTACATACAATATAATGGGAAAATAAAATAACCATTTTAGGGGCTAGAGTGATACTCAGAGGATATTATATGTGTGTACCTCATTTGCCTTGCATGCATGCAGCCAACTGGGGTTTGATCGCCGGCATACCATATGGTCCCCTGAGCACTGCCAGGAGTAATTCCTGAGTGCAGAGCCAGGAGTAACCCCTGAGCATTGCCAGGTGTGACCCAAAAAGCAAAAAAAAAATTAAAAAATCAATAAAATAGAAAATACAAATCTATTTTCTAAGCAAAAGCTACTCTACTGTCATGTAGCTCATGGTATAAACTTATTGGACCTAAATTTTTCTCTCACTAATAAGCAAATGAATCTAAACATTTTTGAGCGGTAAATAATATATATGTATATATGTAAATAATCATATATATGATATATATGTCACATATATATGCATATGTGTGTATATATATACATATACATATATATATATATATGATTACAGTGGCATTCCACAGTTCCATGTCCTGCAAGTCTTATTTTTAAAATTTTATTATACCTCCATGAGATTATACAATTACAAAGATGTTCGATTTTCATGTTTGGGTTTCGGCCATAGAGTGTTCCATCACCCATCCATCTCCCAGTGCCCATTTCCCACCACCAATGTTCCTGATTCCATCCCCACTCTCCGAGCCTACATCTATGGCAGATTCTTTATCTGTTTTCTCTCTTTCACATTCAATCTCTCTTTTCTCTTGATTCTATTACACATTGTGGATTTTAATACATACATTTAGAGGTTATCATGTGTATCTTTTTTGCCTGTATTAAATGATCAGTTCTAGGTTGGTATTAGCACTTTCAACAATTATAAACAAACTGTTCCCTTCTCTGTATTACCTAACCTCTGACATCCAAATGTTTATGGTAATTTCCACCTTTGACAAGACCTCCTGATCCATGATTCGCCTGACCTTGAATATTGGTATCATAATATGTATGTCACGCAAATAAATGCAGTCATTCTATATCTGTCCTTTCCTTCTAGCTAAATTTACTCAACATGACCATCTCCATTTCCATCCATTTATTGGAAAATTTCATAACTTCATTTTTCCTAACAGCTGCAAGTATTCCACTGTGTAGATATACCAAAGTTTCTTTATCCAGTCATCAGTTCTAGGGCACTCTGGTTGTTTCCAGATTCTGGCTATTGTGAATAGTGCTGCTATGAAAATAAAAGTGCTGATCGTGTTTCTGCTGTGTATTTTTGGCTTCCCAGGGAATATTCTCAGGAGTGGTATGGCTGGATAAAGTGGGAGCACAATTTCTAGTCTATGGAGGAATGTCCATATTGTTTTCCAAAAAGGCTGTACCAGTCAACATTCCCACCAACAATTGTCCCGCATGTCTTACTTCCACACATGACTTCACCATACTACCACACACTCTGCCTTTAAATTGTAATTCTCTCCTCTCTTACGGACTTGCATTAACTTCAGATTGATTCCCACTTTTTGCAGTACACTGTTGCCCAGAGCCACTACATCTTTTCTGGAGTTTCCTTCTGCAGGCCACTTTGTACATAGGATCAGAAAAGTTTGGATTTGTGAAAATGTGGCATAATATCTTAACATGTATTCTATGTTAGTTGGTATAAAATTTCATTGCTATTCACAGATCGCTTGTGGGACTGGACAGATCTTACCAGCATCTTTAACTGGCTATGTTGGATCTCTAAGTAATTATATCAGAGAGAAATGCTGTTTGCCTCTAATCAAGCAAGCATGGCTCTCTCATAATTCCAAAGGCTAATATACAAAACAACTGTGAAATAAAGACAAGGATCTTGTAAAGGTTTGAAGAAATATATACCTGGTTATAGAATATCTATGATACAAACGCATGCCTTGGTATTCTGAGATACAGTTCATCTCAGATGCCCTTCCCACCATCTGCATAGGGCCTGCTGGAAAACCAAGGGCCTGCAGTGTTAGCTGAGGTGATATTAACATTTTAATGGAACTATGTGAGGTCTGGGAGAAGTTACCTGAGGAGAATAGGACCTAACGACTTTCCATTAATGTGGGCAGGTCAGGGCTGCAAAGATATATAAAAGTAGTAGCCTCCTTTCTCTTCCTTCGCTTTCCAACCCTTCCACCCTCTGCCTCTGCTCTCCTCCTCTCTGTTCTCTTCCATGTTGGATCATAGAACATGGTAGCGGCAATCTTGGTATAGGATTCTAAATGTCGCCAGGGCCCAGTTAGGAACCTAAAGTCTTGGTTTTCCTATTGTAAAGCCTTTTGAAACTTTGCTGGATTCTCGCATCTTTCTCGGTCCACTAGTTGCCAAACACCTGGAGCAAAGGCGATCCCTAGAACATGCTCCCGGATTTTGTCAGAGAACCCAGTGTTCTACTAGTGGAGGTTCCACTGAAATCTTTTGTTCTATTCCCGGATTTTGTTGGGGAACCCAGCGTCCTCTGACAAGTGGAGGCTACACTAAGATGCGGTAAATGATATTGTTTGTATATATCTATATCTATCTATATCTATCTATATCTCTCTATCTGTCTGTCTGTCTGTCTGTCTGTCTATCTATCTATATGATTACAGTGCCACACCACTGTTTCAGGCCCTGCAAGTCTTTCACACTTGACTTCATCATACTACCACACACTCTGCTTTGAACTTGAAATTCTC
This sequence comes from Cryptotis parvus, assembly GCA_021461705.1. Taxonomy (NCBI): domain Eukaryota; kingdom Metazoa; phylum Chordata; class Mammalia; order Eulipotyphla; family Soricidae; genus Cryptotis; species Cryptotis parvus. The sequence continues at coordinate 56,399 of JAJIBD010001675.1, forward strand.
ATCACTTTGGGGACTGTCATTGGCTTCAGACTGATTCCCATCATTTCTCCTTGACCTCATTCCCTCCTAGAAAAAGAGCAGACACTAACCACATTTTCTCCTTTAGTCTATCCAATGGCATCTCAACCACTGGCTTCAATAATCAAGTCAAGTCACACGCACACACAAACCTTCCAACCCAAACCTGCCCTGTTTCGTAACACTTCAAATTCTTTGCACTGACAAAGAATGAGATTAGACTCTTACCAAGGCTACCAATATCCACTTGGTCTACTACTCCTGACCCGTGTGTTCAATTTTTTATCCTCCTGGCTGGCAGCGATCTTCACAATCCACACTCTGCAGCAGGTAAAATCTCCACCCAGCAGATTAATCCAGTCTCCAGCCCACAGATTAATCCAGTCTCCAGCCTGGCTTGTCAGAAACCCAGCCTACACCATCCAACACGCAGAGACCAGCCCTTCAGAGGAGAGTATTTCAAGCCCAGGAATGCTTGAGCCTAAGACACAGGTACACCCGGCAGAGCAGAAACCAGCTTTCCCCATTGCGCGCGCCACGATTTACCTCCAAATTACCATAAATATTCTACCCACCCCTCTGAGAGAGCCCCACAAAGTAATGAGAATATAGCGCCCGCATGGCAGAGCCTGGCAAGCTATCCGATGCGTGTTCGATATGCCAAATCCAGTAACAGAAATGTTCATTTTCCTGACCCGAAAGAGCCCTTAATATGGCAGCAGTAAGAAAGACAAACAAGCAGTGCCTGATAAAATTTCATGGCCATCCTAGGCTGCCAAAACGAAGAAGGACTAAAATGACTGTCTGTACTTTCAATGCACGTACGCTGGTATCGGAAGGATATATTGAGGATCTGATGCTGCAAGCGCAAAAGATCAAGTACAACATCATTGGTCTGACTGAGACGAGGAGGCGTCAGTCGCATCATGCTGTATTTGACACCGGAGAAGAATTGTTCCTTGGAACATGTGACGAAAAGAGGCAGCGGTGGCGTTGGTGTCTTTGTCAACACGAACATGGCCGTAAACATTGATTCACTTGAATGCCTAACAAACCAAATAGGATGAATACACTTGAAGAGATGTGGCCCACTGCCAGCAATTTCTATCTTCATTGTCTACGCACCAACATCCACATACAAAGCAGATGAAATTGAGAAATTATACATGGAATTGGAGGAGTTCTATAAAAAAAGATCACACCTTCTACAAGATCATAGTCGTTGATTTTAATGCCAAGATAGGACCAAGAAGATCGGCTGAAGAACTCCACATCGGGACCCATGGCCTAGAATGGAACGAACAGGGTGAGAGACTATCTGAGTTCATCATGTCCACCAAGACCATTCATGGGAACTCACATTTCCAGAAGGCTGAAACGAAACGTTGGACATGGGAATCTCCTGGCGGAGAGTTCCACAATGAAATTGACCAAATCATCTTCAATCGACGGTTTTGTCTGACCGATGTAGCTGTTGTCCCCAAATTCCAAACAGGATCGGACCACGGTCTCCTTCCTGCAAAATTCTACTTCCCGCAAAGAGGAGAAAAGGCTGCAAAGTTTAAGAAGAGAACTGCCAGAACGACCACCAACTGGGAACTCTTTGGCACCATTGCAGCAACATGGGAAGATACCATCATTGACGACATCGATGAAAAAATACAACTGACTGGTTCAGCAGCTCCATGATTGTGCGAAGAATGCCGAGAGAGAGAAAGACACAAAAGAACGCCTGTCTTCAGAAATCTCAAGCTCATTCGCCAACGTGGCAAGGCACAAGCCTCAGGAGACCAAATGCTAACGTCCAAGCTTGCTAAACGGTGCAGAGAAGCGATAGAAGAAGACCTCAAAGACAGAAGAGCAGAAATACTGGAAGATGCAGCAGAAGCCGGGAAAAGCATTCGCACTGCCCGCCTGTCCTTCGCCAACTATAAGACCAAGATGACTGCCCTCTGAAGCCCTGATGGATCTATCACATCTTCCAGAAAGGCAATGGAGAAGATTATCCAGGGCTTCTAATCAAATCTCTTTGATAGCCACATCAACCTGCCCACATACCAATTCCACAGGATGGATATGCTATTCCCAACGTTCTCCCTTCTGAAATCTGACATGCCATCTCGTTGGTAAAGAAGGGAACAGCACCAGGCCCAGACAAAGTCAGACCTGAACACCTGAAGAATCTGCCGTCAGTACTCATCAATACACTAGCTCGGCTCTTCACACGCTACCTGTCTGAATGCAAGGTGCCCTACCAATGGAAAACCAGCAGGACAGTTCTACTGTTCAAGAAGGGAGACAACCAGGACATTGGGAACTATCGCCCCATCTGCCTGTTGTCTGTCATCTACAGGCTATTCATTCAAATCATCCTGAGCAGGATTAGCAGAACACTAGATGAAGGAAAACCATGCGAGCAAGCAGACTTCCGGAAAGGATTCAGCACTATAGACCATATCCACACAGTAACCAAGCTCATCGAGGTTTGTAGAGAGTACAAGATGCCGCTCTGTCTCATGTTAATTGATTTACAGAAAGCCTTTGATTCTGTGGAGACTGAAGCAGTCATTGAAGCCCTAGCCAAACAGGGTGTTCAAACCCACTACATCAAGATCCTTCGTGAGCTGTATTATGGATTCACAACCAGGATCGCACCATTCTACAAAGAAGTGATCATTAATGTGAAAAGAGGGGCTCGACAGGGTGATACCATTTCACCAAAACTCTTCAGTGCCACCCTCGAGAACATCATGCGACAATTAGAGTGGGAAGGAATGGGAGTGAAGTTAGATGGTCGGCAACTACACCACCTCCGCTTCGCTGAAGACATAATTCTAATAACACCAAACATTAGCCAAGCGGCATAAATGCTGGCTGACTTTGACCGAGAATGTTGAAAGATAGGTCTACAGCAGAATCTAAAGAAAACTATGTTCATGAAGAATGAACTAGTTCCTGAGGCCCCATTCACTCTCAATGCAAAAAACATCTCTGAATGCAGCAGTTATGTGTACCTAGGTCGAGAAATCAACATGATGAAAGACCTAAAACCTGAGCTGCGCAGGAGGAAGAGAGCGGCATGGAATGTCTTCGAAGGCATCGAAGAAATAGCTAAAAGGACAAAGAACCTCTGGCTCCGGGCACATCTCTTTGACTCCACCGTTCTCCCTGCATTAACATACGCCTCAATGACCTGTGCCCTACGAAAGCAAGATGAGACTGCTATTTGGGTCTCCCAGAGAGGAATTGAAAGAGCTATGCTTGGAATATCATGCCTCACTCGTGTGAGAGAAGGAATCCGGAGTTCTGACCTCCGTCGCTATTCCAGCATCAGGGACGCTGTCTCGTTTGCCAAGGCATTGAAAATCAGATGGGCTGGACATGTAATGCGATTTGGAGACAACCGCTGGACTAGAGCCTTTACCGACTGGATCCCACGGGATGTCCAAAGATCACGTTGCTGCCCACCTACAAGATGGTCACACTTCCTTGTAAAGACCCTGAAGGAAAGGTTTGAGGCTCTTCATATTCTTGAATCGACCAGATGCCATTGGGCTACATTGGCACGTGATAGGGTCCAATGGAAATGTTACTGGCGCCCGCTCGAGCAAATTGATGAATAACGGGATTCAATTGATCAAGTGATCAAGTTGATATTTTACCAAACTCAGGACTGAATGGTTCACCATCACAGAACTCATCAAACCCATTTCCACCCTTTTTCTTTTCCCTTCATTAATCAAGGACACCAGGATTCACCACCAAGATCTCACCATTCTACAAAGAAGTGATCATCAATGTAAAAAGAGGGGTTCGGCAGGGTGATACCGTTTCACCAAAACTCTTCAGCACCACCCTCGAGAACATCATGGTACAGTTAGAATGGGAAGGAATGGGAGGGTACATAGAGGGTTGGCAACTACACCACCTACGCTTCGCTGATGATATTGTTCTAATAACACTGAACATTAGTCAAGGAGCACAAATACTGGCTGACTTTGACCGATAATGTGATAAGATAGGTCTACAGCTGAATCTCAGCAGAACTATGTTCATGAAAAATGAACTAGTTCCAGAAGTTCCATTCACTCTCAATGTTAGAAACAACTCTGAATGCAGCAGTTATGTGTACCTAGGTCTAGAAGTCAACATGATGAACGACCTAAAACCTGAGCTGCGCAGGAGGAAGAGAGAGGCATGGAATGCCTTCAAAAACTTCGAAGAAATAGCAAAAAAGACAAAGAACCTCCTCCTGCGGCATGTCTCTTCAACTCCACTGTTCTCCCTGCATTAACATACGCCTCAGAGACCTGGGCCCTAGGAAAGCAGGATAAGAATGCTATTTGGGACTCCCAAAGAGGAATAGAAAGAGCTATGCTTAGAGTATCACACCTCAGTCAAGTGAAAGAAGGAATCCGGAGCTCCGACCTCCGTTGTTGTTCCAGAGTCAGGGGCGCTGTCTCGTTTGCCAAGGCATTGAAAATCAGATGGGCTGCACATGTAATGTGATTTGGAGATGACTGCTGGACTAGAGCCATTACCGACTGGATCCCACGGATGTCAAAAGATCACGTAGTCGCCCACCTACAAGATGGTCAGACTTCTTTGTCAAGACCCTGAATGAACGGTGTGAGTTTCTTTGTATTCCTGAAGCAACCAGATGCCATTGGGCTACACTGGCATGTAATAGGGTCAAATGGAAATGTTACTGGTGTCCACTCGAGCAAATTGATGAATAAAGGAATGTCAAGTGTCAAGTGATCAATCAAGTACAAATATGCGTTTTCCTCTTTGCTATTCAGTTGTTGGTATCTCGTAGACAACCTCATTCAACAGTTTCAAAGTTGTGTACCAACACATGTCCTACATACCAGTCCATAGACCTGCAGTTATAACCCAGGTGAAAGACCAGTTATTTTCAATCTTTCTATACCTGCAGACTGGGATGAGGCATAGCCGGGATTTGCAGACCACTGTTCTAGACCATTCCACTTAGGTTTGAGATTATGTGTTTATGGAATGACATACCATTAAATAAAATAGTATTGCAATTAAATAAAATAGTATTTGTTCTTACTATCTACCACTAGATGGAATGTTTTTATTAAGATTATTTATCTTGTTTTCCCCTCTCACAAAACTGTTCACTTTCATGCAACAGAAGCTCACATATGTTGTTCAACATCTACCCTCAACATAACCAGAGAAACCATTATCTATATGACTTTATTTTCTCCTATTTTATTTTTTGTTGCATGTTTTGGGTTTTGTTTGCCACAGCTGGCAGTGCTTAGGGCTGATGCCTGACTGTACTCAGGGATCGCTTCTGTCAGTTCAGGAGTTAAGATGAGGTTCTGGGGATTGAACCCAGATCAGCTATATCCAAGGCAAGTGCCTTACCCGCTATCCTTACATGCTATCCTGTCTCTCCAGCCCCTAGTTTCTTCTTTTGTCTTAGTTCCTGATTTCCAACCATAGTATCATTTTAGAGTTGAAAACAAGTTGCCCCCTGGTGTCTCAGGGCCATTTGTGTACATGCACAGTGTGTACAAACTCTGCATTGACTTTCACCAGGACCCTCCATTCCTCTCATTATCAGTACTTAAGAAGGCTTGACCTCCATCATTTAAATTATTAAAAGAACTTTGTTACTGAATTTCTTAGGTTCTTACTCTACAGTTTTAATTTAATTCACAATATCAGAATTTACAAATAAAAGGCATAAACATTTTCTGCAGGGAATTTTCTGTATTCATCAAAACAGGGTCAAAACTGTCCTTAAGGTGCAGCTTACTTATTCCACCAAAGCAAAACTGCTGAAAAACTGATAATTCTGTATACCATAAAGTTTTTTATTTTTGGTACTTTTTTCACATTCTCTGGAAATAACTCTGCATTCTCTATTAAGTCTTCAGTGGTTAATTTACTACCACTTGAAAGTTTATTCTCAATTCTCCCAGTTTAATTCTCACATTCATTGTTGTTCCATTGTAAAGTCTCTTTAATGTACTCTGAAAGTTCCGATCATTTCTATGTTCATGATACCAGTTCTACCATTCCAATAGGAAGATCTATAATATAACTGCAACTTTAACATATCTATATTGATTATCATTTAAAGAATAATGAAGAAAATTAAAGATACCACTTTGTGAATAATGATAATTAAAATAACATAAGATTATAGGATACTTGATAATTGATCACTTGACATTCCATTATTTGTCGATTTACTGAAGCAGGCGCCAGTAACGTTTACATTTGACCCTATCACGTGCCAGCATAGACCAATGGCATCTGCTTGCTTCAGGAATACAAAGAGTCTCAAACTGTTCATTCAGTGTCTTGACAAAGAAGTCAGACCATCTTGTCGGTGGGTGGCCACGATCTTTTGATGTCCCATGGGATCCAGTCTCTAATGGCTCTAGTTCAGCGGTCATCTCCATATCGCGTTACATGTCCAGCCCATCTGATTTTCAATGCCTTGGCAAATGAGACAGCATCCTACACTCTAGATGGTTGACAGAGGTTAGAACTCTGGATTCCTTCTCTCACTTGAGTGAGGCATGATAATCCAAACATAGCTCTTTCGATTCCTCTTTGGGAGACCCGGATAGCTTTCTTGTCCTGCTCGTAGGGCCCAGGTCTCCGAGGCATATATTAATGCAGGGGAGAATGTTGGGGTTGAAGAGATGTGCCCAAAGCCAAAGGTTCTTTGTCCTTTCAGGTATTTCTTCCATGATTTTGAAGGCATTCCATGCTGCTCTCTTCCTCCTCCTGCACAGCTCAGGTTTTAGGTTGTTCATGATGTTGACTTCTCGACCAAGGTACACATAACTGTGTGTATATATAAGATATATTAGTATATTTATATAGGATATGCATATTTATATAGGCTACTATATAAATATATCTTTACATCGTCTACATATTTTAATTATATAGAAATTTTCAAATATATAGAAAAAAAGCCTAAATTAGCACTCCCAACCTTTAAGGAATATGAACAATGTACTAATCCTTTTTCATAAGAAAAACAAATGTTGATAATTCAAAAATATTGACAAATATTATACTACAGCACTAGACTAAGTGAGTTAAAGAAAAAAATCACCAAATTTAAAATAAGGATTAAATTTATAGTAATGTTTTGATTGCATCTCCCTGATGAATAGAGATGATGGGCATTTATTCATATGCCATTTGGCGATTCAATTTTTTTTAATTTTTTTTGTTCATTTCTTCTCATTTTTTGATGTGGTTTGCTGTTTTCTTCTTGTAAAGTTCTACTGGTGCTGGTTATATCATGGATATTAACTCTTTATCAGATGGTCATTGGGTGAAAATTCCTTCCCACTCTGTGGGCTGTCTTTGTATCTTGGTCACGGTTTCTTTAGAGGTGCAGAAGTTTTTAGTTTCATATAGTCTCATATGTTAATCTTTGCTTCCAGTTGCTTTGTTAGTGGTGTTTCATCAATGAATATGCCTTTATCGTCAATGTTGTGGAGGATTTTGCCTATGTTTTATTCTATGTGCTTTATGGATTCTCACACCACAGACACTGGCGTATATCCAAATGAGCAAGAATAACCAGTGCTGGAGTGGATGTGGAGAGAAAGGGATAATCATCCACTGCTGATGGGAATGTCGACTGTTACAGCCTTTTTGGAAAAAAATTACTCCAAAAACTAAAAATTGAGCTCTGATTTTACCCAGAAATACCACTTCTGGGAATATACCCTTGGAGCCCAAAAACACAACAGAAACACCATCTGCGTTTTTATGTTCATAGCATCACTATTAACAATAACCAGAATATGGAAACAACCTGAGTGCCCCAGAATATATGAATGGATAAAGAAACTATGATACATCTGCACAATGGAATACTGCGAGGTGTGAGGCTTCCCCTCTTAAAGCCTTGTACTAGCCTCTCAAAGGTCTGTTAAGACATTTGAGGACAAGGTTCTAAACCTGGATAGAGACAATAAAGAGGGCCCGAAGGCTAACACCAAAGACATAGGGTCACAGGGGAGACAACAATGCGGCAATAGACCATGGCTAGCAGGGAAACATGGAGGAACTCAAAGAATTAGTTAGGAATTCAGAGAGACAGGAAATAGCAGCAACAAGATGAAATTAGGTAACTTAGGAGAATAAAGATGGGACCAGAGCTGAGGAGTTCATAGAATAGAGGCCCTGAAGAGAAACTCCCTAAGCAGAAAGGCCCTAAGGAAAAAGGTCCTGGCAGGAGAGGTTCTGGGAGAGGACCTGAAACATGAAGCGCTAGACAGAGACATCTGGAAGAGAGAGAATCTGACAAGAGGAGCCTGCACAGACCAACCCTTCCCCACTCCAAGAGAGGCAGCTTGCAGTAGAATCCTCTGAGACAGAGCCAAAGGGCCCAGGAAAGATATTCCTGTAGAGAGCAAGGAGATGAAACAAAAGTAACCATTAAAGAGTAACCTTCAGAACCTCTGGCCTTGCTCTTTATTCCATGAAATTTAAAATAAATTCCTCTTTATTCCATATACAGGAATAGTATATTCCTATACTATTCCTGTCCATGGAATAGTATAGGTCCTATACAGGGGGACAGTATAGGTCCAGGACACAGGCTGGGGCCTAACAGAAACTGAGTACTGCTGGGGACCCAGCTAGACCTTAGCATTTGCTTCCATGGTTAACCCCTGACCCTCAACTACTGTGTTAAGGATATAGTAATTCTCTTGGGTGGTCCCTTGAACTAGGGCCATGGGACCCCCTTGAGCAGGGAGCCACAGTCCTCCCTTCTCTACTATTATTTAAAAGCTTTAACAGAATACTATGCGGCTGTTAGGAAAACCGAAACTATGAAATCTTCTGATAAATGGATGGACATGGAGAGCTTCATGTTGAGTGAAATTAGCTAGAGGGCAAAGGACAAATATTGAAAGACTTTATTCATTTGCGGTATATTAAAAGTAGTATTAGGGGCCGGAGGCGACAGTCCAGCAGGTAGGGTGTTTGCCTTGCATGCGGCTGGCCTGTGCCGGCCAGGTTCGATCCCAGGCATCCCATATAGTCCCCGAGCACCGCCAGGAGTGATTCCTGAGTGCAGAGCCAGGAGTAACCCTGAGCATCGCCGGGTATGACCCAAAAGAAAAAAAAAGTAGTGCGATACTAATATCCTTGAGAGCTTGTTTGGAGGTTGTAGCAGGGGAGGCGCAGCTACTCGTATACCCTCAGACCGGTCCTTCTCTATTGGGGGGAAGGCCGTCCTCTTCTATGGAGCGCGCAGCTTCGGGAGGGGCGCACATGGGGCGGTGAGAGAGGAAGGGGGCACCCGCCTAGCCAACCAGATCACCTGAATCAAACCTGGTGATCAATGAGGTGACAGACGTCAAAGCCAGATCACCCTCACATCCTATACTAATATCCAAGGCCAGGCAAGACATGGACCCGGAGGACTTGTCAGTGGTTCAAATCTACCACAAATGATTGGGAGTCAGAGATTAGGTAAGACAGAGCAGGGACCAGTGTGCTAATAATTGTTGGAAGTGGTAATATCAGCCTAGAACTGAGCATTGAATGTAGGCAAGAGATATACATGACAACCCCTAAATGTATGTACTGCAAGCCACAATGTGTAAGAGAAGGGAAAGAGAGAGAAAGAGAGAGAAGAGGCAGAACCTGCCATAGAGGTAGTCTGGGGGAAGAGGGAGGAAATCTGGAACATTGGTGGTTCGAAATGTGCACTGGTGGATGATGGGTGATGGAAAACTGTATAACTGAAACCTAATCATGATCACCTTTTTTAATGTATATCTCACAGTGGTATAATAAAATAAAAGTAGAGTACTGGAAACTGGGAAGACAAAAGCAATTTCAATATATTGAGAGGAAAAATATTTGAGTTTGTACATCAATTAAGTTCTGGAATAATTAGACCATATGCTTGAAACTTTCTAATTGATATGGTACTTATGGAATGTCAGGGGTTGAGCTTCACTTTTCTCTACGTGTCTAATAGCTCCACCAAACTTCCAGTGTCATTCCACTCCAACAGGGGTGCCTTAATTCACACCTGGCATTCCACTACTCTTCCCTTTGCTAACCACAGAGTATTCCCAGAGTTAAAAGCTTAGTTTTGTTGAGCTTTTGAGAGTTCATTTGTTTCATAATTCATATCCTGCATATAATTGAAATCGTGTGGCATCTGTCTTTCAATTCCACCCTTATTTCACTTAGCTGAATTACGTCAAGCTCCATCTATTTTATTCCAAAGAGAATAATTTCATCTTTTGTGTAGTAGCATAATCATATTATGTGTAAAATATGTGTCTATGTGTGAATTGCACATCTTTCCCATAATTTATTGATGGATATTAATTCCATTTTTTCTCTATTGAATATAACATTGTGGCAAACATAGGAAACCAAATGTTTTATCTCCTTTCTATATAAATGCCTATGAGTGGTATTGCTAAATAATATAAAATTTTCACTTTCAAAAAATCTCGTAAAGAGACTCTGCAAATTTATATTTTTACCAACAAAGTACAAGAATTTCTTTTAATCCTAATACTCATCAAAACTTGTTTCTAGTGTTTGATGTAGGAAAATATGGGGCCTAGATGTAGACACACATGGGGCAGAGCTGCTACTGGCTCTCCCTGTGCCCAGCCGCTCATGAGGCGCCCGGGAGGAATGGCACGTTCTAGCCCTGGCCTGCCACCCCAGCAGAGCCTCACAACAAGCCAGACGGTTCATCACTAAATGCTGGATTTTGAGATGACTACAAGAGTATGCTACCCGCATGGTAGAGCCTGGCAAGTTACTCATGTTGTATTTGATATGCCAGATACCAGTAACAATTATAGACCTAATTCCCATGACATGATGGAATGGTTTGAGGCTCTTTATGTTCCTGGAGCAAGCAGGTGCCCTTGGGCTCTACTTGCATGAGACAGGTCATATGGAGATGTTACTGGTGCCTGCTCGAGCAAATCGATGATGAACGGGAAGACAGTGATACAGTGATGCAGTGATGTAGGAAATTGTCTTTGGACTAGCACTGCATACATTGCTCTTCTTAGATTAGATCTTCACTAATAATAAGTGATATTGAGTACTTCATCATGTTTTGTGGGTGATTTTTATGTTCTCTTTAGAGAACTGTTTATAGGAAGAGTTTACTCAAGACTTCTGTCCATTGTATAATTTGGTTGTTTGTGTATGGTTGTTACTGAGATGTATGGGTCCTTTAACTATTTTCAATATTATCCCCCTTTCAAATATATAATGGAGAAAATCTTTTATGAATCACTAATTTGCTGTGTAGTTTCTTTGGTTATTATTTTTACTTTAAATTTAATATAATCCTATTCTTTTCCAATGGGGCTAATTCTACAAATATATCTCTGATATAGAGGTGCAGGCATCTCACCAGTTTTCTTCTGAGTATTCTATGATTCTGACTTCATATGTAGTTCTTTAATTCTAAGGAGATACCTTTGGTATAGTTTTACATACTGATCTCATTTTTATTTATTTTTATGTGACAGTACAGTTTCCCAGCATAATTTGTTAAAAAGGCTTTATTTTCTCCATTGTATGGATGCGCTCCTTAATTACTATAGATTTGATGTCCCCATATGTGCTTATTTCTGGGCTGCCTGTTCTATTCTATTTGTCTATATGCCCTTTTTGGTCCAATAACAATAGTGTTTTAATTATTATGGAAGTCAGGGAGTAGGATGCTTCCATTTTTCTATCTATTAAACTTTCTTTAATTTTCCAGGTATTTTGTGGTGCAATATAATTTTAGAATTGTTTATTCTAATTGCTAAGATAATATCATGGTTTTTTTTTTAACAAGACTTGTGTTGAGTCTGCAGGTTGCTTTCCGTAAGCCGCTATTTTAATAATTTATCCATCCAATGTATGAGCATGAAATATCATCAACGCTGTATTGTTTTGTTTTATAACTTTCAAGATTTATGAGTCTCTGTAATACGGTCATTAGATGAACTTCCACAGTGGCAGCAGTAGGACATGGGTGTGGCTTCCAGGGCTTTTGGAATTAGTGGGAGGTACGAGGGAGGACATCCACCCCGACTCTGAGAAGGCTAAGCGATTTCAAAAACAAAAACAGAAACCATGGAACTGAAAACTTTCAGCATGTTGGCTTCTCTGTGGAGCTCACCTGCAACGTGATGGAGTCTGACAGGAGGCATGGTGGCAGCTATTGGGATTTGAGTGCGGCTACCAGGGCTTTGGTAGGGCAGGAAATTGGTCCAGCACCTTCCCATAGAGATCATCCCAGAGGTCTCAGCTGAGACAGGGTATCAGAGAAATGGTTTCTGCGTACACCTTTTATTTCTTTTTTTTAAATAATATTTTATTAAACCACCATGAGATATACAAGATGTTCATGCTTGAGTCTTGGTCATACAGTGTTCCAGCACCCATCCCTCCACCCGTGCCCATTTGCCATCCCCAATGTCCCCACTTCCCTCCCCCTCCCCAGCCTACCTCCGTGGCATGTCCTCTATTTGTCTTTCTCTCTTTCTCTCTCTTTCTCTCTCTCCCTCTCACTTCCCTTTCTTACACATTGTGGATAGTAATACATACATTTAGAAGTTATCATGTGTATCTTTTTGCCTATATTCAATGCTCAGTTCTCGGATGATACCATCATTTTCAGCGATTAGTAGCCCTTCATAGTTTCTGTTATAAAGATATTTCTAGTATAAAGATATAAAGACAACTCTTTGGTTGACTCCTACATACTTTATCATTTTCTGATGAAATTATAAATTGAATTGCTTTTTCCCTTTCTTCTGCCTCATTGTTTGCGTACAGAGTTACAATGAATTTAAGTCTATTGGCTATGTGTATTGCCACTTTAATAAATGTTATTTTTAGGAGTGTGTGTGTATAAATGTTAGGTTACTTGGTTTAAGGAACATTTTTAAATACATTACCATTAAAATCATCTTATGAAATTTCCCACATAAATTGAGAACATGTTTGAGTTAACCTGTACTGAGAAATTTATCCCTTACATTAAGTGACATTATTTATTAATAATATTTCTAAAATAAATTGATAATGAATTCCTTAGGTAGAGAAACTTTAAGAAGCTTTGTATATATTGAATACTAAACTTTATATTAATATTTCAGATAAACACCCAACTCCTTGAATCATGCAATTCTATAAAATAGACTTTGGGACTCTGAATTTGGTAGCTATGTGCATGCATTTTGACAATGCATCTCACCTCAGTTTCTTTGAGGAAAATGCAAAATGGGTAGACAGAAGGCAAGACGACGCAGGCTACATAAAAGTAATGTGAATGATTTAGTAAAAGTTGACCGGAAGGTAGGATCTTCATACATGATAACTGTCTGTATTTTTCTTATAGTGTCTTTATTGTGGATACCAGCTTCTCCCATTTTTCTAAATATACTGTGCTTTTTAATTTTATTTTGGGGCGGAGAGAGTTTGGGTGGGCCATCCCACATCTACTCACAGCTTACTCTTGGCTATGTGTTAGGGATCACTTCTAAAGTTTCTGGGTGAACCATATGGGCTGCTGGGGACCAACTCTGGGTTGGCAGTATCCAAGCAAGAGTGTTACTTGCTTTTACTAACTCTCAACCCCACACTTTTGCTTTTAAAAGCTTCTCAAAGTTAGTGCTACCATATGTCTACTCTGTCAACTACATTTCTACTATGTTTAGTATAAGCTAACAATCAAAAATAACACTACTAAAATGTAAAGCGCTCACGACAACAAAATTTATGCTAATGATCTCACCGTAATCTTTCTTTCTGATTGGTAAAATATGAACAGAGATTATGTATCAATTTTTACAATCATAATTCTTAGATAGTGTATGCTGTAAGTTGTCAGTTTATGATTCTCCAGGTAATTATTCATTCTGTTTGTTGAGTAGGCATGCTGATCATGACTTCATACCCCACTTTACATTGATCATGACCCAATACCTCCCATATGTTCATTTTGATGAAAGATACAGCATTCTTTGAAAATTCACTATTTTAAGACACAGCATACCCAGATTCCTAAAGAAGACGGTTGGGGTATCAATCATCTTTGGCAAGACATCGCATGGCCAATGGTTCACAGTTTCAAGTCCAGTGGCAAGGACAATCCAACATTTGACACAAGGTCACAAAATTAAACATTAAAGAAGCAACTTTTGTTTCCTTCTTCATGTGAGACCACCTGCCCCTCCTGGACACATCACTTTTTGAAGCCCTTTAGGCTCCTGACCTTCTTGCCTTCCTTTAACCCCTGCAACTAATTAAATATGAACAAGTCTTTGGTGAAAAGAGTTTTTCTTCAGTTACTTGCTCCAAGTTGCCCTTAAGGCATTCTCTGTCACTTTAGCTCTGCCTCCATCATTGCATAAGGTTGACGTAGGTGAACTAGTTGTATAAGATTAAAATATTTTACGAAGACCTAAAGCAAGCTTGATGCCAAAGATAGAGACACGACTTTGAAATCTAAAAGTGCTTCACTAGGTGTAGAAGTTTATAAGAAAACATAATGTTACAAAACGTGGTCTATTTAAAGTCAGGCTTTTAAAAATTAACAGTTTGGAAATTGTCAAATTTGTGGTTTATGACTCAAAATTTGGGATTTATAACTACTCAAAGCAAAAATAAACAACTAATCAGGCAGTATACTTGTACTCATTTCCTAAGTTCTGAACTCAGAATTAAATAGCACTTTTCATAATGTCAGTTGTTCAGAAGAACATACAGATAAAGATCAAAAGGAATGAGGAATTAATTCTGCAAATATGAACAGCTAAGTATTTTGTTCACTGGCCAGTTACTTTAGCGCTCCATCTACAGTTTAAAATACACAGAACATTACTTTAATTTTGTTTAAACATGTGAAGTTTAGGCATGAAACTTGGTGCAAACCGCCTGCTCAGCTCCAGGGCTAAAGACAGAATTGGATGTACTGGTACACTATGCCATTATCTGTTCTATCCAGAAAAAATTCTGCAATTTAAGTGTTACCACCCTTAATGTACCTAAGAAGTTATGAAAGTTTTATGCATGATGCAATTTTTTCAGAAAAATTTCACATTATTTTGCCATTAGCATATTAACTACCCTTTAGTATATGACATTTGATAATAAAATTCATTGTTATTTATAAATGAAAGTTTGGGTTTTGAAATTTTGAGTTATTCCATATCTGGAATAACTGAGAAATGAATTGGGTACTTCTATCTTTATTTGTTATGCTTTTACAAAAAGAAAACTTATCTAAGAAGACAACATTCATATAAAACTACTGTTAGGAACACCAAAACACAATAAAGACAACAAATAGTTCATAGAAATAGTGCAGTAAAGAGTTTGCTATGCATTCAGCAACCCTGTTTCAGTCTCTAAGACCATATATGGTTCTCCAAGAACTTCTAGGAGGGATCTCTACACACAAACCTAGGAGTAAGAGCAAAGTATAGTCAGGTATGCCACCAAAACTAAAAGTAAAATGAATACTATCATAATGTTCATTTCTAATCATATTATACATGCTTAAAAAAGCACTTTATAGGAAAATAAAATGCAAGTTAAGAATTCTAGCTCAAGATTAAAAGGAAAAAGTTGTTAAATTATAAACTTTGGTAAATCTTAGAATATTTTTTCTAAGAATCTAACATATTCTAAAATCTTAGAATATTTTCCTAATATCTTAGAATATTTTTCTTTGTTTTTGGCACATTGCTTTAGTTATTACTTATCTGACAATAATTTTAATAGTATTGTCACTTCAATCTGTGATACAGTTAACTATTTGAAAGCAGTTGTTATAAACTAAATAAAGAAAAGTAAACCATAAAAAGAAACATTAATGACATATCATTGTGATCTTTGAAGAGACAAGTATATTTAGTTTATTTTTATTTATTTAACTTTTGTTTTGGGAAAACAAATCCCTATCAATAGGGATTACTCCAGGCTCAGGGATCATTCCATGTAGGGCTTCCTACCATAATGGAAGCCAGGGATAGAACCTGGGTCAGCCCTGTGAATCAAGCACCCTACTAACTGTACTATCTATCTGGCCCTGCATAATCAGTTTATATACAAATGTGCAATGGAAAGGTTTCATAAAAGTAATGTAAACTGAAGCAGAAGAGAGTAAGTTGAAAAGTAGGAAGGAGTACAATGGCTACCTCTGGCCTCTTTTTACTGGCAGCAAACTGTTTTATGGTGGTAGGACTAAAATAAGGAAGAGGTGGAGGGAGGAAGAAATAGATGGAGGAGAGGGGCAGAGAGAGATTAGAGGCAGGAAGACTGAAGGGAGGGAGGGAAATCAAGCTGACAATGTTTATAAATATCAAGTAGGAAGACAGTTTAAGGACAGGGAAGAATAATAGGCTTCCATGTCTTAAGGTGCCTGATCAGAAAGGCATTCATGCCTAGGGAATCTAGGTCTTTGAACACATGTGGTTATTTTCAGGAAGGTACAACCTTTGGATCTTCCACTGCAATAAACTCAGAAGTGAAAACAATCCGTGAATGCTGTTAGTTCACTGACATTAGCAACGTATCATTTTCCCAAGTTTAGGAGAGCAATGGATTGATTTCAGGGTTCATAGTAAGGCAGGAAAAGGCCCGGATCACTTGGCTTGCAGAAACAATATAAATTCATAGAGCTATTTCAAGGTTTCATGAAGATGTGAAAAACTACAAGATCGGGTTACACATTTCCTCCTACTGGGGCTGTTTCATCTGCTCTTTTCTCATAAGTCCTGCTGATTTGTCACTTTCATGCTCTGTTTTTCTTCAAATCTACTTAAATAAGCAGGTTGATTTCAGGGCCAGCCTCTAACTCCCTCTTCCTCTCTGTGGGTTCAACTCAAGTTCCTGAGAAATCACTGTCCTTAGGCCTTCTAGGCTAACTTCTACCAAAAAGGGGAGGGATGGAAACAAAGTAAAAAAGAACTGGGCTAAAAGTTAACTTCCTTATCAAGAATCTGTGCCCATGTCAAAGCAGAATCATAAAGATTCTAGAAAATACTCCTTTCCTGCTGTGTACAAACAAATGCCTGCAATCCTAAAATCACAGTCTGGTCCTCAGACCAGAGCGGTGCTTCACTCTTCACAATCCCTAAACCACAGCACCAGAAAGCAAACAACACGCTTCCAGCAGGCAAGCAGGGAACACAAAGCAGCTTTTGGAGCATGGGTTCAGCTGAAATCAATGCTAGGACTTCAGGGAACACTTTCAGTCATATGATCTGTCAAGAATATCAAAGTATCTTTTTCTATTAAAGGGGTATTAAGCAGAATCCTACAGAACCAAAGACCCTAGAATATTCTCGTGATCATTATAATCCATTCATTCACAGTTTCTGATTCTTATATTTTCAAAGTGTCTGGATAGAGGTCAAAAATAGTTCCCTACTGTTCACCACCCACAGTCAGCTACATCACAGAAAGCAGTGGATGAAGAACAATGAGCAAAACATTTAGTGTCATAAGACACACTCTTCAGATACAAATCCTCTGTTCCAGTTACATCACCTGTTAAGCGGAGGGTAATGCCAGGGATCTATGTTGTTTTTACCCATCATCGTCATCTCTTTCTGTCTTTCTTCAGCTTTTTTGTTTGTTTTGGGGCCACAATGAGCAGTGCTCGGGGCTTACTCTGGCTCTGTGATCAGGGATGGTTCCTGTCAGGCTTATGAGATCAAATGGAGTGCTGGTATAAAACTTGGATTGGCCATGTGCAGGACAAGCAGACTACCTGCTATACAATCATTTTCTCTACCCCCTTTTTTCCTGTATTTCATGACTAAGATCTTTGCCTTTCTCAGCTCAATGGCAGAATAATCCATTCCTTCCTTCCCAACCTGTCAGATTATTCCAATCATCTGATCACAACTACCAGTTACAAAGGAGCGCATGATCTGCAGTGTTACCAAATACGAAATCCTGCATTAGTTTTAATGAGAAAATGATTGCGGAAGTGTTTTGTGAATGTGGTGCTGTTACCAGCCAAAATGACGTGGGATGGAGAGAACAGGCTTACATGAAACCTACAGGGAGAAAAACAAAGGGAGAAACTACGTCTCATCTATGAGGAACATATCTGATTTATAAGCCTGACTGAAAAGGAATGTATTTGAAGGCACTCCTGCGGTCTTTGTGATGTGACCCAACAAATGACTCTTTTGCCTTTCTAATTAAACACGATACGATTTTGTCTTCCTTCATTTGCAGATCGTTGCAATTCCTATTGCAGTATAAAGTCTAACTGGCCATCAACATGAATATATTTGGAGTGCTCCCACTTATTAACACAAAATACAATTTAAATGGTATTTTTGGGCCATACTAAGCTTTACTCTCAGGGATCACTCCTTACAGGCTTGGGAAACCACCGCGAGGTGCTGGGGATTGACCCAGGCTAGCTGTATGCAAGTTAAGAGCCTTATCCACTGTATTAATGATTTGGCCCAACAACATACAAAGGCATTTTATCTTTTTAAAATGACTTTCATCTTAGGTCAAAGAGACAGTACAGCAGGTAAGGTACTTGCCTTGCACTAGGCTAATCTGTATTCTATTTCTAGCACCCCATATGGTTCCCTAAACCCTGCAAGAAGGAATCCATGTATTCAGGGCCAGGATTAAGCACTAAACACTGTCAGTTTGGTCCCCAAACCAATAATAATAACTTACCTTTTCTGGGGGTGTCACACCTGGCAATGCTCAGGGGTTACTCCTGGCTCTACACTCAGGATTTACTCCTGGTGGTGCGCTGGGGACCATATGGGATGCTTGGTAATCGAACCCGGGTCGGCGGCATGCAAGGCAAATGCCCTACCAGTTGCGCTATCACTCCAGCCCCATAACTTATATTTTTATAACATTCAATAAACAAGCTTTAAGAAAGGCACCAAGTCATGATTGTTCTACCCAAGCTTGGAAGAAAATATGAGAGAAAAAATGAAACATTTCAGAGATGAGTAGGAACATAAACATATAATAAATGATATAGGAACATATTGTGGCAATAAAAGATGCAGAACAATAATACTGTAGAATTTTAAGACGGAGTTTTCACCAATACTATTTTAAATATTATCCCCTGTAATCTTAGATACCCAAAGTGATCATCATAATAATTTCATTATCATCTTTACCTTATTTATTTTCTTCTCCACTTTATCAGAACAGCATCGTATTCATTGAGATCTATCGACTATTCTAAATACAACTGTTTTAAGCACACATTCTATGTGGAGCACAGCACAGTAAAAAAGAAACAATGTAAGATAATGTAATTTTATTTTCTAAGAGAGCTAACACCTCACTTGTCTTTTACAAGCATGTTCTTTTTATTTCTTAATATTATGATGCTGTTTGAAGATTTTCATAATGATACTTCTAGTGCTCTCACTGTACCATATATTGAATCCTGAGTATATAGTATAAACTCAGGTATATACTGAGATATATGGTATATATTATCCGCAGGGCAGAGCCTGGCAAGCTACCCATGTCGTATTTGACATGCCAAATACCAGTAACAATTATAGATCTCATTCCCATGACCTGATGGAATGGGTTGATGCTCTTTATGTTCCCAGAGCAAGCAGGTGCCCTTAGGCTCTACTTGCATGAGACAGGACATATGGAGATGTTACTGGTGCCCACTCAAGCAAATTGATGATGAACGGGAAGACAGTGATGGTATATACTGAGAACCAAACTATGATAGCTTATCAATAACGTGATATGTCTCTGCCCATGAGAAAACTATGTTTAAGAAGAGGCATTCTTCATAGCAATCAGAGAAGACAAGGACATTAAGGGAAACCAGATAGGCAAGGAAGAAGTCAAGATATCACTATTCGCAGATGTCATGATATTATACCTAGAGAACCCTAAACTCTCTATTAAAAATCTTCTAGAAGCAATAGATGCTTATAGTAGAGTGGCAGGGTACAAAATCAATGCCTCAAAAAATCGGTGGCTTTCCTATATACAAATAACAAAAGAGAGGAAAGAGATATTAAGAAAACAATCCCATTCCCAACTGTGCCACAGAAAATCAAATACCTAGGAATCAGTTTGACGAAGAATGTAAAGGACCTCTACAAAGAGAACTACAAAACACTTCAAGAAATAAAAGAGGACACAAGGAAGTGGAAAAACATTCCCTGTTAATGGATCAGAAGAATCAACGTTGTCAAAATGGTAATACTCCCTAGAGCTTTATACAGATTCAATACCATCCCTATAAGAATACCCATGACATTCTTCAAAGAAATTTACCAAACACTTCTGAAAGTTGTATGGAATAATAAACCCGCACGGATAGCTAAAGCAATCCTTGGGAAAAAGAAGACGAGAGGCATCACCTTTCCCAACTTCAAACTCTACTACAAAGCAGTGGTAATTAAAACACTATCGTATTGGAAAAAAGTAGACCTGTGGACCTATTTGTTTTACATGTGGTCAGCAGGAGTTTGATCTCCAACAGCCTCTATAGCCTGTATAGCGCCAGCCAGAAGTGATCCCTGAATTTAAAGGAACCCTGACACCACTGGCTATGAAACCAAAACAAAAACAAATGAAAATTTTGTTTTATATTGTTATTAATGTACTTATTTAGTTATTAATATTATTAATGTAATTAATGTTATTACATTAATAACCTGAAATATATCACAGGTTACAATGTCAAATATCCTATACATATTAAAACCATTAAGAATAATGTGTAGTACGGACACCTGTGAAGTCTGGCAAATGGAGGATTCCTATAGACTTGAGCCTAGATAACTTCCTTGCTCTGTAGGATTAAAAGTCATTAATCCTAGAAAATGTTTCCATCGGATTTCTGCACTCTGGAAGAATTTACTGGAGGTAAAATTTTGCCTTATAACTTATAAATTGAGGAGTACTGAAGGCAGATTATTCAGGTGTTCGGGTCTGACGGTCTGGGCCTGGTGCTGTTCTCTTACCGACGAAACGGCATGTCGGATTTCAGAAGGGAGAACGTTGGGAATGACATATCCATCCTGTGGAATTTGGTATGTGGGCAGGTGGACGTGGCTATCAGAGACATCTGAGTAGAAGTCATGGATAATCTTCTCCATTGCCTTTCTGGAAGATGTGATAGATCCATGAGGACATCGGAGGGCAGTCATCGTGGTCTTATAGTTGGCAAAGGACAGGCGGGCATTGAGAATGCTTTTCCCAGCTTCTGCTGCATCTTCCAGTATTTCTGCTCTTCTCTCTTTGTGGTCTTCTTTATCGCTTCATTGTACTGCTTTGTAAGCTTGGATGTTAGCATCTGGTCGCCTTAGGCTTGCACTTTTCCACATTAACGAATGCGCTCGAGAATTTTTTGAACACAGGCGTCCTTTTTGTGGTTTTTTCTCTCTCGGCATTCTTCGCACAATGATGTACATGCTGAACCAGTCAGTTGTATTCTTCATCGATGCCATCAATAATGGTATCTTCCCATGTTGCCGCAATGGCGCCAAAGAGTTCCCAGTTGGTGGTCGCTCTGGGAGTTCTGGCTCAGCTCTTCACATGTTACCTGTCTGAATGCAAGGTGCTCTCCCAAAGGAAAACCAGCAAGACAGTTCTACTGTTCAAGACGGAGACACCCAAGACATTGGCAGCTATCACCTCTTCAACTGTTGTCTGTCATCTATAAGCTGTTCACTCAAGTCATCCTGAACAGGGTTGGCAGAACATTAGATGAAGGACAACCATGCGAGTAAGCTGGCTTCCGGAAAGGATTCAGCACAATCAACCATATCCACACGGTAACCAAGCTCATTGAAGTTGTAGGGAGTTCAGGATGCCACTCTGTCTCACGCTCATTGATTTAAAGAAAGCCTTTGATTCTGTGGAGACTTAAGCAGTCATCGAAGCCCTAGCCAAACAGGGCATTCAACCCCAATACATCAAGATCCTTCATGAGCTGTATTACGGATTCACCACCAGGATCTCACCATTCTACAAAAAAGTGACCATTGATGTCAAAAGAGGAATTTGAGAGGGTGGTGCCATTTCACCAAAACTCTTCAGTGCCACCCTCGAGAACATCATACTACAATTAGAATGGGAAGGAATGGGAGTGAAGATAGATGGTCAGCAACTACACCACCCCTGCTTCGCTGATGACATCATTCTAATAACAAAAAACATTAGCCAAACGGCACAAATGCTGGCTGACTTTGACCATGAATATGGAAATGTAGGTCTACAGCTGAATCTGAACAAAACTACGCTCATGAAAAATGAACTAGTAGCAGAGGCCCCATTCACTCTCAATGGAACAAACATCTCTGAATGCAGCAGTTACGTGTACCTAGGTGGAGAAGTCAACATAATGAACGACCTAAAACCTGAGCTGCTCAGGAGGATGAGAGCGGCATGGAATGCCTTCAAAAAGCACCAAAGAGATAGCGAAAAAGACAAAGAAACTCCTGCTCTGGGCACATCTCTTCAACTCCACAGTTCTCCCTGCATTGATATATGTCTCACAGACCTGGGCCCTAAGAAAGCAGGGATGAGAATGCTATTTGGGTCTCCCAAAGAGGAATCGAAAGAGCTATGCTTGGAATATCACGCCTCACACAAGTGAAAGAAGGAATCCGCAGCTCCGACCTCCATTGCTGTTCCAGAGTCACAGACGCTGTCTCGCTTTGCCAAGGCATCGAAAATCAGATGGGCTGGACATGTAATGCGATTTGGAGAAGACCGCTGGACTAGAACCATTACCCACTGGATCCCATGGGATGCCAAAAGATCTGTGGCTGCCCACCTACAAGATGGTCAGACTTCTTCATCAAGACCCTGAACGAATGGTTTGAGGCTCTTTGTATTCCTGAAGCAACAAGATGCCATCGGGCTACACTGGCACGTGATAGGGTCAAATGGAAATGTTACTGGCACCCGCTATAGCAAATCCATGAATAAAGGGATATCAAGTGAACTTATAAATAGCTCTTTTCACCTTTCATTTGAAAACAAATTAATTCATGATTCTGTTTAATGCTGCAAAGTGATCATGTTACAAATGCATAATTTGTTTCTGTCACAAAAGGTATCTGGAATTACTCACTTTTCTAGTGAGAAATGTACCAGTTCACAACTGTTAAGAAATGATGGCAAGGTAAGTATTATTTTCTAGTAATACTCATATATATATATATATATATATATATATTGAAAACAGTAATCAACTTAAAAATATATAATTTTCATTCAAACTTTATTATCAAAAATTTTTAATTATATCATTTTATCTTAATTTCTCAGGAAACCTAAACAGTCTAGAATTTTGAACAACAGCAAAGATAATACAAATTTTGAGTTTCTTTACATCTTGAGAGCTTGCCACATAGTACACAATTCACCACTTAAGAAAATAAATAAATGGGAGTTGGGGAAAATAAAAAAGAAAATAAAATATCAAAGTAGTCATGATAAACACAATAAAATGTAATTAGTTGCTATCCTCAGGAAGATTTTTGTTGATGGAAAATGGTAGCTGAAACCTAATTACAAGATTTTTACAATATATTTTAACATAATTCTTTAACACTCCAAGAACTTATGATTAAGTACAGTCAAACCTATCTCTGTATTTCAATTATTAAACTAGCTTTTGTTATATACAACAGAACTGAGCACTGTATTATATTTTTGCCTGCTTGACACATGGTGCTCATGGCTTATTCCTGACACTGCTCAGGGATCATTACTGGTGGTGCTGGGGACCATATAGGACACTGGAATCAAGTCCAGGTTGGTCGTGTGCAAGGCAAGCACACAGCCCCCTGTACTGTAGCTCTATTGCCCACTTAGTTTTTATGAAACAACAGTATCAAATTTGAGTGAGACCGAGTATGAAAAAATATTTCTAATTATCTCCAAGTACAATTTAATCTATCATGTCTACAAGCACCCGGATGAGGTATAGGAGTATTATAAATCTTCAAAATAACCTAGGAATTTGGGTTAATAATAATGAACTATATATCACCAGCTTAAAAACAAAACATACAAAAATGTCTCTCCACAAACCTGCCTCATTTGAACTTCACTAGGCCATATAGATGAGCAAAGCCATACTTATTAATCTCCATTTTACATACTGTGCCTCAGAAAGCTTCATAACAGATCCCCAACTCACACTACAGCACTGGCAGAGCAAGCTGAAATCTGGGTATGCGATTTAAAACTCGAGGCCCTAATACTATGCCTGCTCCACTTAATTTAAATTTAGAAAATCTACTTAGTTCATGTGCTGAATCTCTATTTTTGCCCACTGAAAATCAGATCCTCTCCCCTTGTTTATAAATCTTGTCTATTACTTCTAGAAAACTGGAACATACTAGATTAATTAAACTTCCTAATTATATCCAGACCCTTACACTGTTTTTGTTATACTAACATTCATCCTGTTATATAAAACTTTCATATAGATTATTTGGATGATTCCTATAGATTTTATTTGTTTCCATGAAACCATACTTAACTCATAGTGGGTGTTCAAGAAATTATTTTTGAATTGACCAGCAGGCATAATGAGTAGTTTCTAAATTGTATTATTAATGCAATACAAATAGTATATTCAGAAAATTATTTAACAATCTCTGTTCTAGAAATGGCTGACAAATTCATTCTGATGAAAGACAGATATAGTGCAGTGAATAGATGCTTTCACAGACGCATTACAGTCCATGAAAATAACCCAGACACAGACTAAATTAGCCTCTGGTATGCTGACAGCCTGCTCAGCATGGTGTATGAATACCCCTTTCATGATTTAAAAACATTTTGACGTCTAAAATAACATTAACTCAAGTTATCTGTGATGTATGAAATTATAATATATCATAACAGAGTAGTTCAATTGAATGCAGAAGTAGCTGGAAAAGCAAATTCAGTAAGAGGCAAAGTCTATGTTTTTCCTCTCTATATAGGATCTAAGTAAAACATTCCAAATTTTATAACATCTTTTTAACTACCCATTTCAAAATATTTTAAAAACATTTTTAAAATTATAGACAAACCATACAAATTCAGATGTTTTCATGACACTAGAAAGACTATTAGAAAGATTAATTGAATGCATAGAAACCAAAAAAAAAACTAAAAATACTTTGATTCAAAACAAAAAACGCTTCACAAGACATTATGCCAAAAGGCAGACTGTTTCATATGATTGCTAATGTTTATTTATGATGGATTTTCCCTAAATGCATTGGCTTTTTCAAGTGGACACCTATAAAATAGTTATGATCTGTAGATTCTAGGATGTAGTCTATTCTGTCACACTCTTCAAATAATGTGTTGGAGATATTCTTAAAATGTAAATCTAAGGAACTAAATCAGAACTATCTAATGCAAATATAGCAAGAACTTCTTAAGCTGAGCCAAATAGATGGTACAGCAGATAGGGCATTCACCTTGTATGACACTGATTTAGCTTTGGTGCCTGCCTGGCATCCCACACAGCCCACTGAGCACCGCCAGGAGTGATCCCTGGCCACAGAGCCTATAGTAAGTCTTCAACATAGCCTGCTGTGGTACAAGAAAAAAATAAAAAAAAAACTCCACAAGTCTCATAACCAACTTAAAATTTTCAGTCATAACATTGAAAAAATGTGGAATTTCCACATCCGACACACCTCTCATCAGAACTCCACATACCAGAAGAGCTGATCACAGCCTGGCTTGTTACCGACCCACCCTGCAGCAGTTTTTCCAATCCCAGCCCAGGTATGCCAATCCAGAGACTCACACAAATGGGACAGAGATGCTACTTGCTCTCCCTGTGCCCAGCTGATCATGAGGCATCCGGAAGGAATGGCGGGTTCTAGCCCTGGCCCACCACCCAAGCAAAGCCTCCTGGCAAGAAGCCAAAGGAACACCCACACCATGAGGGCTGCCATTTTCCACATCTGGACTCCCCTCTAGTCAGAACTCCGCCCAGCAGGAGAGCTGATCACAGCCTGGCTCGCACAGCCGCTACGTGGCATGGTTTATCAATAAATGTTCAAGTTTTGAGGTGACTACAAGATTATCCCACCTGCATGGCAGAGTCTGGTAAGTTACCTGTTTCATATTTGACATGCCAAATACCAGTAACAATTAGAGACCTCATTCCCATGACTTGATGGAATGGTTTGAGCCTCTTTATGTTCCTAGAGCGGGCAGATACCCTTGGGCTATCTCGCATGTGCCAGGACATATTGAGCTGTTACTGGTGCCTGCTAGAGTAATCCATGATCTACTGGAAGTCAAGTGATCAAGCGAAGTGAACATTACAAAATATAAAAAGATTATCCTACCATTTAAAAACTTTCAGAATAATTTTGTTATTTGCATCCCAGAAGAGAATATGAGAATACAGGAAGTAACTTAGAGTCAGGACAGAGCCAATATAAGAATATATTTCATGTTCCTTTCATCAATTAAAAGAATGCAGTCCAGAGTTAAATGATTTGTTCATTTGTCACTGACCACATATGGCTGATGGATACTTGAAACATACATAATAAGTCCCAATTAAGAAGAGGTATAAAGTATAAGAAGTACTATGTATTTCAAAGATTCAGCAGATGAAAAGGGCAAAATAGATTATCAACAATCTATTAATACTGAATATACTTTAACATGGTCATATTTGGACAACATGACCAAAGGGTCTCTATTTGGCTTTAGAAAGCCACGCTTATGATGGAGTCCAAGGCCTACGTGAAGCAGAGGATTTATCTGTTCACGCTTACAACTAACTGCTGATGTTTCCTGTTAGCCTTTCACAGTTATATTTGGTATCTTGCTTTGAGCTTTTCATTCTTCAGGTACTGCAAAAAGTAGCCTACGGTACCACCCATTGTGGGCGACACTTTGCAATCATTACATGCAGTCTGACATTCTTCTCACAGCGGGAGAAGGGTACCATATTAAAAGAATTACAAGAATAATTATAGGAATAAAATAACCACCCTGGTGTTAGCATGAGGATGTAGTTCAAAATATAGTTTAGATCAAAGTTATCTTTCATTTTCTTACTAGTCAGTCTGATTGTAGAGAGAAAGTTTTCTTTTTACTTAAGCTTACATATACAAGTGTATCTGGTTATCATACAAACTCAGTCTTCCAGGAGTGTTGAAAGGGTGGTAGGTTTCTTCTGATATTTGTTCAGCTACACACTTGTTGGGAAAAGACAAGGGAAAGTTAACAATATTGTGCTATGTTATGCTGACAAATGCTGAGAGTGCTAGAATCTGGTTACTTGGATTATATACACTTAGTGTTGTGAGGGAACTTCAGGGTGAAGAAGTTTGTAACTCATATGTGACATAATTGTATCAGTATCTTAAGTACCTTTTCTCCTAAGTGCCTCAACCAAACTTGGCCTCCACACCAAATCCTTGGTGTTGGCTGAAATAGGGGGGTGCTGGCTCTTTTCAATGAGGTCTCAGCACCACATGAAAGGTTCATTATACTTTGAAAGACCCGTGGAATCAAATTCAGGCACAGGGAGTTTTCTAGACAGTCCTGTACCATGCCTTCTCTATGGAAAGTGCTTTACCAATAGCGCTGGGGCTCTAATGCGGCTCCCTCTGACATGGCTCAGATAACAAGGAGCAGATTTTCATCCTGCCCTCTAACAATTCAGTAATGTGTCTCTAAGGATCCCACAGAGGGAACCCTGAGAATACAAAAATAGTCAAACCTCATTAAAAATACACCATTTAATAATACCATTTACAAGCACAGACTTTTAACAGGAAACATAAAAAAAGGACATAGTTATTTGGAATGACTTCCTAGTGGGGGTCTATCAGCTTCAATCTTTCCTTTTATAGAGCCGATAAGGTTGTCTGTTGACTGAAATGGAAAATAGTTAATGTGATTCACCTTTTTAAAGGTTAATCTTGCTTGAAGACAAGAAGTTGAATGGCAATTTATGTAAACACTGACTTTAACACCCCATGTGGTATCTATGTGTATTTCAAATGCAATAACTCATTCTTCAATTCTAAAAAATAACTTTTTCCTAATTAGTAATTCTGGTAAACTTCTAAAAGAATGAAGCTATTACTGAAACAATATCTTTATTTTCTTATAAATATTTACCCATGATCAATTGATAAAAAAGAGGCATACCCCAGGAGTAGTTCCTGAGTGCAAAGCCAGGAGTAACCCCTGAGCGTCGCCGGTGTGACCCAAAAAAAAAAAAAACAGGCATACCCTTGAAAATGCAATGTCAAAAGACACAGGATCCTTATATACTTGCTTTTCTTTTTCTTACTGTTAGTTGCTCAGGGATTACTCCTGGCTGTGAACTCAAGATTAATCATTCCTGTCAGGGCTTGGGGACCATGTGTTGTGCTGCAGATGGAAGCTGGTTGGCTGCATGTGAGGCAAGTGCCCTACCCACTGTACTATTGTTCCAGGTTCCCCACATTCCTAAGGCAAAAAATTCATGAGCGCTGATAGAGGTTAATAAAACTATAACACTTATCAGTTAATTTATGGATATAATAAATAACAAATAACAACTTTAGTATGACTTGTGTATTAAAACACAAGTTTAGTACACATCTTCATTGGTGTCATGGCTAATATCTACCATCTTTGATTAATTTTTGTCTCTGCCTTTTCATGAAGAAATTTCAACAGTTTGAATTAATAGCATTGCATTTGTTGCACAAGGCTGAGCCCCTCATGTGTGAACGTATACCTTACCAGATTCTTGAGCAGATGAATAATCCAAGGACAAACCCCAAAACCCCAATAGTTTTCTCAAGACCACATGACAATAGTACAGGTACTGTAAAAAAAAACTGAATGCTTTTCTGCTTGACCACAGAATCTGGGAATTTCTAGAGAGGCAAGTTGCTTAAAATGCATCTGTGAACAAGGTAGCCTAGTGGGTGCAAGGGGACCTGAGGACATTGTGTAGGGAAGTTGACACTTGTGGTTGGATTGGTATTGAAACACTGTATACCCGGTCGATAAGCTCTATGAAACTCTAGAAATAATGGTGCCTCAAAAAAAATTATTCCATTCACAATTGTGCCACAGAAAATCAAATACCTAGGAACCAACTTACCCAAGTATGTAAAGGACCTGTACAAAGAAAACTACAAGACACTGCTCCAAGAGATAAAAGAGGACACAAGGAAATGGAAACACATTCCCTGTTCATGGATGGGGAGAATCAACATTGTCAAAATGGTAATACTCCCTAGAGCTCTGTACAGATTCAATGCAGTCCCTATAAGGATACCGATGACATTCTTCAAAAGAAATTGACCAAACGCTCCTGAAATTTGTATGGAACAATAAACCCCCAAGGATAGCTAAAGCAATCCTCGGGAAAAAGAAGATGGGAGGCATCACCTTTCCCAACTTCAAACTGTACTTACTACAAGGCAGTAGTAATTAAAACAGCATGGTATTGGAATAAAAACAGACGGGTGGACCTATGGAATAGAATTGAGTATCCTGACACCCAACCTCAAACACATGATCATTTAATCTTTGATAAAGGTGCAATGAGTCTAAAATGGAGTAAGGAAAGCCTCTTCAACAAGTGGTGTTGGGAAAACTGGGCAGCAACATGTAAAAAATGAATTTGGACCTGTGTCTAACACCATGCACAAAAATCAGATCAAAATGGACCTAAAGATCTCAATATCAGACTTGAATCCATAAAGTACATTGAAGAAAATATAGGAAAAACCCTCCACGACATTGAAGCTAAAGGCATCTTCAAAGGTGAAACATCACTAACAAAGCAACTAGAAGAAAAGATAAACATATGGGACTACATGAAACTGAAAAGCTTCTGCACCTCAAAAGAAACAGTGACTAAGATACAAAAGCAGTCCACAGAATGGGAAAGAATATTCACCCAATACCCATCTGATAAGGGGTTAATATCCAGGATATATCAGGCACTGGTAGAACTTTACAAGAAGAAAACAAACAACCCCATCAAAAAATGGGGACAAGAAATGAACAGAAACTTCAGCAAGGAAGAAATTCGAATGGCCAAAAAACATATGAAAAAATGCTCATCATCACTAATCATCAGAGAGATGCAAATCAAAACAACAATGAGATACCACTTTACACCACAGAGACTGGCACATATTCAAAAGAGCAAGAACAACAAGTGCTGGCGTGGATGTGGGGAAAAGGGGACACTCATCCATTGTTGGTGGGAATGCCGGCTGGTACAGCCTTTCTGGAAAACAATATGGACTTTCCTCCAAAGACTAGAAATTGAACTCCCATTTGACCCAGCCATACCACTCCTGGGAATCTACTCTGGGAAACCAAAAATACGCAGCGGAAACACCATCCCTACTTTTATGTTCATAGCAGCATTATTCACAATAGCCAGAATCTGGAAGCAACCAGAGTGCCCGAAAATCGATGACTGGATAAAGAAGCTTTGGTACATCTACACAATGGAATACTATGCAGCTGTTAGGAAAAATGAAGTTATAAAATTTGCCTATAAATGGATGGACATGGAGAAGATTATGTTGAGCGAAATTAGCCAGAAGGAGAGAGACAGATACAGAATGACTGCATTTATCTGCATAACATAAATATATATGTACACATTATGATACCAATATCCAAGGTCAAGTGAAACATATATCAGGAGGTCTTGTCAAAGGTGGAGATTATCACAAACATGTGGGAGTCAGAGTTTAGGTAAGACAGAAAATGGAACAGGGGTGCTAATAATAGTCGAGGGTACTAATGCCAACCTAGAACTGAGCATTAAATAGAGGCAAAAGGATACACATGACAACCTTTTAATGTATGTTCTGTAATCCATAGTCTGGAAGGGAAGGAAAAGAGAAAGAGAGAGAAAGGGAAAGAAATAAAGAACCTGCCATGGAGCAGGGCTGGGGAAGTGGGGAGGGAACCGGGATGTTGGTGGTGGGAGATGGGCACTGGTGGAGGGACGGGTGCTGAAACACTGTATGACCAAAACCCAAACATGAACTTTTTAATTGTATATCTTTTTATTTGTATATCTCACGGTGGTATAATAAAATACTTAAAAAAAATTAGCTAAGAGTATTAAATTAAATTTTCCCACTATATTACCGGTTGTCAGAATACTTTTTAGGACAGAATATTATCCTAAAAGCGGCCTGCAGGAGACCACAGGCAAATTCCTGGCAGTAGAAAATAATGCCAAGCTTCTTGAATGATAGGTAATATATTAGTCTTAGACCTTTGAAGAATCACAGATATGATTCAAACTTATAAAAATTTTATCAAAATGTTTACTTACGTTCCATGACTTAGAATACTCCTGAGTAAAGTCTCAATCATGAATTGTTCTGACACCACACTTACAGCTGAGTGTTAGCATAGTCCTACCAGTTCTCAAGATTTTTGATGACCCATCCTCCATCCCACCCTCCTGTAAACTCAGTCCTGGAGACTGACTCACAGGGTCTGATACATTTGGCCATGTGTTATTTCCTTACTATCACGATCACGATCTTCCCGTTAATCATCTATTTGCTAGAGCGGGCACCAGTAATATCTCCATATGTCCTGTCTCATGCCAGTAGAGCAAAGGGCATCGGCTTGCTACAGGGACATAAAGAGCCTCAAACCATTATATTAGGTCATGGGAATGACCTAATATAATTGTTACTGGCATTTGGCATGTCAAATACAACACGAGCAGCTTGCTAGGCTTGCCGTGCGGGAGGCATATTCTTTAAACACCTCCAAATAAAGCATTTATTGATGAACAGCGCTGCCGCTTAGCGCCGCGCGAGCCGGGCTGTGATGGGCTGATCGGCTGGGTGGAGTTCTGAAGAGAGGGAAGTCCGGATGTGGAAAATGGCGGCGCCCATGGAGTGCGTGGGGGGGTCGTCTGGCTTGTTATGAGGTTCTGCCGGGGTGGTGGGCCAAGGCTAGAACCCACCATGCCTCCCGACTGCCTCATGAACTGCTGGGCACAGGGAGAGCAAGGAACCGCTCTGCCCCATGTCTAAGAGTCTCTAGACCAGCATACCTGGGCCAGATTGAGGAAGAAACTGCTGCAGGGTGGGTGTCGATGATCCGGGCTGTGATGGGCTGGTCGGCTGGGTGGAATTCTGAAGAGAGGGAAGTCCGGATGTGGAAAATGGCGGTGCCCATGGAGTGCGTGGGGGGGTCGTCTGGCTTGTTGTGAGGTTCTGCCGGGGTGGTGGGCCAAGGCTAGAACCCACCATGCCTCCCGACTGCCTCATGAACGGCTGGGCACAGGGAGAGGAAGGAACCGCTCTGCCCCATGTCTAAGAGTCTCTGGACCAGCATACCTGGGCCGGATTAAGGAAGAAAGTGCTGCAGGGTGGGTGTTGATGATCCGGGCTGTGATGGGCTGGTCGGTTGGGTGGAGTTCTGGGCCGGATTGATCCACCCAGCCGATCAGCCCATCACAGCCCGGATCATCGACATTTCCTTACTATATCAGTAGATATATCAAATATCAGTGAGATCATTCTGTATTTGTCCTTTTCCCTCTGACATACTTTAGTAAGCAGAGGGAATTTGCTCTTTTCACACAGAAAAAAAATCTCATTGTTTAATCTTTTCATTTTTTATTAGTATTCCACTTTGTACATATGCTAAAATGTCTCTATCCAGTCATATGTTCTTATTATTCATAAATGAGTGCTTAAGTAGTTTTCCCAAGCAGGATGGCATTAAATTTTTTTTACTGTTTGAAATAGCATATTGAGTAAACTGAGGATTGATTTCCATGGGCAAAAGGTTTGGACTGAATAATGTGTAAGAGAAGGGAGAGAGAGAGAAAGAGAGAAGATGAAGAAACAAAGAAGACAAAGAAGATGAAGAAGAAGAAGATGATGATGATAATGATGATGATGAAAAAGATGAAGAGGAGGAGGAAGAGGAGGAGGAGCCTGCCTGCTATAGAGCTAGGCTGGGGTGGGGGATGTAATCTGGTAATATTAGTGGTGGAAAATGTGCACTGGTAGAGGGATGGATGCTGCAACATTGTATGACTGAAATCCAATAATGAACAACTTTGTAAATGTCTATCTCATGGTGATATAATAAAAAAATAGAAAATAATAATGGAGACAGCAACCAGGCAAAATCTGCACAAAAGTTAGATGAAAATTTCACTTCCACTAACATCATTGGTTGCTTCTGCTTCTTTCTTGTGTGCCAATCTCACTGGTGTAGGAGTTCAGTTTTGTTCTGATCTGTTTTTAAAGGTTAGATCCATGCTTCCATTGCTAAAACCACTAGCTTCATTTTCCTTTTCACTGAGCCAACAGTTATCTTTGTACTAAAAACAAGTAACTGAAAGTAGAGATAGTAATCAGTAACCAACAGCTAACTAAAGGTATCTAATATTGAAGTCCCATTTCCTAAATCATGTCCTGAATCCAGACAGAAAAGAAACAAGCCTACAAAGAAATGAGCAGAAGTTTTTAGTTCTAGTGTTTACAATTTGTTTTTATATTTGAAATATTCACTAAAGTCATTAGAATTTTATTCAAAATGTTAATATCATTAAAATTTCATGAATAAATTGTCCTAAATTTACACCAAAACAATCTTGAGTCTGACAAATATCAGTGCATGGCTGACAGCAGTCCTGTGTTCAGTACATGGCTGACAGCAGTCCTGTGTTCAGTACATTGCTGACAGCAGTTCACTTCTCTCTTCTGTCTCGTGTCACACTAAAAGATTAGCAGTGGATTTCCTTTTATCATCTGAATATGAAAGCAATATCATAGGTTTCCCAGGAATTAATAATTATATTAGAATTTGTATTTAGCCCTTCTCTTTTTTCGGATATATATATACATATATATAAATATATATCTATATATCTATAGAGCCC
The DNA here is from genome assembly GCA_021461705.1 of Cryptotis parvus. Taxonomy (NCBI): domain Eukaryota; kingdom Metazoa; phylum Chordata; class Mammalia; order Eulipotyphla; family Soricidae; genus Cryptotis; species Cryptotis parvus. The sequence goes on from JAJIBD010001675.1 coordinate 90,360, forward strand.
TATATGTATATGTATGTACATATATATACAAAACACAATACACACATACAAATATTCTCTTACATTTCATGTAACATAAAATGATACTAAAAGTGGGAAAAACAAGTTCAGCTAAGATTAGTGGCTGAAGAAATGCAAAGATTAAACTGGATTGAAACAAGAACAGAGGCACTTTTCTCCCTCTCAAGGATGACCACACTCCCTCTGTGAGCATATTTTCCTTCCAAAAATCAGTGGCTTCCATGCTTTAAACCTAATTGCTGAGCTGCATTCCTTGCCTCTTCCCTGTGTGATGTTCTCAGACGGGCCTCATAATTTATTTTCAACAAAAAACCTGAAGATTTTCTGCAATGGATCCCCAGGAACTGTTTCATGTTTCTGATACATAGAAACCAGTCTGACATGGGTCATAGTTTGCACTCTTGCTATCAAATCTAGAATGCCGTGTCTCTCCCACATGTACATTTTCAAAAATAATAGGCATTTAATAGGAGCTTAACAAATAGACTATTTACAGAGAACTGTAGATGAGACATACTAGAAAAAGAAGATGTGAGTTTACAAGAGGTATCATTGTAGGGCTACTCGTTGAGCAATAACAAAGACCAACGGAGACAATGTTTAATTTCCTAAACCTGAATTGACAATTCAGATATAACTAGGGAGTATTGAATGTCCTTCAATAAACCATCAGGAACTTTAGAGAACTTATTACCCTTTATTCATTTTAGTAGTTCTGACATTAATTTTGAATAGACTTAAATGGACAGACACCATCAAAGAGAGGCTTCTAGAACATAAAACACGTTTCTTAATTCTTTTGTAACTCCCTTGGCCTAACACAGTTAAACTTAAGAGACACAAATCTAAGAAAATGATGGCAAAGGAATTTGCATCAGTCAACTAGTGAAGCCTGCTTGGCTCTAAGACACTGCATGGTTTGTCAAGCTTAATTAGACAGTGAAATAAACCAGAGCTGGCACTAAAAAACAGGCAAGCATTGATTTTATTTTTACATTTTTATTTATTAAAGTGCTGTACAGAAATGTGACAATATTTTTATTTTAAAAGTGGGACCTAGCAATTGCCTTCAGATGTGAATGGGAATTCTGTTTTTAGTAACATTCCCATTATGTACTCTTTATTCAGCTACAATAGACACCTCCTTTATTTTTCAAATAGGTTATGTATTAACAAAGACAGTTCACTCAAAATCGCTAAGAAATGTGAAGGGTAAGGAAATGCATAATCCTTATAAAATGCAAATACTTCACATAGGATGATTTATTCTTTGTCATCACCATTTAATGGACCTGTAGCTATAATTGCAATGAAATAAAAAATGCTTTATGTTTCTGATGGAATATAATAAAATAAAGATTAGAACTGGAAACAATGGAGCACTTTTCTTATATTAAAGAGTTAAAGAAAGAATTTAATCTGTCACTTGGAGGGACAGATGGACTCTGTTGCTAGAGTTCATCTTTAATGACTGAATTTAGCAATGTTAGCTAATATTTATTTTCCATTTGAGAAATGGGGATATTTTAATTACCTACTTCAAAAAATATGATGTAGATTAAATGACTTAACACATGCAAAATCTTGAGAATAGGGACTATGCCTGACTAAGTGTTTGTTACAGTAATGATCTTTCACAGAAGGAAGCAAGCTCAAAACCTCACAGCCATGCATAGAGGACCCTGGAGAAGCAATGGATAAAATGTGTATTTAATTCTAATGTTCATCTATTACAACATCTGTTCTTCCAAATAAAATACTCAACCACAATAATTTATACTAACATGTAAAAAGTTATAAAGACCATGTCCTACATTTCTTAGCAAAGATTTTCAAGACACAGTTATTTCTGATTTCTAGATATAATGCAAGCACCCTCAGAATTCAGACCATTCCATTGCATTGTTTTTAATCAATTACCTGCTTAATACAATGCCTCCTGAAACCATTTCTAAAACAGGTAACACTCTTATCATATTATTGTGTGAAACCCCCCAAAAAATACCTGTTGTTTAATATGAGTTTCCTGGAGCTTCCAAAGAGAAATTGCTATTGACTACTTTCATTAGGAAGCTATTGACCCTTTTCCACTAGAGCATCCTGAGAAGAAACTCACTAAATATGCCGATATTTCATCTTTAGAATATCAAGATGCAACTGGCACACTGAAGGATATGACTCATTTAACCCAAAAATTAAAATTTTATAGGCTACATTACCTAAAGCAAATTGCATAATATATTTAGAAGAACAGCTGCTTTCTAAGTGTTTGACATCCATGTATTTGAAGCCTAAATTAAGTGAACCCAGGAACACAAGTGGAGATGTAGCATCTCCACAGATTTTCAGTGTGTCACCATTGAATCCTCCTTCCCCAACCACATCCACAAAGGCAATTTCAAAGGGTAAAGCTCTGCTTTCTCAGGTATCACTTATTCTAGAGAAATAGCAACATCCTTCCTTTCTCTTCCTTTGGCTGCAAACTGGAGAACCAGCCAAAAAAGATTTATGAGATTTTTGTGCAGTACATTTTTATTAAATGTCAGCCCTCATTTAACATTCAAAAATGTTAAAATTGAAGGCATGTTACAATAAAAATAGATTTTTTTAAAATGCCCCATTTAAAGTTCGAACATATGTGCAATCCATGATATGTGAGTGCAGGGGACTGTCTGCTGCTCTACTTCTAAACAAAGCATTCAGAAAATATGAGCCTAAGCAAAAAGCACACTCTAGAGTTCAGCACATCTGATGCAAAGACTCCAGTGGTCAGCAGGGTAGGCAACTACAGTGGAAATCACTATTTTATAGCATTTACTATTATGGTTCACAATCGATTAAGTTGCAACTCAAGATACACTTTAATATCACCTACAAAAATGTTTTAAACTACGGGAATCAACGTAAGAGGATATATATTGGTTGGGCCAGAGAGATGTGCAACAGGTAGGGCACTTGTCTTCAATTTACCTGAGCCCTGCCAGGCGTGATCCTGCGTGCAGAATATGAGTAAGTCCTGAGAACTGCCAGGTGTGGCACCCAAAACTAAGTTCTTGTATATGTTATGGTAAAAAATCACACCATATTAGAACTAAATCAAATACATATGTGCATGTGAAAGTGATTTTATCCATGACTTGTTGATCACTTGTCACTTGTATTTCTTGTCTTCCTGTTGTTCATCAATTTTCTCGAGCGAGTGCCAGTAACGTCTCCATTCGTTGGAATGAGGTCCATTATTGTTACTTTTTTGGCATATCAAATACACCACGGGTAGCTTGCCAGACTCTGCCGTGGCTTTGGGTTCATCCCAGGGGCCCAGTCTTTTTCTATGTCAGACCTTCAACCATCCGTGCCCAAGGGGCAGAGCCCTGGATGTGGACAAGACTGTCTCCTCTCTGCCACCTGCCGAAGCAGCCGGGCACCACAGCCACACCTGCAACACCTCGAGGGGCAGGGGCTTGTTGATATGTAAGAAAATTTACACTCTTTCAGAAATACGTAGACTTTTTTATTTTAACATTAATCCCATATTGCACATGAACAGTAGATATATAAGTCCTATGTTGATATAACAATGTTTTTGTTTGTTCAAAATGAGGTCAGCCTGAGAACCACCAATCCAATGATATAATTACAATTTACTTTAACGTTCAGTAGGATATTTTTATTATGATGAAAACAAGTCATAAATATATCATTCTGAATTATATTCTAGAATATATTCTGACATTGGATCAAATAAGAGGGAGTGTACAGAGTCTGTAATATGAAGGTTTTTACTTAATGAGTTAGTTCCAATATACTTTCAAGCTAAGGTAGTATATTTTACATAAAATGCTATGCATCTATTTTTAAAACATTGCTCAAAATTAAAGATTATTTGATATGCAACAAATGGTTAGCGAAGACCAAGTGTGATTAAGATACTCTGAGGAAACAGTTTTGTTCACCCACACTTCCTTTGGGGTCTTATGTTAAATTCATTAAAGTGCTAGTACCACCCTCTAATAAAAAGACTCATCGCAAAATTATTTAACAATAGACAGTCTCATCATTCAATCAACCAAATAGGATTTAGGGAAAATAATCAATTGCTTGATTATACTGTAGAGTGTAAGAGCACTAAAGAGAAAAAAAATTAATCAGCAGTGAAAGTAAAAGAAACCTTTGTTAGGGCTTGGGGGAAAATTTATACTCATGTAAAAATCACACCTTTACATTTTCAATTTCATAAAGAACTACAGGCAATTACTTCACGTCAACACGGATAAAAAGAGCTGCCCAACTGTTCAACATTTGCTCTACTAATTAAATGATCAATTATTCAAATAAATGATTCTCCCTATCAAGCTCCAGGAGAATCTTAGTCATTGTTCCAGCACCAGTATTATGTAGACCAAAACCAAACAGAATTTTACATTGTTAAGAGAAAATCCCTCTAATTGGGCAACGATTTATGAGGACTAAAAGTGCTTTGGCATCTCACTGATTCTGATCTTTTCTGAGACTGCTAATCTCACCTCTCATAGTCTAATTTGCTGATTAATTCATTGGCAAGTATCACTGTGGTCCTTAAGAACATGCACTTTGTTAGGTAATGGGTTTTAATGATTTGTCTAAATGCACTCCCTCCATGCCAGCAAAGAAAGACCTCTTCCGACTTTCTGAGGTTGGGGCTGGGGAATTCTCAGCTGACAGATGGCAGATGTGTTCAGCATTCACGCTCTACATTTAGATGGATTAATAGTAGCTGAAGGTCATTTTGTGGATTTGTTCCTTTAGAGGGAAAATAACTTTTTGAAAGATTCGGATTGTATGTGTAAGCAGATACCATCCATAGCCCATGATACTCAGGATTCTTTCTCAATAAATGGCAAACTTAATAATATGCTCAAGCAGCCAAGGAAGAATTCTCAATAATGGACAGGATTTTGTTTCTTTGTTTTTAGTCTCATAAATATTTGCACAGAGTCTGGTCATAAGTCCTTTGGATGATTCTTATTCGAGATTTACCTTACATTTTTTTTCTCTTTCACTATCTTTGCTAAAGTCTACTAGTCAGCAGATTAATAGCTTATGTAGAGTGACCTAACTCTTTTTTGTCTTATGTAGAGGTAGTGTGTTTTACAATACTATTAAATATTGTTTCAGAGAGTAACTGAACTCTTATAGGTTTAAATTCAAAACTTACATAGATTTGAAATTGTTTGATCTGAGCACTTCATGTAATATATAAACAGTGAATAGAAATGAAATCTGTGTCCAGAATAGTGACTAAAATCAGAATCTTAGGGAGAGATGAACTCTATAATGAAAGACATATTCACAAAACTGGGGAAACTTTATCACAAATCAGGATAAGAGCATGAAAATCTCTATAACTAATCCATTTTATCACATCTTAAATCTAATATAACTGATGATCACTTTAGGAGCAAAAAATCAAAATCAAAATTTTGCACATACAAAAATGGCTTATGTAAATTCTGGATAGCAATAGTTTTCCACACATACCTTATAAGAATACACAATAATAATAATAATAAATACACAATTATTTAACAAATAAATGGTGTTGGGCAATTTAGAGGCCAGCATATGATATACAAATTCTAATTAAATTGTACTAAAAAGTAAGCATTTACATGAGCAATTCCCTATAGATATTAAATAAATGATTTTGAGTGATTTAAGGTTACTCAGAAATTTGTTAGATCCCTAGAGAAAACACAAAATTTTCTTCAAAACTTAGAAACTTTACTAAGACTTTATTAGTAATTTAAGATTTCCCTCAGATTGGCTCTGCTACACATGATTTAAAACCTACTGGTGAAAAGAAAGGAAAACAAGAGGCAAGAAGTGGAGAGACAATAAATAGTCTGATCAATAATAAATAGGATACTAAGAAAACCCCAGGGGATCTGTGCCTCCAAGTTCACTTAAGTCTTAAGGTACTTTACATTTCAAATCATATCTCACAGAACAAGTGATAGGATTACACTGCTAAATCCATAAGCATTGATTTTCGTCTCAGTCACAGATGCATGCTGTGCACTCTTGGAAAATTTGCTAAAATAGGTTTATGTCATACAGTGGCTACAATGCAGCCAGCACATATCAATGAACTCACTGAAGTCTTTAATAAGCAATTATCTAAGCTTTGGAAAACATGAGCATTAAGTTATGGAAAATGTCGCTGACATGCTCCTGTATCTCTCCTCTTGCCAACATTTTTTATTATTGCAGAGACTTCCCTGTTCCCCAGTGGAGATCCTGCTTTCTGGAAATGAGAACACATGTGTGCACTTCCAGAGTGTTCTTAGGGTTTATCCCCAATGGGCATTGGAGAGCTTACCTTCTGGTCAGAGAAAGCAGCAGCACTCAAATGGGCTATTATTTTCACTGAGGTTGACCCCATTCCTTGTGGAATTTTGGATCTCCTTTCACATGATTTAGTTTCCCATCGTGGTGAAGTGCTTAGCACTCATCAGAATGATATGGACTTGGCGTTTCTGCAAAGGCTAGGGGGTCTCAGCACTCAGGGTCCAACACCAGTAAGTGATAAGGTGGCAGGACTGCTTCATGCCTTGGATTTGTCACCAGCACTAGGTGAGTGCCCAGGACAAGTGCAATGGCCAGGAACACTCCTTACAGCCTTGAGGGTTAATGGCATAAAAATGTATATGACTGCAATATTTGCTCTGTTTCTTTGCTCCACCGTTGGGAAGCTTTATGAAAAATCCTCTTAAAATTTCTGCATTAAAAATTGTCATTCCTTTATTTCCAGGCTCTATGCTGACATTAACTCTGATGAAAAGCAATCTTATTTTGTGCCATTTTCCTGTAACCCAATTTTTATTTCAGCTATTATCTCATTTAGTTTCTTCCCTGTACTTAAGTGTATCTTTAAAATGATCTTGATTTTAATATTAAAATAATATAGAAGCTATCTATTTATAGAAAAAAATCAAGGTTATCAATTTACATATTTATCATTAACAAGGTCAAAGTTGGATGGCATATAAATAATTTTATAAAGAACACTTAAATTCATATATGAATACAATTACACATTATCATTTTCCTTGTTTAAGAATTTTTGTTACATAATTTAACATAAGTTAAACATAAGTTAATATAAGTTAACATAAGTTAAGTTATAAATACATTTATAACATAAATGTAAATACTATTCAGACAGATAAAATTACATATTTATATTATTCATATTATGTTATTGTGTAACCATATTTAACATAATCTAAAAGTTTTAGTCATTTGCAAAATAACAAAACAGCAAGCAGTCAACTACAATCTCCAGACTTGTTGTAATGCTCTGTTTTAAAACTTTTCTCTACAGGACAAGTAACTATTTTTAGTATGTGTGAATATTCTGGTGAAAACCCCTATTACTTTTTTTAAAATTATTGCATGATCATCTCTAATTTCTATGATTAAGTATTTAGCTTCACATTTTGCATGTAGCTAATAGCTCTGAGCCCACTTTAATTAACTTAACCTCATTAAAGAGAGGCTTTATCTCCAGAGGATCACGTGATAAATGAAATGTGAAAGTTCAGATTTTGTTCAATTTTATCTTACTAATTTAAAACATTGGTGATGAATGTTAAGGGTATAATTTAGACTACACATAATTTGGCTCAGTAGACAAGAAATGAACAAAATCTCCAGGATTGAAATTAAAATTCTTGTGCCTAATACTTTGCACACTTAGAATATTCATTCTTAATGAGAATTTTCCTTTAGAATCAAGTTTCAGAATCTTGTTTTACACTGCACTATCTTCAACAAAAAAAAAGAAAATTTTAATAGGTACAGAAGATGCATGCTTTACTTCTGAGTATGAATGCTAGTCATTATTGAAGCAGTGTATGCTTCTGAGAAAGCTACTTTGAAGAGCTACACCATAGAGTGAGATGTGTTGACTACATAATTTTAAGAAATAATTCATGAAAGTACCGAATGGCTTGAAGTACATAGCACCTCTATTGTGAATGAAAATGTGTGTGTGGTGCTTTACTGAGAACCAGAAGCAACAAGACATATTTACTATTCCTATTGGTATAGATTGTTCATTTCAAGTAAATATACTTTTCCTAATTTTGTCAGAAGGAAAAAATATACACCATGACTATAAAATCATACATTTCTGTCTTGGAAAAAGCAAGCTTGAACCATGCTCATTTTTATCGAAAATCAATGAAATTTTGAAGAAAACATTAAAGTTCAGAAATTAGAATAGAAATTAAATGATAATTACTAGTTGGCATTTTATTTCTACTTTTCATTATTCTACTATCAATGTTGGAGACTGGAAATGTTACATGTACACCTACCCAGTTTCTAAATAGCCATATAAGTTTTAAAAAGTAACACCATTAAAATATTGAATATAAGCTATAAATTTACAAGCTATTAAGGCATTCAAAGAATGGGTGAGTATCATGTTAATATGGTATCAATTATACAGTGATGGGCTTTTTGGATACAATCCTGTGATGTAGGTCTATGTGTAGGTCTGAGAGTATGGTGGGGGTCACATACCTGAAAAATCAGAGAACACAAACTCCAGGGTAACTAGAGCATCACTCTCTCTCTGGGCATTCTAAAAGTGCCGCTCACCTGCAAGAATGCATCCAGGTTCTGTAATTCCTGACACTCTTAAGAATTAGGGAGCCCTGGTTGAGAAGAATTCATATTCATGTCCACACATTTTTTTAATATCCTCTTTAAAGGGACTGGAGAGATGAGATGGCATGTAAAGTGCGTGCCTTGCAGGAGGCAAACTTAGGTTTGGTCCCTAGTACTACATATGCTTCCCCAAGCGTGATCAGGAGTGATCTATCAGTGCAGAGCCAGTAGAAGACCTGAGTATCACTGCACGTGGTAAACAATGGAATTACTCACCTCATAATGAGAAAATATAAATTAAACGTATGAAAATATGACTAATGCCAAACATTCACTGAAGCACCATCTTCTCTTTGTAAGTAATAGTTGCCACACAACTACACTGTCCCCCTTACGTTTGCTCTGTCTCACTGGTCTTTGGTAGCCTTTCCAAATGAGAAAGGCGTTAGGCTTAGCACATAATAATCTGCATGGTCTCATTTCTCTAGGCTATAATTAGGTTTCGGAGTCTGATGCTATAGAACTGCATTGTTTTGATCCTGTCCTCTGAAATAATTTTATTCTGCTTCTCTTTAGCTTGTTACTTTTTAAACATAGGCACTTGGTTGTACTTTTACCATCATGTGGGTAGTGCTCTGGTTAGCGTAGTCCCTATACTGGCTCACACTTCTGGTTTTCCAGCAGATGGTAAAATGGGTTTGGTTTTATGGCCACCCTTGGACTTTGACTGCCTCAGCTTTATTATATCCCATTTCTACTGTGTTTGGCATCCCTAGATTTTTTTTAGTAGACAGAGGAGCTTGGACCTGAAACCTTTTATCCCCCAACAATTCAAAAAATAGGTGATGAATGGGAGACTTTGAATAACTTTGCATGCATTGTTTAATAGAAATGCACATGCACTCAAGCCACACTGAAAAAATGAAAATGGTCTTCTAAGTTTGCAAAGTGAAAGAACCTTTATTCTCTTTAGACCTTTAACTCCTTCTGGCCAACTCCATGAGATGAATTTCCATAGGGAAACGAAGTACTCAAGATCCTTTTTTCCCTGAAGTCCTAGATGTCATATTGAACATTTGATTCTTAGTAGCAGGTATGAGAGAGGACTTAAAACTGTATTAGTAATTTTGCATAAGGGAATCTTCTGGGAACAGATAAGAGCTTAGCATTTAATCATGCTTATTAATAGATGAACAACCTGCCACTCAAAAGGAAAACATAACCAATTCCCTGATTCGGGCGAATGGAGTCCTAAGGCAGAGTCTTTTGCTGTCTGCCAATGCCTGCTTTGGGCAATGAGATAAATATCCCACTGATCATGTGAGTCAAATCTCTTTCCTTATTTCGTCATTGCTTTATCAATGCTTGGCTAAATGTAAAGCTGGAAGCGAGCAACTTTCTCAGGGTGCACTGCTTTTGATGTGTTAGCTGTCAAATGCTCCATTGTCCAAATTACACTGCTACTGCAGATTTCCTGCTAAGAAACAATTTACTGTAGCATTAGGTGATCAGTCTTGTGGGCTGTGTTAGTTTGGGGGTATAAAATCAGATTAACTTAGTGCAAGCACACAGCAGTGTCCACTGCTGTTGTCCGAGCCCCGTTCACTACTGTGAGCAGAGCACAACAGAGGAGGCTCTGTACAGAAGTGACCTCCATATAAAAATGAGCACTAAGGTTAGAGCCTGATGCCGTTTGAAAGTCAATCATGGAAACAACTAGCTGAAAAGCAGAAGGATTTAAATAAAGAAGCTAAGTAATCTACACAATATATTTAACTAATGATAAATTAATTGTAAGGGATAGATCCAAGATTTTACACAAGCACACACATGCACACACATGCACGCACACAGACACACACACACACACACACACACACACACACACACACCAAGACATCTTTCCCTAGCTGATAAACAGTTCTAAACAGTTCTAATCAACCAAAGCCCCAAATTATATGTGCATGGATTTTGATTTTTTTGTTGTTATATATAAAAGTGTTTCTCCTGGTTCTGGACTCAGGAATTACTCCTGGTGGTGCTTGGGGGACCATATGGGATGCTGGGGATCGAAGCTGGGCCGGCATGGGCCGGCCACCTGCAAGGAAATCGCCCTACTCACTGGGCTATCACTCCAGCCCCATGTCCCGACTCACAGACATGGGACAGAGCTGCTACTTGCTCTCCCTGTGCCCAGCAGCTCAGGAGGCGCCCAGGAGGGATGGCGGGTTCTAGCCCTGGCCCGCCACCCCAGCATAGCTTTGCAACAAGCCAGACGACCCCCCCACTCCATGAGGGCCTCCATTTTCCACATCCGGACTTCTCTCTCATCAGAACTCCACGCAGCAGACCAGCCTATCAAATCCCGGCTCGCACGGCCATTTGCGGCGCGTGGTTCATCAATAAATGCTGGACTTTTAGATGACTACAAGAGTATGCTACCTGCACGGCAGAGCCTGGCAAGCTACCCGTGTTGTATTTGATATGCCAAATACCAGTAACGGCTTTTAATCAGGTGTGGCTCTGGATCTCTTCAGGAATTTTATTGCCATGTGGTGCCCCCCCTGTTTGCCTGCCTACAACAAAAGCTCAATACAAGCAGATCTTCCAAGAAGTCTGGAAACAAGTTGCTAATTATTCTCATTTAGCATGACAAGCTACTTAAAAAGCATTAATTCCATATTTTAGGAGAACATAAACAATGCAAAGTTAAGATACTCAAAAGATTACTACCAAGAAACAGTAAAGACTTCACACTTGTGAATAAAGATCTCAAATTCAAGACTAGTTGATACCTAGTTAAATCCGGCTCAGGTATGCCAGTCCAGAGACTCACATACATGGGGCAGAGCTGCTACTGGCTCTCTCTGTGACCAGCCACTCATGAGGCTCCTGGGAGGGAAGGTGGGTTCTAGCCCTGGTCCACCACCCCAGCAGAGCCTCGCAACAAGCCAGAAAACCCCCACTCCATGAGGGCCTCCATTTTCCACATCCGGACTTCTCTCGTCAGAACTCCACCCAGCACAAGAGTATGCGACCTGCACGGCAGAGCCTGGCAAGCTACCCGTGTTGTATTTGATATGCCAAATACCAGTAACAATTATAGACCTCATTCAAGAATGGATTGAGGCTCTTTATGTTCCTGGAACAAGCAGATGCCCTTGGGCTCTACTAGCATGAGACAGGACATATGGAGATGTTACTGGGGCCCGCTGGAGCAAATTGATGATGAACGGGAAGACAATGATACAGTGATACAGTGATATATAAAAATAGTGAGATGTTGCCAACAAACCTTTTTTTTTTTTTGATGACTATTTTATTCTTTTGAAAAACCATTCCCATAATAGTCTTCAAGATGTCTGCTTTTGGATGTTAGGACTCAATTATCACTTTACCCATTCAATACACAACATAATGATAGTCTGTTTGCATTCCCTAACTGCTTGCTTATATAAATATCAGACAACAGAATACCAAGGAGATCTCTGCGATTAGAGAAACACCAGGTTGTTCACTCCTCATTAAGAGGGAGTTGAGTACTAGGCTTAATTTAATCATTACATTCAAGAGAGGACTAACCATCAATTCTAATATTGCATTTTTTATAATATCGACATCCATATCTGCTGAGTTAATTGAAGCACACTAGTTTTAATATGAACATTGCAATTTTTAATAAGCTGACAAATGGACATTCTCATTACATTGGCAAATGACTACACTCAGAATTCTATCATCTTGATTCTCAGTAGAACACACTGGTTTCCTCTTCACTTAAGGATTTCACCTGTGTCTCCCCAATTCAATGAGGGTTACATGATTTAAAAGCATTATTTTAGTACACTAAAACTTAATTTAAAATCATTTTTGTACACTAAAACACTTTCACAAATATTTTGTAAATATTATTCACTAGTTTTCTTAATAGTTTTTTGTAAAAGTAATAGAGTAATTGAAAAAATCTTTAAAAGAAATAACCAATTATTTTATTAAATGTTAAAAAATTAGTCATAGGGCCAGAGAGATAGTACAGTGGGTAGGCAGGTTGCCTTGTCCGTTGTCAAGCTTGGTTTGATCCCTGGCTGTCCTTATGATCTCCGCAGCTCACAAAGTGTGATCTCTGAATGTAGATCCAGGTGTAAGAAATGAGCACAGCCGAGTGTGGCCAAAACACACACAAAATTTATATACATATTTTAATATATATTAGTATATATGTCTTATTTTATAAATATCTAAAATATATATTTCAAAAATCTTTATATAAGTTATTGTCAATGGTATGGTTAAGAGGAGACCAGAGTATTATCCTAATATTAAATATAATGCTGCCTATATTCTTATTCCAATTTGACACAGAATTTTTATTGAGTATCTATTATAAATTAGTTTCTGTGCTGGGTTTTTAAGATTTAAGGTGATTTCACAGACCTGGTTATTAAAGAGCTCACAGTGTGATGGAGAAAGCAAAAATTGACAAATGCAGTAATAGCAGATACAGCCAAGGGAACAGATTGTGCCTGCAGGGGAAGAGGTTGAAGGCCACTAAGTGTGAGCAAATTCTTCAAAAATGACCTGGTTAAGCAGTCAGGTAGGGAAAGGACAATCTGCAGACCTGCCCCTTACAGAAGGCCATCTGGGCAGCCTACAGATGCTCAGAAGGTGCCAGACTGCTGGGGGACAGGCTGCAGGAATGTGAATGTGGAGAGAGGATGGAGAAGAGGCCAGGCCCCAGCAAGAGGAAGAAGCAAGATGCTTGAATGACCTCTGACATGATACCATGTAAGTAGTTTTTCAGGGGGAACCTGAGGGCTACTACAGGGGTCAGTGTTTGCCTTATGAACGGCTCCCTGGTTTGGACCCCTGTCACTAGATATGGGCCCCTGAGCACAGCTAGAAGTGACCCCTAGACACAGAACCAGGAGAAAGCCCTGAGTATTCTGTGTGTTCCACTTCACCCTCCCCTCGCCCAGTAAAGACACCTAGAGGGAATAGTATCTATATTTCCAATAAAAATGATAATGATTATGCTGGTGGATATATGGCAGAAGAAGTGGAAAAGATAGGAGACAAAGCCAGGGGAAGGCAGAAGATAGTGCACATCTGGTGAGAGACTGCGGATTTCCCCCATACAGGCTGACACTGGAGATTAGCATGGAAACTCAGGAGATTCTTAAAGACTGAAACGAGAAAAAGAAATTTTTGCTGCAATATGAGTGCTGAGGGAGAAAATTACAAGTAAAGTATGGGGAAGTATGCAAGCAATATACAGCATGTAGGGCACTTGCCTTTCATGCAACAAACACAGATTTGATCCTGACACCCCAGATGGCTCCCTGAACCTTCCAAGTGATCCCTAAGCACACAGCCAGAAGTAAGCCCTGACCACCACTGTGTGTGGCACTGGTCCAAACAAATAACAAAAAAAAGTGCAGGGGCTAAGAGAAGTCTCGCCAGACTGAAGTATATGCTTTACATGCAGAAAGCCCTGGTTTTATCTCCTGCGCACTGTCAGAAGCAATCTACGACAGCTCAGCCAAAAACAGGCCCCAAGCACTATTAGGTCTGGCGAAAAGCGAAAATCCTAAACAAAACCAATATATGCATATGCAGTTGGTGCTATATGTAGAGGAGGCAGGGAATGGGAAAATGGGATTGCGTTTTTTCCTAAGTGTTTGGGGGAAGGGTGGCAGAAGGGATGAAGGACCCTCCAGGTGGGTTCAGGGGCCAGGAGTCACTCCTAAGATCTTTGCCTAAGCTGACCAGTGGGCCAACTGAGGAGGAAAAGTGCTGCTTCAGCTCCAGGCTGCTGAACATTACCTGGGTCAGCCGTCAGGCCTAAGAGGCCTCCACAAACACCTGTGGGGGACCATCTGGTACCAGGGAATAATCTAGAGTCACCCAAGTCCTGTTCCAAGCCTTGTACTATGTCTCTTGTGCCTTGAAAAGATTATGAAGAAGATAGAGAGAACAGAGCCTGAGTTCTCTCTCAGAGAATGCGTTCAGAGTGCATGCACAGAACTCCTGGACCACGAAAGCAAGCAGGGCCAGGAATGTCCTAGACAAGTGACTCATCAGGCCAGAAGCAACCATAGTTCCTGTGGAGACCATCTGCTCAGCCAGGACTTTGCAGGAATCTGGTTAAAGAAATGTTTTCATGAACACAAAAACTCCAGTTTACTTCAGACATGCTGTAAACATAACACTGCTGTTCATTAGTTTCCCTACGGCCCATAATGTAGACTACAATGTAAAGAATTATAGAGCATACAGTGTTATAGAGATTAAGTTCATTTTACTCTCATTAAATCTTTATATTTACATTCAAATTAATTTTGACCTTTGATAAACAAAGTAAGATTACTTTCTTGGTTGGAAAATGACTTTCAATGATGCGTGGCTGAATTACAGAACCTGGCAAGAAGAATCAGATCTCTCCTCTATCCTAAAATAATGCATTTATTATTCTAGAGTCTACAATTATCTTAAAGAGGTATATGTATATGATGACTTGATTATCTAGACCCGAAAGTTAAATGATATTCTCAATTATGAAATAATTTAAATATATTAAAATCTCATTTTAAAGACAATTGAATGATATATCAATGAATAAGTCACCCTCTTATCAGACAGATGGCTCTTTGAATAAAATAGAAAACAATCATAGTACTTATACTGTCATCTGTAGAAGATTGAAAAAAAGGGACAGAATTTTGTGGTGGCTCCCCCTCACAGTTCTGTTGACCAACAATCCAGTTCTGTTGCCTTTGGCCATTTATTGCCCTGCAGCCCTTAGTATTTTCCAGAGCTATGATACATCCAGAATTCTCTAGTCATATTTTATAAATGACCATAGAAAATTCACCAGATATAATGTGACAACCCAAGCCTTGGAAATCGCTCCATCTAGTTTATACAAAGCTGATACGGCAAAAGGTCTCAGTGCTCTGTACACAGCATCGGCCATTCTGTTCCCTCCACGTAAAAGATGTTAATGGCAGCTCTATTACTGCTGCAATCCACTCTGAAACTAGCATTGATCACTTATGATCATGAATTGTAGCCAGCTATGTCTTTCCCAATCTACTTCTTTCCTCATTACCTCACTCTTACATTCTTGCAACCAATGTCCAACTGTTCTCTCTGACACCACCCTGATGCCATAAGAGCTTTCTTCCTATAATTGGTGGCTAGGCAGTCAACTCTCCAAATTTTTCAAACCCATCCTTTCATTCTACACTTATTAAAAAATATTGATCGCTCAACTTTTTAATAAATAAATATTATTTTTGTTTGTTTTTGAGTCACATCTGACATTCGGGGCATACTTCTTCCTCTGCTCAGGGATCCTTCAGGCACTGCTGGCTGGACCATATCTGTGCAAGACTTGACAGGGGAGCCCCGGTGCATAGCAAACACTCACTCCTTGTTCTCTATCTCCAGATTAGATAATAGTTGCTTATGATTGGGTTCAGTCATACAATGCTCCATCACCAATCCTTTCACTAGTGTACATTTTCCAGCACCAATATCCCCAGTTTCTTTCCAGACTCCAACCCTGACCCCGACTATGGCAGCCACTTTCTCTCTAACTCTCTCTCTCTCTTCCCCATTCCTCTCTCACATTCTTTTCTTTCCTTTTGGGCGTTATGATTTGTAATACAGGTACGGAAAAGTTATCAGGTATTCTGTTTACCTACTCTCAACACCCAGATCCTGACCAAAATGATCATTCCCAACTATCATTGTCATAATTTCCCTCCTCTAACTTGACTTTGTGTCTGTCTTTTCCCCACAGACTCTCTTGTGACAACTTCCAACCATTGACCAGTTCTCCTGGACCATCTTCCCTGGCCTTAGATATTAGTTTCATTTAGTCAGACAGACAGACAGACAGACAGATATTCAGATAGATGTATATATATTCTTATATAGATTCATTATTTGTTATGAAATATTAATTTCATGTAAGAAATAAATATTTCTTACATGAAATATTAAACATGTAAGACTGATAATATCCTTTAAATGTTCAAGAGTTCTTTTAAATCCTTTAAATGTTCAAGAGTTCAAAATTAATGGAAAAATTTTGAATTATGGATTTAGTTTTTTTCATAAATATAAGTAAGCCTTTCAGAATCTCTATTTCTTCTCCTGTCAGTTGATAATTTGCATACCTCAGAGAGTTGTGCGCATTTCTTTCAAGTCGGCATTAGCATTTGTAATGATGTCTTCATTTTTTATTTGTGATACTAGTGATTTGTATTTATCCATCCTTAGTTTCTCTTCCTCCATTGCTTCTTTCTTTCTCTTTCCTCTCCTCCCTTTTTCTATTGTGCCAGGGGTCTAACCACTGAGCCTAACAAGGCAAGAAGGCTCTTCCCAGGAACCACATCCTGGGCACTTGCCTGCACAGGCTTCATAAATTT
This sequence comes from Cryptotis parvus, assembly GCA_021461705.1. NCBI lineage: Eukaryota > Metazoa > Chordata > Mammalia > Eulipotyphla > Soricidae > Cryptotis > Cryptotis parvus. The sequence goes on from JAJIBD010001675.1 coordinate 107,471, forward strand.
TATTTTATTTTTATTTATTTATTTTTAAATTTTTATTATACCATGTGAGATATAGAATTACAAGGATGTTTATAATTGGGTCTCTACAATCCAGTGTTCCAGAGCCCATCCCTCCACCAGTGCCAATTCCCACCACCCAGTTCCCAAACATGCTCACCCAAACCCTGCCTGCCCCTATTGCAGGCGCATTTTACTTCTCTATCTCTTGTGTCCCTGCATTTCCCAATCTCTCTTCTATTACACTGTATGGCTTGTCCTACAGATACTAACAATGTATGATGTCTCTATCTGAATATTTAATAGTGAGTTCTAGTGTGATATCATATTTCCTCATTCCCCATAAGCTCTACAGTTTGTTGCAAATAGAATGATCATTGAAGTATATAAATGAGAAAGATCCTGAAAGGACCTGGTGCTAAAATACGTTGAGTCTAAGATTAATGTGTGGCCATGTAATCTGGAGTGTCTGTCTTCCGATGGTTGGCTCTGGTGGCTGGAGCTCAGGGTCACACCCACTGACCCAGAGTCTGGGGATTGGGTGTAGGCGCCCAAATCATAAATTTTATTACCCTTATCAAAAAGCCAGTATTCTTTTTTTTTCATTCACAGCCCATTTTTATTTTTTTATTTATTTTTTTCAGACCATAAGAGAAAAGCATTGTATCATTTAATGTTCCTTCTTTTAGGTGGATTCAAGCCACTAGGACACAGGCCCCTCCCACCCTCTTAATCTTCTCCTCAGCTCTTCTGCTGAAGAATTTAGCTTTCACGATGACAGGCTGCTTCGGGAGCTTTCCCTTTCCCCACCCATCCCTCCACCAGTGCCCATCTCCCACCACCAATGTCCCCGGTTCCCTCCCCCTCCCCCAGCCCTCCTCCATGGCAGGTTCTTTATTTCTTTCCATTTCTCTCACTTTCTCTTTTATCGACTTCACTTTTATTCTTTTTTTATATTATTTCTTTCATTTTTTTTCTGTTCAGTTTGAGAACAACTGTTATCCTGATTAAAAAAATATACATATTTTCTTTGCCCCACTTTATTTTTTTAAAGACTGTGCTAAAAATTAAAAAAAATATTATGCCACCCTGAGATGTACAGTTACAAAAGTGTTCATATTTGGGTTTCAGTCATACCTTGTTCAAGCACCCATCCCTCCGCCAGAGCCCATTTCCACCACCAATGTCCCATGATTCCCCCCAGCCTGCATCTATGGCAGGCGATTTTCACTCTCTCTCTCTCTCTCTCTCTCTCTCTCTCTCTCTCTCTCTCTCTCCTCTCTCTCTCCCTCTCTCCCTTCTTTTTACACACTTTGGCTTGTACTACATACAGTTAGAGGTTATCATGTATATCCTTTTGCCTACTTTCAATGCTAAGTACTTTTCTGGAATTATCATTTACAATAATTATTATTATACTGTTACTTTCTCTATATTGCCTAACCTCTGACTCCCACACATTTGCAGTAGGTTCTACCCACTGACAAGATCTCCTAATCCATGTTTTGTCTGGCCTTGGATATTGGTATCATGCTATTTTTTTATATCCCACAAATAAATGCAGTAATTCTATATCTATCCTTTTCCCTCTGACTAGTTTCACTCAGCATGATTCTTTCCATGTCCATCCATTTATAGGCAAATTTCATGATTTTGTTTTTCCTAACAACTGCATAGTATTTCATTGTGTAGATGTACCATAGTTTCTCACAGACATGGGGCAGAGCTGCTACTGGCTCTCCCTGTGCCCAACCGCTCATTAGGTGCCCGGGAGGGATGGCAGGTTCTAGCCCTGGCCCGCCACCCCAGCAGAGCCTCACAACAAGCCAGATGACCCCCACTCCATGAGGGACCTCCATTTTCCACATCTGGACTTCTCTCTCGTCAGAACTCCACCAAGCAGACCAGCCTATCACAGCCCGGCTCGCGTGGCTGCTTGTGGCTGCATGGTTCATCAATAAATGCTGAATTTAGAGATGACTAGAAGAGTATGCTACTTGCACGGCAGAGCCTGGCAAGCTACCCGTGTCGTATTTGATATGCCAAATACCAGTAACAATTATAGACCTCATTCTGGAATGGATTGAGGCTCTTTATGTTCCTGGAGCAAGCAGATGCCCTTGGGCTCTACTAGCATGAGACAGGTCATATGGAGATGTTACTGGTGCCCGCTCGAGCAAATCGATGATGAACGGGAAGACAGTGATACAGACAGTGTTTAATTTCATTATATATACATATTCCACATATACATATTCCACAAATTCAGACATTCTATATCTGCCCCTCTTCTTCTGACTCTTTTCACTTTGCATACTGCTTATGTATGTTCATTTATAGGCAAATTTCATGACTTCATTTTCCCTAACAACTGAGAGGCTATACACTGTGTTCCACTGTGTAGCTGCACCATGGTTTCTTTACATAGCTGTCTGTTACAGGGAAACTAGGTTGCTTCCAGATTGTGGCTTTGTGAATAACAATTATGAAGAGCAATGAACATAGAAGTGCAAATGATGTTTCTGCTGTATGCTTTTGGCCCTACATGGCATAGCCCCAGAAGTGGTATGGTTGGGCCAAATGAGAGTTCAATTTCTAGTTTTTGGAGGGATGTCTATATTGTTTTCCAAAAGGTCAGGATCCATTCCCATTCCCAACAATGAAGAAAAGCCCCTTTCTCCCGATTTTGGCACTGGTTGTTCTTATTCGTTTACATGTGTGCCAGTCTCTGTGGTGTGAGATGAAATCTCATCATTGTTTTGATTAGTGATGTAGAGCATTTTTTCGTATGCATTTTGGCAATCTGAATTTTTTTCTTTGCGAAAGTTTCTGTTCAATTCTTCTCTCCATACTTTTGACAGGGTTGGATTTATTTCTACCAGTGTTTTATCACCTTGATATTAACCTTTTATCATATGAATACTAGGTAAATAATTTTTTCTCATTTTGTGTTCTGACTTTGTAGCTTAGAAACCGTTTCTTTTGAGGCTCAAAATGTTCTTAGTTTTATGTAGTCTGATTTTGTATCTTTGCTTCCACATACTTGGTCAGTGCTATTTCCTCTCTCAAGTTGCCTCATGGCTTCAATGTAATGAAGGTTTGCCTATGTTTGTTTCTGTGCACCTTATGATTCAATCTGATGTTGAGGCTTTTAATTCATTTTGGTCTAACAATTTAGAAAGCAGCCTGATTCATTGTTTTCTTTTACATATAACTGCCCAGTTTTCCCAGCACCACTTTTTTGAAGAGTCTTTTCTTCCTCCGCTTCATGTTTTTTTGCTCCTCTTTTAAGAATGGAACGATCGTTCAAAAGGATGAAGAACAGATTTGATCATCAGTGCCAAGTAGACCCCAGGCACCAAAGAACTGCTCGGTTTGGCCCCCCAAAAAACAAATAAAAATGATAATATCTCAGTGAATTTTTATTTGTATAAAATAAAATTTTTGAATTATAGAAATTCAGTGTATTGGGGAATATGCACCCAAAACTCAAACTAAAAATCCTGTTACTCTCACTTGTACCACTGTCTGGCCTAATTCTGCTTTGTAAATGTGAAACACTAAGTGCTCTGAAACCATAGTCATATAAAAAGCTAGAAGTATTATTAATTGTTTTTTAAAAGAAACCATCATTAATGACTAGACTAAAGGTCATATAAGGGCCAATGGTAAAGTGTCTTGGGCATTTTGGTGAAGAGCAGTAAATTTCTACATCAATACCATTTACTTTGTCACTAAGGTAATATCAAATCCATACTGTAAATAATTATTGCATTATTAATTAAAACATAAAATATCATGCATCTACATTTTTTTGTTTCTATCATTACTTAACTGACCATGAAGTTTGGTAACCAATCCTGACGAAAAGCACAATTGTCTAAGTTAATGCATCTTAAACTTAGTTTAGTTTAAGTTTTACTTTAACTTTCAGATATACCCTTTCCAAAAAGATTGTTATTTGTAAGAATATAATTTGCTTAAGATTTTGTTAGTTTACCCAAAACTTTCTAAATGATTGCCTGGTTTCACGTAAACTTTAAGAGTGCATTCTAAACTATATTTTCACGAAAGCTAGGCAGAGAAGCAATGCCTATGAATTCTGTTCCAGCAATATTCTAAATTTGCTCTTGCAGGACTTTTCTCTAATTCAGTGATCAAACAAGTTTGCTTCTACATTGAAAACCAACTACTCTTTTTTACCAAAGGAATAAAAAAAAATCAACCACCAGAGGTAATCTTTCTTTATGCAAACACTACAGTCCTCACACATGTCACATTAATAATGATAATAATATGGAAAAATCAGAAAAATGGGAGTCACAAGAAATGAAGAATTATATATATATACATATATATGTATATATATGTGTGTGTATATATATATATATATATATATATACCAACAATATCAATGGCGAGAACTAAAAAAGACAGTAATTTGGCACTACATTAAACAAGCAAGCAAACCTTATGTTATTTATCTTTGCTTTAATTTCTTTTTTTTCTTTTTTTGGTTATACTTACGATGCTCAGGGGTTCCTCCTAGCTCTGTGCTCAGGAATTATTCCTGGAGGTGCTTGGGGGACCATATGTGATGCTGGGGAACAAAAAGTGGTCAGCCATATGCAAGGTAAGCACCCAATTGCTGTACTATTACTTTGGTCCCCATTGCTAGAACAAAATCAAAACCTTTATTAAAATCCTGATTCACAGGATCACTTAAGAGAATTTATAAAATTTGGCTTCCAAACAAACACAAACTAGCTATTTTGGAACAGGTGGGGAAAGCAAACTCTCGGTAACAATGGTGAACAGTACCTTCCTTTTCTGTCGTGAGAAAGGCGTGTTGCAGTCCATGTAAAATTTACAAAATCGGGATGTCAACAGTCTAATACCTGAGCATGTGTTTACTCCATTGGAGGTTGGTTCTCTCCTCAAGTACCACTTGGTGCAGCCACTGAGTACAATCCCACCACACAGGCTGAGAATAGCTAGGAGCTTCCTGAGCCCCCTGGGAACTGTGGCCCCTAAAAGTAAAAACTACAATACAAGAAACTGGAGATACAGCTAAAACCCTGCATCTCAGGGTTCATATCTACTATGAAATCACTTCACTATGCAAAATGATTGCTTTTCCCATTCTCTGACTTTGAATATGGGTGAAAAGTGTGATGATGCTTTTATTCCTTGCAGACTTGCATGCACATGATCACTATATTATGCATACAACTGCAAACACTCTCATTTAATTCTCTGACTGCACTATTAAATAGTGACTATTGGGGCCAGAGCGAGAGTCCAGAGGGTAGGGCATTTGTCTTGCATGCAAACGATCAGGGTTTGATACCCGCATCCCATATGGTCCCCACGCAGTGCCAGGAGTGATTCCTGTGCACAGAGTCAGGAGTAACCCCTGAGCATCTCTGTGCATGACCCAAAAAGGAAAAAATAGAAAAACAAACAGATGGATGGATAGATAGATAGATGAATAGATAGATAGATAGATAGATAGATAGATAGATAGATAGATAGATAGATAGATAGATAGATAGATAGATAGATAGATAGATAGATAGATAGATAGATAGATAGATAGATAGATAGATAGATAGATAGATAGACAGACAGCGACTATTCCTATATCTTTTCTAGAATGTTGACATCAGAGTATAGTATCACGAATTCACTGTGAAGGAACAGTGAGACAAACACAGGAAAACTGACTCAAAGTTCCTGCTCTCAACTTCTTCGCTATTTAAAAAAGAGGTAATCATTAAAATTGCATACTACATACATAAGTGTTTTCTAGAATCTTTCAGACAAAAACCCATTATGCAATTGAGCATTCTTTCTAAAATGCTTGCCCAATTATAAGAAATGCTTTAAAAAGCTACTGTCCCAGTTTGTAACTTGAGATTTGATATTTTACTATTCAAAAACACATCCTTAACTCTAACAGAGTAATCAACTTGGAAAAAAACCTTGCTACACTGGAAATGTTTATGAAAGGTGGGTTCAGAGTTAAAAAACACAAACAAAAAACTCACATAAAACATTTGAAGTACTTAGAAAGGAAATCTGGTAAATTCAACTACTGAACAGTTAAGATAATTTCACAACATTTATTTTTCCCATCAGTTCTTATAATGTATATTTTACTATTTGCAATGAAAAAGAGTTTCTAAGTAATTGCTACCATAGACATGGGGTAACTGAAGATAAAATATAATGCTCTCGGTGAAATAAGATAAGCATACAGAAAGATTCATTTTGTCTCATTTTAATTCCAGGTAACTAGGGATAAACTAAAGATTTATTCCTTGCAGTCTTCTATTCACATGATCACTGTATTTGCAAACACATGAAAACTAGGGATAAGCTAAATCATGGCACATTTTCTACGGCACCTATTAGCTACATAGGCTAATGAATATTTGAAATCTAGCTAACATAATGACAAATTGAAGTTCAAAATTTAATTAATTTAATTGATTTAAATTTAAATCAATTCCATTACTGGGACGTTCATGAATCTAATAATTGGGCATATAAATTTACATTTTCAAATCAAAATTTTGTGGAATCAAACACAGAACCTATACCCTCTAACCACCCCCCCACACACACACCAAATCAGACTCTATGATAAATCTACTAAACTAAAAGGAAAACACTATATGGTAAATCGATCCCAATCAAATAAATACATATAAAGTATACAGATGGCATGGTATGTGTGTCCAGCTCCAAACTCTCTATGTCCTCTGGACAAGACCACCCTCAACTGTCTGTCACTTCCCAAATGGTAACAGGGAGCTGACACTCTCCCCTTCTCCGAGAGGCAGGAGACTCAAATCTAAGATGCTCTTTTTTTAATTTATTTTTGACAATTACAAAAATGTTCATGTTTGGGTTTCGCCATACAGTGTGGCTCTTACACATGCATCCCCCTCTCTCCTTCCTCACAGGGTTAATTCACAGCAACCTGATGACAGTGTCTTAACCACTTTGCTATGATTTCAGAGACACAAAAGGGCTAAATGTTCTCCAAACTGACACATATTCAGACATGGGGGAGACTGGGATTCCAAATAATCTAAATCATTTCCCAGTAAGCTCTACTGATTGCCATCTTCTTACAATCACAAAAGTCATACTGAACACATTTCATATATTAAATCATTTACAAGAGATGAGCTAGACAGTAACTGTCATTTATTTCTAATATCTATTACAGACTTTCCTTTTCTTCCACTATCAACACCACAAATTTTAGATGTAAATTCTTATGTTTACTGATAATATTGATTAAATATAAATGAAACTGTGATAAATTTTTATGAGACAGCTCTAAAGTTCTCAGCTCTTAGGTTACAAAGTTTATAAGGTAAGTCTTATTCATTTTCATAAGGAAATAATTTTTATAAGCTCTCAATGTGTGTTTAGTGTAGACTGGAAATTAATATTTTTACAGAAATTTATCTTTGAGGCTTAGAAGAAATGATAGTTTACAATTTTACACAAATTTCAACCAAGGACAGACCCTTCCATAAAATGGACTTACTGGTGAGAAATTGTCTGGTTAACTCTAACATTTTCTGTAAGTCAACTTAAATCATTATAAAAACATATCTATCTATCTATATCTATATAGATATATGAAAATACTCATAATTTTAGTCTAGGAGAAACATTCAGTTAAAATGACTAATGTAAATAATCAAAAATAAATTTGTTCATAATTTCAGTCACTGTCAGAGCTCTTTCTAGGAGAGGTTGAAATATCTAAACACTTTCCAAAGACTATTCTGTAAAAGAAATATTATTACTGTGATTTAAAATGTCCCAAGTGAAAAATAGGAGAATTTTAATCTATCTGAGGTTTGTAAACCTAGTCAGCAAAACATATTACAGGTTTGAAGGACTGGAGCCATATTGATTCAGCTGTAACTATCCAAAAGTAAAAGTCTCCCAGGAGACAATGAGTAAGATCTATACATTTCACATTCCCTCAGGGAAACTCCTGCAGATCAGTCTGCAGAGTATTAGATGTCAAAATGATCCCTTTAACCTGGAAACAAAAGAGAAAGGACCAGAAGGGATTTCTACCCTTGGGACAACATAGTAAGTCACTGGCTTAGATTTATCAGTTCTCTTCTCTCTCATGTCATTTCATGATAAAATGCAAAGTGGGAGTAAAGAGATGGAGGATCTTGAATATTCTGAAGGCATCAAAAGTCAGGAAGGCTGACCACAATTCCACCTGCACCACTGCATTAGCAATTACTTTGCATATGTTGAAGGACAAAAAAAAAACTGTTGAGTGAAGGTTCACAATATCTGTTTACTTCTTTAATCATCAGGGAGATGCAAATCAAAACAACAATGAGGTACCATCTCACACCACAGAGACTGGCACACATCCAAAACAGCAAGAACAATCCGTGCTGGCGTGGATGTGGGGGAAAAAAGGGACTCTCATCCACTGTTGGTGGGAGTGCCGGCTGGTCCAGCTCTTTTGGAAAACAATATGGGCATTCCTCCGAAAACTAGATATTGAGCTCCCATTTGATCCAGCAATAGCACTCCTGGGAATATACCTGAGAGACCGAAGAACACATAGCAGAAACACTATCTGTACTTCTTTATTCATCTCTGCACTATTCACAATAGCTAGAAGCTGGAAACAACCTAAATGCCCGAGAACAGAGGACTGGCTAAAGAAACTGTGGTATGTGTACACTATGGAATACTATGCTGCTGTCAGAAAAGACGAAATTATGAAATTTACCTGCAAATGGATGGACATGGAGGCTGTATCATTGTATCATTGTATCATTGTATCATTGTCTTCCTGTTCATTATCGATTTGCTCGAGCGGACACCAGTAATATCTCCTTATGTCCTGTCTCATGTAAGTAGACCATGCTGAGTGAAATTAGTCAGAAGGAAAAGGACAGATATAGAATGACTGCATTCATTAATAGGATATAAATAGATACCAGTATTTTGCTGCGTGTGGGAAATGGTAATGGCAGGCTAAAACTCACCATTGAATATACACAAAGAGACTTAAGTGATAAACTCTAAAGATCTGCAGGGCTAACCACAATGTGTAAAAGAAGACGGAGAGAGAGATGCAGAGACAGAGAGAAAAAGAGAGCAAATGGGGGCACCTCTATTGAGGCAGCCTGGAGGTGGGCGGAAGGAGGTGGGGTACACTGGCGGTGGAAATGGGGCCCTGGTGGAGGGATGGGTGCTGGAATACTGTTTGACCAAGAACCAATTATGAACTAATAATAACTGTTGAGTGAATGATGCAAACTGAATTTCCCCAGATGTAACTTGAGTGATCTGATCACACTAGCTCACTATATAGTGTTATTGGAAAAATCTAGAGGGGACATGAAGGACATTAGAAGAAGATAGAGGGGCTGGAGTGATAGACCAGCGGGTAGGGCATTTGCTTTGCACGTGGCCTGCTCATGCTGGCCCAGGTTCGATCACCGGCATCCCATATGGTCCCCTGAGCACCACCAGGAGTAATTCCTGAGTTCAGAGCCAGGAGAAACCCCTGAGCATTGCTGGGTGTGACCCAAAAAAAAAAAAAAAAAGAAGAAGGTAGAGTATGCCTTTGGCGTGGATAACAGAACACAGTCTGCAGAATAAAACAATAACATTACAGAATACTTAGTGGAGCACTTCATAATTTTGGATCATTCCAATTGGTATTTTGGACTTGTTTAGGAAGCTCCACTAATACCATAAACGCTTCCAAATACTTAATTTTGGTGCCTTTTAAATATTGAATGAGAATATAGTTTCTGTGTTCTAATTATCCAGTGCAACCATGAAATAAGAATGTGATTGTACCTTCCCAGGTTTTATGAGAAGAAATTCAGCACACAGATGCTTCATGGTGTCATTATTCATTTGAAATAAGAAAATAAATGCCATATTTTATTATGTGATTAGAGCCAGCTATCCTGGAAATCACTGCTCCTTAATAAATTGAAAAAAGGAAATCTCATACCACTTGGCTTTTTAAAAATAGTTTAGCAGATGCTTTTTGATCTCTCAATCCTAGAGAATAGTTTAAATATATTTTAGATTACTAGAAAAGTTCTCTGACAGTCTAAAAAACAGAAAGGCAAATGAAGATGTGTGGCCAAATTTTTTGTGCCCATTTTGTGTACCATGGCTGAGGGCTATTCATTTATTGTTGGTGGTGGTCCTCTTGACATACCAAAAATCACACTAATACTGTGAGATGAACTGACTATTTCTTGCAGTACTGCCATTCCATCTGTTTCATCAGAATACTTAGCTCACTTGGACTTTGATACCAACAGTTCACTTTAAAAAGCAAAACAAACAAATAAAAAACACAAATAAAGAAACACAATAATATGCTCTATAGACTTTGAATGCTAGGATATGAACTAAACTGAGAAAGCTCAATGCTGGCACAAGTCCTCCCGACAGATCATTCTGCATAAATCTGCAGGGCTGACAAAAATATGTGCTCACAATTTGGAGGGCTTGTGGTTCCTGTGTATTATATGTCATTAGTTTTAACCTGAGGTTATTCTTATCTTCCATTAGTGTTGTGCTGCTCTTTGCTAGAGGGTATATAGCAAGATGCCTTTTAAAAAGCAATGCAACTGCTGAGCTAGAATTAATGAATAAATCGAGTGTGAACTCTGGGACACTGTCCCCCAAACTAAAAACCCCAAAGTTCTGATATTCCTGGGCAAAACAACGTAGAACTTAGAATACAAAATGTTTGCAAAAGTGTACCCAAGAAAATATAGAATAGATAAGAACAAGCAAAAATGTGCGATAGAAACGGTTTAGGGTCTTTTAGATGCCTCCTGAGGGTCTGTGTGACACCCCTCAGTCTTTGCTCTTCCTGTGTGAATTATAATGTGCTTTCTGTGAAATAAACATTTCTTAATGTTTTTGTCAACTGAACAGTGACTTTATGATAGGACCCAGGTGGTGAAGAGATATTGTTCTGAATAAATGACCAGCCCGTGAGGCCAGTGATGGCTGCCTAGGTGACGCTACAGCTTGCAGAGTCCGTGTCTGTTTGTCTCCCTGAAGGTTTTGTCTCATTCTCTGTGACTGACTCTCTCCTCCACACCCCTGACCGATGGAAGCTCAAGGTGCGAATCCGGCTCGAATCAGACACAGAGTCAAAAAATAAGATAAAATAAAATGACAGCAATTTCTCCTATGGCTGATACCTAGGAGATCATGCTGTAAAATGGCTTTAATAAAACAATAGCAAAGCCGGGCCCAGCAAAGGACAGATCAGCGCCCTGAACCCAAATTTACTCAGTGATTGCTTAGAGGTTAAACGAGAACTAATTCCATGGTAAAGATTAAAAACGTGTCCCTATCTCCCATGCAACTGCTTCTTCAGCTGTCACCACTATCCCCCACCCATCCATGTCCAGGAGGTCAGTGGTTTGGACAAACCTCCCATTTGGGCACATCATGCTTCCTTACTTCAGTATACAAACGACACCCACATCCTCACACCTATTAGCTTGAGCTCTGTGGGTTCCTGGGAGAATGTGCTAGCAGGAGGCTTACTTGATCCCATGGATTTGCGTTTCTGCAATGTTTTTCTGTAATACATTACATTATTATTTTACCCCTGCAATAATTAATTCAGTGGGACTTTACACACGCCGATCATCCTGACTCAAAAGGTTACTTCTGCACTGGAAGCACAGATTCTAATAAAGTAAGGTTAATGTTATTTCAATAGGCAAAGTTGTATTCTTTATTTACAAGTCAAAATCAAGTCCTATGAGATAGACTCCAGAAGAATTCCTCCCTTTTAGAATATATAGAATTCTAAGTCTGCATATGTTCAATGTCTTCTCTAAATCCTTAGCAAAGCTGTCACAGAGCCATTCTTTCTTTTGATAGGCCAAAGTTAAAGAAACTGTTTCATAAATGAAGTAAATCATGCTGAAGTAATGAGAATATGGTTCTCATCTAGCTCACTAACTAGTGGAGGGTCGTGTAGTCCTAAATGATGCTGTCTGAAACAGGTAAAGTGGAACCCCTATAAAATTCCAAGGATCACCACAAAGATCCATGACTACACAGGACTGGCAAGTAATTGAGGGCTGAAAGATAATGGAAATATGAGTGATTATTCTATAAATGTAAAAAAAATCATGGGATCAGCAATAGATTAGTGCCATGAGTGAACACAGGACATAGTGCACACCCCCATCCTGATCTCAACAGTTTTTTTTTCTTTTCAAGTCACACCCAGAGATGCTCAGGGGTCACTCCTGGCTCTTCACTCAGAAATTACTCCTGGCAGTGCTTGAGGTACCTTATGGGATGCCAGAAATCAAACCCAGGTTGGCCACATGCAAGGCAAATGACTTACCCACTGTGCTATTGCTCCAGCCCCTTTCAAGTGGATTCTGACTGTTTATACTGAATGTATGTGTTCTGTGGGCAGCTTTTAGAACAAAGAACAGTTTTTATGACTTCCTCGTGAAGCAACATCTATATTTGTCTTCACTAGCCTCTGAGTTTTTCAAAACACGGAGCACACTTTTATAAATATTTCACTGAGAAGAATGGCAAGTTGGTAGATTTAAGATAAGCCCACTAAATACTGCTTAAGAAGGTCTGTATCATTCAAGTCACAGAAAGAAAAAAGATATCAGGAGATTTCATATTCCACTAGGCAAAAAATTTGTGCTGCACACAGAGACAGCAAAGCTGTTGGCAATGGAGCTGGTGTCCAGTAATTTGTTCTGTGATCTTGCCTCAGCCTGTAATATTCCAGGCTTCAGGGTTAGCCTTTCCTCGTTTAAAAGGTAAAGGTGTTCGTTCTACTCACGATTCAATGACCATGTATGGAAGCTATGAGGCTATATAAAAGAGCTGTAGAATTAGTTTCTTCTCTCAAAAGAGGAATGTAATTTTTTCTCTTTTGACAACATTTAACTTTCTAGCACAATGATGATGATGATAATGATGTTTTGAACCAAGTTTGTCTGAGAGCTTTACTTGTCATGTTACAATGTTAAATGATTTAGTTAATGTCTAACTCATCTAACAATCACAAGTACCTTACAACATATGCACTTTCATCATACAAATTGAATTGGTGAGGATACTAAGGTGCTTAAGGGCCCTAATTCATACTGAGCTTCCTTCTATGTTCAAAAATCTATACATAAACCTAGGTTCAGTGCACTCACCCGCAGAAGCAAGGAGGCTGAGTTCCAGAGTAACGAAGGGAGAAGATACAAAGCACCAAGTTGTGTGTGGGTGCTGGAGAAGTTATAGAACTCAGGGAAACAGATGGAGCTAGCCAGCGGAAAGTATGAAGAATTAGCCATGTAGTTGTAACAAGCAATATAAAATAAATTATTATGTGCCTGCAAAAGGGGCAGGATTAGACAGTGGTTAGGTAAATGGACACAATGATGGATAGGAGTTCACTCTTGAGGGATCAGTGTTAGGACATGGGAAGCCTGTAACAAACGTAACTTGAACAACTTTGTAAGCCACAGTATTTAAATAAAATATTTTACTTACTAAAAAAAATCAGGCTTCATTCATGGTTCTGAAACATACAAAAGGTTTCTACGATGTAGAAAAGTCTAAGATATGTCAAGGCTAATAAGTGAATTATTAATCTTTATTATTTTCAAGTGAGCTCATAAGGGTATGATAATTATCACTTACTTTTAGGCTCATCCCATTCCACCTATTATATTTAAATTTTAACTTGAGATGAAATCTACACCGGGGCTCTGCCCCATGGGCACTGGATGGTTGATGGTCTGACATAGAAAAGGACTGGGCCCCTTGGGATGAACCCAGAGCTATGGCAGAGCCTGGCAAGCTATTTGTGGTGTATTCTATATGGCAAAAACAGTAACAATAATGGACCTCATTCCCAATGAATGGAGATGTTACTGGTGCCCACTTGAGCAAATTGATGAACAATGGGAAGACAAGTGACAAGTGATCACTTGAAATAAAAATAAATATAAAATATTTAGATCCCTAAAGGACTCGGTTAATTATTCCTTAGACAAGAACTGGCTGCTTTGTTTCTGTTGTTTTGGTTTTTGAGAAAACCCAAAATTGATACTCAAAAAGCACCACCGGAGCCCCTTCTTGGGATTCTCAGCTGACTCACTAACTCACCAGTGTTCAGAATTCAGTGTTTTTCAAGCACTATGGTTTTAAGGGTTGCCTAGATCATCCTGTCAGTACACAGACCCCAGGGCTGGACTCAGTAATGGTCAGTGGACCATGTGGTTCCAGGAATTGAACAGTACATGCAAAGTATAATCTTTAAGCCCATTTCTCTTTCTCCAGAACTGAGAGCCTGCTTTGTTACACTTTCCTAATTTTTATTAGATATTAAACTAACAATTAGCTTAAGTAAACATCAAATGAATTATTCTGAAATAGAAAAAATGCACATTGGACACCCTACTCCAACTAGAAATTTGAGTACAAATACTGTACTTAAATGTAGAAAAATAATAAAAAAATTTTTAAAAATGTAGAAAAATATTGCATTTGTCTACATTTCATGCTATTGATGACTTAAGACATGAATATATTGCCAAAAGCTGCTTTTACACTCAGTTCTTCAGACAATGCCCATGAACTAAAGATGTGAGTTTTATTACCCTTCATGTGATTAGACATAGACTTCAGGGAATAAGACACATTTAAATTGATTGTGCAAAAAGTGAGTGAAGAACACTGAGACAAGCACTAAAACATTTCTCCCAAACTCTCATGTATATTTTAGAGCAAAGTATTATTAATTGTCTGAGTTCTGCTCCATCTTCATAATCCATGTGTCCATTTTACATGTGTTTATAAAATCAGCATCTTCACTGCACTCTTGGGATACAATTTTCCCCAACAAGAGCTAGCCAAATGTCATTTGTGTTTGATTGTTCCTTACATAAAATGCAACAGAAACTAAAATTTTTGGTTACAATACTCATAACTACCATATGTAAGCTGAAGAAAACGGAGAGTTCATGATAAAAATCAAATCGGAGTCAGCTGAATGTCTTGAGTAAAATGCCAAGAACTTAAGTGAAAGGTGAACACTACCTGCTAGCAACTGAATCTATATGCATTTTATAAAATAGCAAATGAAAAACATACTGAAAGGTTATATATCAAACTTGCCCAACTCTGATGACCAGATCTTGAAAAGTTTCTATCAAATTAGTGAGAATAATGGCTATAATTCAGAAGTCTAACTTCATTCAGTCACTCATTACTCTTTCTTTCAACAATAATTTTCCTGTCAGCTAAACACAAGGGAAGAAATTCTACCCTAGCATGGACATTTTCCTTATTGAGTCCTGTATCTTTCCAAATAATTGCTAGTTGACTAAAACTGACCATCTGCAATAATATTAAACAAACAGACAAACAAAAAACCTTGTATTTTAATGACCAGTTTCACCAAAACAACGTTTCTAGCTTCTGTTGCTGATTACGTGGTTTTAGAAGGGAACAGGCATTGGTTTTCAAACAAGAAAATATGGCATCTGGACTTTGTCTTAATAAGATAAATGCCTTAATGCCTGTACTTTCTCAGTGGGAAGATTTGTGATATTTAATTGGTAGCAAAAAGCTTCAGCAGTTTGTCCTTTTCCTACATTGAATTCTTTGTGGGAATCAGCTGCTGCAGAAGACCTCCAGATAGAAATTTATTTTTAGAAATAATTCAATGACCATCACGGGAAAATGCTATTGCTTGCAAGGAAACACTAAATGCAGAGGAATAACATAGGACTAAAGTTCTGTATTTCTCCACTGAATTATTCCAAAAACAAGGTAAGTTTACATAAACACACCGTTTATATCACAAGTATTTCTTATAGTTTGATGAAATTATGAAAATGTGAATTGAAATATATCACCAGCAATATTATGCTCCAAGAATTAAAATGAAATCACTTAAATAAAAAGAATTATCCTGTCAAAGATATTTAATAATTTATTTTCATTTTTTGGCCATATCCAGTGGTGCTCAGGATTTATGCCTTGCTCTGTATTCAGGGATCGATCCTGTTGGGCTAGAGATTAAGCCCAGGGGAGCTGCTTGTGTGAAGGCCTGGGTTCTCACCCAGCACTGTGGATTCTCTACCCCTGTTACCTTGGGTGGGGCCCTGGTTACAAGCATGGCAACAGCTATATAATGTTAACTGATACACAATTAAGGACCAGTTCATAGAAATACGGCCTGGGAAATCCTTTCAGCAGTGTAACGTGAACAAAGCATGGTGGTGTCTACACCAAGTAATGGCCCTAATTCAAGGTACTGAAGACTAAAATGGAAAATTAAACTCTTTTCTCAATTAGTATCTCCCAAATGGATCGTGCCACTTCTTTCTGATATCCCTTCCACAGACTCTGCCCAGGGTAAACAGAAAGTGCTCTTCTGACCCTAGCCGCACATTTCCATTTCCAGGTATGGGTTCTCTGGTTTTCCTTTCAAATCTTTCTGCCCCAAATTCTCTTTCTTCCTCTTAACTGACTTCTAGGAATACTTAAGATGGTGAAATGACACTTTCCACCTCAATCTGTAAGGGCTTCATCTTTTTGCTAAGGTAGAATTTTTCTTTGCTTGTTAGCCTTTAACATTAATCTTTGCCTTTGGGCAAATGTACCTGCACTACAGGGTGTATATCTCCATGGTTACAGCAATGTAGCACAATATATTCATATATGTATATAATAAAATCATTTTCAAAAGCAAGCTTGACTTAGGTGTCTGGAATTGCTATAGATTAAGGCAACCAATTATATGAGTGGGTTCATGTAGGAGATACAGAGAGACAGAAAGAGAGATACAGAGAGTCTGACAGAGACATAGAGAGAGACTATAGTGAACCGAATTGTACTGGACATAAACTAAGCAGATCCAATGAGCTGCATCCTTGAAAAAGAGCCTTTCCATGCAAGTGGGAGGAAACCACGGCTTCTGACTAGCAGCATATGGTCTAAATGATAAAAAAATTTCTTTCATGATTATTTTGTCATTTGTGGTCTCATCCACTTTGTATTGATGCAACACCTTCATTTAATTCCATTACCATATACATGTAATTTTTTCAGAAGACTTTCCAATCAATGTAATTATGCAATGTAAAGGTTTCCTGTGGTCTGTCCCTACTTTAGTTTTAAGTGTCTTCTGCCTCTACACAGCATCCATCAGATGCGCAGGTTCCTTATTCATCAGGCCGGCAGCCCTAGCACCCAGCAGGCTGAGAAGAGGACATAACTTGCACCAGTAAGATTCATAATTCAGTTTGGAGCCTGCGCAAGTTCACTTCTCTGAGGTGCTTATTTTGTGTAATGGACATAATCATTCTTTTGTTTATTTTTGAATAACTGTGCAGCCCAGGGAATAAAAGTGCATATGAACCCTCCTCATTTTGAATGGCACAGACAAATGGGGGGAAAATAACAAACAGATCATTGCGAAAGGCCTCCAGGCTTACTGAATGTATGGTGGGGTTTCAGGAAATGTAACCTAAACACAAGTCATATGCAAGCTACAGCCACCTCCTTTAAATATGTAAATATAGATGCTCACTATTTGTTTTTTTTTTTTTTTTTTTTTTTTTGCTTTTTGGGTCACACCCGGCAATGCTCAGGGATTTCTCCTGGCTCTGCACTCAGGAATTAATCCTGGCGGTGCTCGGGGGACCATATGGGATGCCGGGGATCGAACCCGGGCCGGCATGGGCCGGCGCGTGCAAGGCAAACGCCCTACCCGCTGGGCTATCTCTCCGGCCCCGATGCTCACTATTTGTACTTACACCTTATACTTACTTTCTGTCCACTTTAATTCTTCCTATTTGTCTAAATTAGTATATTTACTTGCTATGTTGTTCTTAACTTGCTTGAAAACTGGTCTTTGGTCAGCTGTTTCTCTAGAGTCTCTTCATATGAAGAGATTGTTTACTTGTTTTGTCTTCATAGTAAGAAATAAATCTAACATCTCTTAGAAACATTTTTTTCTGTACTTCTAACAGCAATCCAAAATTCTGATAATTTCCTTTTGCTGTCTTTAATACCAGGTATTCAAACTATCCTGTCCAGTATCTCTTATCTTATGAATATAAGTGACTCTTATATGAGTTAAGAAGTTCACTGTTTTGAGGATAAAAAAATAATCTGATGCAAAAAAATAAATGGCAACTAATTAGAAAACAGGAAAATACTGTGGCAAGAGGAAGGAGGATCTAAGAAGGAAAATCAGTTGGGTCTGACTGGGAGAACTGGATACTGTTTCTCAAAATATGGCCTTGAAATATGCCTGTCTATTCTCTTGACTTTCCCAAAGCCAGAAAGCTTGGGAGAAAACATTTGAGGGAATTTCTGGAGCAAAAATATGTACACAGACCCATGGAAACAGGTCAGGAGCAAGTCAGCTGAGTCTGCAACCGAACTCCAGACTTCCCCATTTGGGGAGACTGCTCAGGATAGAGGTGAATACTAGTATTTTCTTTGCAAATAAGATATAAAAGCTTCTGTGCGGAGAAGTGAACAGTACTGATAAACATTAAAGAAATATTTCTTTTCATTTCTATTACATTCAAAGCTCAGTGTTCCTGAGCTTTGAACACTATAAATATTCCAAATAAAACGCTATAAATATTCCAAATAAAATACTTTGGATGTGGAAAAATAGATCACTATTTTAACACTATAAATATTCCAAATAAAATACTTTGGATGTGGAAAAATAGATCTTATTAAATGCAATTAAAGTATTGAGATGGATGACTAGTTCTAAGGACCTTCCTTGGCCTATGTTCAGTCCTTTTTATTTTCCTTATTTCTGGGTCTCTGCACTGTTCCTGGCAGCCCCAAGGGTGTCTGTAATGCCCTGTTTGAGTATTTGCTTCGGTCATAACTAGAGAAGAAAACATTGGCATGTTTCCTCAATAAATTTGTTGAATTATCTTTTAAGGTCCTTTCTTGTAATCAATAAGAGGGTATTTCCAGCCTGTTTGCAGATGGATCACTTCCAGCATCAGAAAACTACCTTGGGGAAGAAAACTACTTAGACTCCTGAGTGGCAAGTATATTAGACATATATAAGACAATAATTAAATTGATGAAGAGTCAACAAACTCTAAAGGACCTGGAGAAGGAAAAATGTGATACAGACAACACCCTCTTCTAGTTTCCCCTAATAGGTTTTACGCTATACCACCCTTTAGAAAAACAAACTAACAACTTTTAAGTAATTTTTACTATCTTTTAATATTCAAAGAGTCTCTTGGGAGGAGTCTGCTTATACTCCATATTTTAACATCTCTAACCAGCAAAAGGAAATGAAATATTTTCATGAAACTATTAAAATATTTCCCGAATAGTAGTTCTGAGCTATTTTGAGCAGGTATTGGCGCTACTCACAGGACGCTTCAAGTACACACTTGCCTGAGGCCTGCTGCATTTCTGGCGCTGGAAGTATAAATTTTCCACATCTAGCTGTGCAATTCACTTCTTTAAGCACAATAAAATCTAGAAAATGCTAGCACCAGCTTGTCATGTCATTGTGAACATGGAACGGAGTTGGCTCAAGATTCTAGACCACGTCCTAGGCAGCTGTTTGCCTCTAGCTCCTCAGCTGTACAATGATGAGTTTCACTGTATTCAAGTTTTCTAGAATAATTTTGTTTTCTTTACTTATTCAACAAGGGGCTGGCAGGAAGTGAGGTCTTTATGTTTTGCTAAGAAACTCTCAGCTCAGAACTTCCATGAAACAAAATTAGTTTTCTCTTCCTCACTTTTTCATAGGATTTTGTAGATGGTTATCATTAGCCAGTTCATAATCTCCCACTGCTCTTGGCTGCATGGAACAAACCTGTGCGAATCCATTTATTTCATAAAACACAAGAAAAAGAAATGCTTAAAACAGAAAACTTAGGAATTATGAGTGACCTGTTAAACATCTGAAATACTGATTCATTTGTTGTTTTATTGCTTAGCTTAGGGGCCATGCCTGGCATTGTTTGCTTACTCCTTGCTCTGCACTCAGACATCATGGTTCAAGGGACCACATGTGGTGTCGGGAGTTGAGTCCATGTCCAACCCCTTTCGCGGCTAGTTCTCTTCCTGCTGTACTATATCTCTGGCCCCACACCTCATTATTTTAAGTGCACAAAGAAAAATTAGGGGCAAAGATGATAGTACAGTAATATAGCAGATAAAGCACTTGCCTTGCATGCAGCTGAACCAGGTTCAACCCCTGGCATCCCATATGATCCCCTGATACCACAAGGAGTGGTTTCGTGCCAGAAGTAGCCTGTGAACATCACCGTTGAACCAGAAAGCAAAAAAGAAAAAAACATAAGCAGATGTTGTGCTATCGAACCAAGATGCCTGGGCCACCGTTCCAACCCCAGCTACTCTTAACACAAAAGCACAACTTATCTTCTTTGTGGATATCTAATCAAACTCATTCATGTTTTTACTTCAGAAGATAAGTCCTCACTTAATGTTATTGCCAGGTTCATGGAAACCATGACTTTCTGTAAAAAACATTCTGAAAAGTGGAATGTTTATAATAGAGGCTGGGACTGCTAGATGTTGTTTTTTCTTCATCGGTGTTATGATCTAGTATATTATTTGAGTGCCTGTATACATTGACTAAATGAGAGACTATATGTTTTATACATTTACAGGACCTGTACATATTGACTAAATGAGATCCTGTATGTCATCAAAGCAAGTGGATAACAACAATAACTTCCATCAATAAAAGGTCATCAGAAAAATGTAAAATGGAACATAAAACAATGCTTCACATTTAGTTTTGTATAAACAGAAAACAATGCTTCCTATTTATATTTTCCATGCAAAGATATCTGGGGTCTAAGGCCGAATCTTTGTCAACAATGGTGACTACAAATTATAGCAGATGCCAATCATATCAGCAAACAATGGACACTCTTGATTTAATAAGAACCAAAGCACAAACAACTCTACTTTTCCTACAAGTCATGGCAGAATTCTAAGATCTCTAGTTTTCCAACCCTTAGACCAACTGCTTGCTATTCAATTAGTACTAACTGCTTTACTGCTGCCCATTGCTCTGCTTCCATCCCTAGAATACAACATCATTACTAGGTTGGGCAAGAAGCTGCCCGCCCTGCAAAATTATTCTTCTTTATACTGCATGAGTTTTAAGACAAACCATGATCCAGGTATTGTGGCAGACTTTTGGAAGACATCAAAATCATCAGAAAATTCTTGTTGAATTGCATATACCAGCCCTTGACTCATTTTTCTAAAGTGGAACCTGACAGCTCTAGTTTATGCATGGTCTCGTCTTTGGGTATGCAACGGGGGCAACTTGATTTATGGCAAAGATTTACTAGAATGTGGCAAGAAGCTGACTGCTGAACCACAAGTTAGCCACCTATTTCTCAATTATTCTCCTGGTAATCTCTTAAGCCATCTTACTTCATTAACAAAGTTTGCTCACTCTTCCTTTCCATAATTCACTTTCTGAATATTACTAAAAATAATTACCAAGTCCTGAGACCCTGCACTGCACATTATGCTTTTTTGAAATTAAGCAAAAATCAAGTCTTAATGTTTAAGATTATTGAATAGAAGAGATTTATATATTTTAAAGAGTTGTTATTTCAGAATATCCTTTAGTAATTTCAATATAAGGTGAAAGATACCTCTTAAAAACCCCACATATTTACTTTCAATATAAACTAATTCAGTGCATAGAGACAACAGATTTAAAAGCCATGATGGTAAGTGAGCCTATTTCAAGGGTCTTCTGAAGAATGTGCAACTTGCAGAGCAGAAATGATTGCTTGTGCCTTACCTTGAGCTCCCAACTGCAGAGAGGAAACAGAAAACAACAAAATGTGAGGGAGGCAACAGGTGTGGATGAAGATGGTTAGAATAAAATACAGAATTAATGAGGAATCATTACATGTTTAAATGCTTTTAAGATAAAGATTTAAAAAGTTCTTATCCAAAAATCAATAAGTATTTTGTGAATTGACTATATAAGGGGGCAACAAATGCTGTGTGAGATATAACGGTCATCAAAAAGTTATTTTCCACATTATTTTCTCCTTAGGAATTTACTTAAGTGCTTTACCAATACTGGGAAGTAAGTTGAAGAAGAAGATGAGATATTTCAAGAGATTGGATGCTCAGAAAAGGCAAGACACGGATGAGTGCAAGGACACAGTCAAGAGACACTTAAGTGGGCAGCTGGAGGGGCAAAGAAACCTGAGCAGGGCAGAGCATGGAGCCCCTGCAAGGACAGAGCCAAGGCACAAGAACAAAGCGTGGGAAGGCCACAGTTGTGGATAAATATAGTTATAATGAAATACATAATTAGAAGTTATTAAAAGTTTAGATTTTGCATTTTTAAAAAATGCTTATCTAGAAATTGATAAGCAATGCCAATGATAGGATGCATCTGGCTTGCGGGGAGTAATTGTGTAACCTGTTGAAAGCACACAGAGATGCATTAACTCTGGGACTGAGGAACTGAAGCAAGAACACACAAAGGACCAGGGGAGAAACAATTTTGGACCAGTAAAGATAAAAGTTATTTGGCAAAATAGGTTGGACTAAGCGAAACCTGAACCATGTCTTCTCTTGATAAAGAAATTAGCAAAAGAACAAAGACACCACTTTATTTGGGGGTATTCTGTTTCTTCGATATGGGAACGAGGATAATAATGCCTGTTGGTGAAGCTCCCGTTGAGTGTGACTATATTCTGACTGGAACAGGTAGCACACTCTATTTCTCCATTTTAATGCCTTTCTACATTTATTTTAATAAAGCTGCTTTGTTCCACTACAAGAATTATAACAGAGTAAGTTAGAAAACAACTACGGCCCAGTATATGGTAAGTACCAAGGGTGATGTTGAGATGCTGAGCATCACCTGTTAGTGCAAACATTTGTGTTGCGTTTGCTTCTCTATATGGTGGTTGGGGTGTTACTGCATCTATTTTGCAGATGACACAGGGATTCTCACAAGAGGTAGCCTGGTCCCTGGAGTCACAGCAAAAGTGGTGCTGATGTACTTCTCAATACATGTCCCTAGACTCTGTCCAAACCAATTGGATCTTAAACTGCTTCAGAGCCCAAACTAGATCATGGCCTACTTAATAACCAAGAGCAGAAAAAATGGTTTCTATCCATAAGAGACTACATGTCTGTTTTCTCTTCTGTGATTTAATATAAACTAGACTTCTTTTGATTCCAAAGTTGTTTCAACCTGGACTCAAATGCCCATTTTTTCAGCTCCTGAGAGAGGGGTGCCAGGATGGAGGAGAAACACATTGTTCACAAAGGCGAGTCTGTGATGCTGAATCTGCATCTGCCGCAGACCCGGGAGGAGGACTGTTGGAGCACAGGAACACAGTGTTGTGAGTAAAGGGTCGGGGGGTGTGGGTGAACTAGAAGGAAGATAAGTCTGGGCTGAAACCACTGCAATTACCTAACAATCCAGGCCATGCCATTCACTCTGAATGCAGAAGTGATGGTGGCATCCCCAGCTAGCTTGATCTAGGCAACGCCAGAGACCTGTGATCAGCCAAGCTGCACTCCACTCTTTTACCTAGTAAAGAATCGAAAGGAGTTTGAAGTTGAGCCTGATCTGCCTGGGGTTGACAAATGTGAGCCCAGCCCCCTCCTCCTCACCACCTGGTTCCCCTCTGGACTCTAATGGTTCAGAGAGGAGAGGAATAACACAATTTGTCAGGAAGGGAACAAATGCTGCAATAACTATGTCCTCGGACGCTGAGCAAATGCTCAGTTTAATTGTCTCTCCCGGTCAACCTTGCTAGAGTTCAGCTAGGAAAGCTGATGATTCGAAAGAAATTATTTTCTTATCTTTTATTGAAAATTTCAAGGGAAAACACATGCCACAGTCCCTGGGGATAAAAACAGAAATTGCCAGGACAGGAAAGATGGATGTCTTCCAATGTCTTGACACATCTAACTTTAAGATATTGCGGATACTATCATAACTTTCTGCCTTATTGGAGAAACAAGATTTATGTTTTTTGGTCAAGGGGGCAAAAACTACTTGGACATACATAAAGTGTCCTGTGTCAGTCACAGAGCCTATCTGATTAGGGCACAAAGGGCAGAATATTAAACAGAAAGTTATCTTCCTTTGGGTGAGCAGGTTTCTTTTCTTTACAATTTACTTTTCTATAGTCCCTTGAGCTTTCTGGAACATTCTATTACTTTTATTTGCCTGTCTCTATCAGGACTTCCGCAGGAAATAATAAGCCTGCAGTTTCTTTGTTTTCAGAAATGAATGTCCACATCTGTTTAACATTAGGATCTAGTGTCCTTCTGTAAGTCTGTGCATCAGCAGAAAATATAAATATGTTATAAATAATGACATAAGCATAACAAGATGAACCATAGTACACAAAAGTAAATTAGGCTAATGGAAAGATACCCCATTTAACCTATATTTTAATCTCTTCTCTAAAACTACTCCTATGAATTAAGGGAACTCTAGAAGAAGCCTCATGGTAGACTTTTCTGACACACTAGTCTTTACACAGGGGTAATCATGGACCCTCATCTAGTTTCTGCTTTCCAACAGACCTCCACTCTTCTGAGGGGAAATGCTTCATTGAGGGCCACCCCATGCTCACTTACCCTCACAAGTGGCCGCCCAGCCTCTGTCCTCATCCCATCCCACTGGTCTTGAGAAGGTAGAAGAAACTTTTCCTATCCACAGTTCATTGCCCTTAGAATGTCATTTCTAACTTCAGAGGGTTTTACTGGGTTACACATGAGTGCCTTCAATCTGGTCTTGACCTTTCTTTCCTAAAACCTCATGTTCAAAATATATCAAATGAACTGGGATTCTTCACATTTAGTCACCATGATACGTCTCTGTATGTTCATAAATACTTATCATTCTTATGAAAACTGTTTTCAAAAATTCACTTCTGGTATTAAGTTCCCTCTAAAGACAGTCCTGCCTGTACTGTGAGTGACACAACTGCTCTTGGCATCCCCACAGGATCTGATTTCTCTTTGCACACTCGACTGTCGTCTTATGTCAGCCTTCTCCACCTCCCCAACCCTTCCTGGACTGAAGGCTTCAGAAGAAACTCACTTCCTCTTACAAGGACCAGATGCTGCCTGGGATGTTCCAGGAGACACACAATGAATATTTGTAGAATAATGAATCTATTAGGAGCACATGGATTTGAGAGTTACCAGATTAGGTATGACAATGGAAACAGGAAAGTCAGATGTCTGCATTTTTTATGGATTCCTGAAAATCCAACTTTCATAACGTGTTCTGTAAAGGCTCCATAGATCTATTCCTAGGACATCTGAAATTATTAATCCACTTGTGAGCATTAATTCTTTGAGTCACCATCTTCTGACTTTGACCAGGTTCTTAGATTCCCACTATCACCAGATAGTGGGAATATCTGTGAGAATATTCCCACTACCACCAGATGGGTCAGGGCAATAGGACATTGGGTATGGCACTTGCCTTGTTTAAGACCAACCTGCAGTTGATCCTCAGAACCTCATAGGGACCCCAAACCTTCCCACAGTGATCCCTAATCACAGCTATATGTGGTCCGAAAACAACAAACAAAATATATGTACAGATTACAATACCAATATCCAAGGTCAAGTGAAACATATATCAGGAGGTCTCCTCAAAGGTGTAAATTATCACAAATGTGTGGACATCAGAGGCTAGGTAAGACCAAAAAATGGAACAGTGTGCTAACAATTGTCGAGGGCACTAATATCAACCTAGAACTGAGCATTAAATACAGGCAAAAAGATACACATGACAACCCTTTAATGCATGTTATGTAATCCATAGTCTGGAATGGAAGGAAAAGAAAAGAGATAGAGAGAAAGGAAAAAATAAAGAACCTTCCATGGAGGCAGGCTGGGGAGGGGGTAGAGAACGGGGACATTGGTAGTGGGAGATGGGCACTGGTGGAGGGATGGGTGCTGGAACACTGTATGACCGAAACCCAAATATGAACATCTTTGTAATTTTATATCTCACTGTGGTATAATAAAATACTTTTAAAAAAGGTGCAGTGTTAGATGGGCTGCGGAATGGCACACTAGGTCTTCTGGATGAGACTCAGCACAAGGGAAGATACGCATTCACCTTCAGCCAGAAAGGTCTCCTTGCACTCTAATCCTCACGCTTGCTCGCATGCCTCTTGATCTGATTAAAAGGTGGGGCACACTAGAAAAATGCAATTTAATTTCTTCTTCTATAATCTGCATTATGCATCACCTCAAATATAAAACCACATTAATCTTCTGAACACAGAGCATATGACTGAAAAGTATTTTGAAATTAAAGTAATGTTCCTTTTGCCAATTATCTATCTATCTATCTATCTATCTATCTATCTATCTATCTATCTATCTATCTATCTATCTATCTATCTATCTATCTACTATCTATCTATCTATCTAAATGTACCAGTTTTATTTTGGGGGTAAGGTTTGGGGCAACGGGAACCCAGCAGTATTCAGGGTTTTCAGGGTTCACTCCTGGAAGGACTTGTGGGAGCACTCAAGGTACCAGGGATCAAACTGTACTATCCTCTCTCCTTGTTTCAGTTTTCTTATTGTCAAGATTTTTTTTACAAGACAGTATAAAAAAATGACAAAGACAGAAAAGTAGTGACCAGAAAAGAAATTTGGCAAAAACCTGAAGGTCAATATTGACTTCAAAGGTGACTACCATCGAACAGCTCCACAGCTGTCCCCAAGGTCCACGACACAGTGACTGAGTGAATACTCAGCTGGCTTTCTATGATGATGGATTGCATTAATGTGAATTCAGTTAGATAATGGGAGGCTCACCTGAATCTATCAGAAGATTACCTAGGAACTCAAACCCTTACACACAGCTGTTTTTGCACTTAGTCTGAATGTGGTTTATTACTTCATAACCATGAGATTATAAATACTTTGAGATACCAGTTTTTCTAACCTTTAGTTCAATTAACTCAAATAAAATATACATGTATATGTAAAAGATAATTTTAGATAAATGTCACTTCATACAAGTATATGAATGCCTATAATATTATCAACCTGATATGAATGGGCAGGTGGAAAGCTACTGAGGTAATTTATTCAGGTTCAGTAATATGCCTTTGCACCTTAAATACACTTTCTACAAGGAGGTTATATAGTGCAATGAAGGAGAAAAAATGATCTGGTTAATTATGCTGAAAATATAAAGAAAATAATTTTGGAGATTATTGTGACCTTTCTTTTACAAGTGGGAAATAAAATAAAGTCCAAATCTTCAGTACAATAATATTTACTCATCATATTACATTCATATAACCTTAAGCCTATCCCAGGATTATAAATCCATCTGATTCCAGGCTACTCTAGACTTATTTTATTTTTATTTTATGATACTTTATTCTGAGCTGTCACACACTTAACTCTTCAAGTGAATGCCTCACTTGTGCATATTGTGTACTTGTGCACAGACATCACAGAAACAGGTAAATAATCTTTATAAGTATGAGGCATGCAGAAGTTACACTTCTTCCCTATAGCCATAACTTTACATCTACAAAAAAAATTAACTGACATATTTAAGTCAGTTATTTTTAAGTGTCCTTAAATGCATGTGCATTTAAGTCACATGCATTTAAGGACACATATTTAAACCCACATATTGTGAAATATGTTTGACTAACATTGATTTCTTATACAGAAATTAAAAAATATAAAAAGGAAGAAAATAGGAGGAAGAATAACAATCACTAGAAGGATTTACTCCCAAGTAATTGCAATCGCACCAATAGTAAT
This sequence comes from Cryptotis parvus, assembly GCA_021461705.1. NCBI lineage: Eukaryota > Metazoa > Chordata > Mammalia > Eulipotyphla > Soricidae > Cryptotis > Cryptotis parvus. Next base: position 135,371 of record JAJIBD010001675.1, read on the forward strand.
ATTACGTGCAGTTGTATCTTCTAATACCTTCCTCCAGTTCCATCATGTCCAATGTGTTTGCTATGAAGTGCTTTTGTTTCTTAGGATTTAGCATACATGTGAGATCACATAGTACTTGAATTTCTTTTGGTTAATTTTTTGGGTCACATCAGGCAATGCTGGGGGTTCTCCTAGCTCCACATTCAGGAACTACTCCTAGCAGTACTCAGGGGACTATATGAGCTGATGGGGTTCAAGCCCATGCAGGTTGCATGCAAGGCAAACATCCCACCCAGAGTACTCCAGCCCCAGTATTTGAAATTCTGACTTATTTTATATTTGAGAGCCAGATGCCAGTTGCCCCGGAAGAGAGAGACCCACCCACATCAGACTCAGCTAATTTGCAACCCCGGAAGAGATCCAGATCCATCCACTTCAGACCCACAGCTTCACTGCTCGGCTGGCCCCATGTGGAAGCAACCCATGGAGCTGACCTCCCGGTAAGGGCTGGGCCAGCCCCTGGCCGAGTCCAACATTGCTCCAAGGGTTTGCTCTCATGAGCAGGGGAGAGACCATGCTGGCCAGACATGGAGTGGAGTTTTGGGCCCTGCCCTTTCCTCCGCCTCCATGCCAGTTGCCCCGGAAGAGAGAGACCCACCCACACCAGACCCACAGGTCCCTTGGTGGCGGCTGCAAAGCAGCCACGCGGTATTTTTAGAAGATGCTGATTTTAGCATAAGGTTCTTCCCAAGTTCTTTCACATTTATACATAGTAAACAGTTCTAGACAGGTTTTATTTGATACTAGTAAGCCTAGCAAAAAGCCAGAGCAAACCACACATCATGCAGTCAGTCATTCTCAACATCCAGACTCCATAGTTCCTCGGAGCTCCATCCAAGAGAAAACCTGATCTTACCCCTTTAAGTTTCATCAGTAAATGCTCGAGTTGAGAGCTTTGTACTGAGACTATACCACCTACAAGGTAAAGTCTGGCAAGCTACCCATGTTTTAATTACCAGTTATGCCAAAAACTAGTAACAATTATGGACCTCAGTTCCATGATCTGAAGAATGGTTTCAGCTTCCTCCTGTCCCTGGAGCAAGTAGATGCCCTTGGGTTACACTTGCTTGTTGTGACAGGACTAATGGAGATGTTACTAGTACCCACTCGAGCCCCATGTCTGTCTCGAGACAGACATGGGGCAGAGCGGCTACTGGCTCTCACTGTGCCCAGCCACTCATGAGGTGCCCGGGAGGGATGGCAGGTTCTAGCCCTGACCGCCACCCCAGCAGAGCCTCACAACAAGCCAGACGACCCCCACTACAGGAGGAACTCCATTTTCCACATCCAGACTTCCTCCTTGTCAGAACTCCACCCAGCAGACCAGCCTATCACAGCCCAGCTCGGTTCATCAATAAATGCTGGATTTAGAGATGACTACAAGAGTATGCTACTCGCATGGCAGAGCCTGGCAAGCTACCCGTGTCATATTTGATATGCCAGATACCAGTAACAATTATAGACTTCATTCCCATGACCTGAGGGAATGGTTTGAGGCTCTTTATGTTCCTGGAGCAAGCAGGTGCCCTTGGGCTCTACTAGCATGAGACAGGTCATATGGAGATGTTACTGGTGCCCGCTCGAGCAAATCGAAGATGAGCGGGAAGACAGTGATACAGTGATACAGTGTTTTCACAGTTTACTATGTTGTCACAAATGGTAGGACAGTCTCATTTTTATGGCTGAGTACTACTCCATGATATGAGTGATGTATACATATGTTATTCTTATGCACGTGTGATGTATTGCTATATATGATGTATCTATTTATGCTGTTTTATCTAAAATTCCAAGAGTTCCGTTTTCTGCATATCCATGTCAGCATTTGTTTTCTAGTCTTTTGATGATGGTCATGCTAACGTGTTTAAGGTAGGAATAGTGATTTTAATCTGTAGTTCCTTAATAACAAAAGGATATGACCATCTTCCCACATACCTCTGGCCTTTCCTATGTCTAATTTCTTATTATTACTTTGACCACTTATCATTTGGGTGAATGGGGGTTGTGCCACATCTGAAGGTCCTTTAGGGTCACTTCTGGGGTTGCATCAGGAACCAAGTGGTGCTGGGGATCAAGTTTAGGGTTTCTACATGCAAATACCTGTTCCAGTTCTTTAAGCCACGTCCTCGTCCTCCTGCCCCAGTACTGCCTGCTCTGAATCCTATGTAATAAACCGGTAAAGAGTTGTGGTGTTTGGACAAAAGATACATTTGTCTGTGTGCACAACATGGAGCTTCGCAAAGGTGCCATAGGCTCAGAATTTCTGCTCTTGTGAGGAAACAAGGCAAATACTCACAAAAGCTGGACACAGCTCATGTTACTCTTCTATAAAGGAGAAACCTGCTAAATAATAAAATTGATCATCTCATTTACTTCTCAGAACAAGTCTATGAGCTAGATTCTAGTGCTCTCTTTGTGGTAAGTAAAAAGATTAAATAAATGTGCAACAGGTCAATTCCAGGAGCACAGGCTAGAGAGAGCTCGTTTACTGAAAAGAACCACTGTTCAGTGGTTACTACTTTAAGTTTGGGATAAGCATCCCCATACACACCACAGGCTCAAGCCTATTTTTCTCAGTAAAGGGCCCTCTAGGAATTCTGTACTATCAAGAATCTAACACTTCTGGCACACAGGACAACAAAATATAAATGGAACACATATTCCCAGGTGGAGTTTTAATGCACCTTTTCACATAAATTAAGCAGGTAGTTGTGATTGTGCATTCAGAGGCTCCCTCTGCTTTATATTTGCTCCAACACATGTGGCTCTTTGACCTATATTCTGTTATGCTCAGTATGAATAAATTCTCCTGCACTTGTTGCATAGTGATTTTCACATTTATTGAATAAGAAAAGTCATCTTCTTGATGAGCATTTTGTAATTCTCCTCCAAATATCCCACTGGGATGCTGTTCTGATTTGTCTGAACTAATCTGAGATAAAAGGAAAAGAAGACTCAGTCTTTAAGCAATGTAGTGTGATAGAAGTTTCTTTAGTCAGCATAGATTGCTACCCATACTGTGTTTATTAACATTTCTCAGCAAAGTAGCATAATACACCTTCTTTAGTCAGCATAGATTGCTACCCAAACCGAGATTATTGATAAAGGAAAAACATGGCTGAAAAAACTCGGGCCAGGCATAGGGGAAATGCGTGTGTAGAGCAGCCCAGCTCTCTCCTCCCTCCAGATCTGCTACCGCATATATTAACCAACTACTTATGAATCAGCAAGTGCAAGGCCAATGAGAGGACTTAAACATTCAAATAGAATCTCTAGAATTCTTTCATAGAATTCTGCAGACAAGGAGGGGCATTTGGGAGCTAAGTGGTAGCTCTCTCTTTCTCCCAAACATCACCTGCCAAGGTCTAGCAATGGACACACAATTATTCCGCAGTAAATTAGATCCATGCTTTCATGAAACTATTTAAATATTCAGTTTTCTATCCTCAAGGCAGTTGTAACATACTGTGTAACTCATATTTCATTTTAGTTGACTAAAATATATACATGTAATATTTAAGCATATATATACATATATACATGGAATATTTAAGTCATGAAGTTTCCAGATCTAGAACAAAAACAAGAACAAATTTGGAAATAAATTCAAGGAATTATTTTTCTGTTCTTATATTTTTACCAGTAAGCACAGTTATCCATCTACCACCCTTGTATAAATGAAATTGGATGATAAATGTTCAGTGTTACTTTTAAGTGATTAAAAACTCCATTATTTCTTTAATATGAAAATGGTGGTTTAGTAATGAGCAAAACTTCCATAGAGAGTTGAGTTCTGAGTGGGCTGTGTTATCCCCACTGACCTCACTAGCCCCTGCTTCAGGTAAGGGCACTGAGGAATGAGGGCTCAAGCCCATTCTCTTTTGGGAAACACTAACCCAGGGGAGTACTCTCCTAAAATTCTACAAGTATGCAAGTTTGATCACGCAGTACCATGAGGTTTGGGTGTTGATTTATTGATGGGGGAAAGAGGGGTTTCCTAAGGCGAGTTTTAGACTAAAATTGGTTAGGAATCTTCTAAAAACATAAAAGTGAATACAGAGCAATGTCAAGAAACAGTAAGGAGCACATAGTAAGTAGCCAAGCTCCATGAGGGAGTTAACTTAACAGGCTGGTTTGGGTTGGGGGCTGACACAGGAGAGGCTTTGGATGAGCACCAGGCCCACTGTACAGCTCATGGCGCAGGTAAAGAGGAAAGGTGCCATCAAACCATGATGGAGTGAAAGGAAAGCTTTCAGTGCTAAAACAGCAACCCTTACTTTACTTAGGAGAATGGGAAACAATCACAGGCCAGTTCCATTCTCCATCACAATTAAGGACATGCAAAAACTGAGGCCCAAACTGAAGGTTTCCCTTAGCTTCCTCCCACTGACACTCATCCAGGTGACTTCCAGGCCTCACCCAGTTGCTGCCTTTATATATCACTGCCGTCCCGTGTAGGAGGAGGAACCTTCTCAGATAAGAAACAGTGATCTCAGATCAATTCACATTCATCTCATAGAAAGTTGAGTCAGATGATATATGCAAGAGATTGACTTTCTTAGATTAGCCAATATTCCAAGGGATGAAACATTAAATCAAATAAGTAATGAGTGACGAGAGGGAACAAATGCTCTCTTGGCGGCTTGGGAGTTGGTTTCTAAACACTTTCTGTTTTTTATTAATATTTTATTATACCACCGTGAGATATACAATTACAACGTTGTTCATGTTTGGAGGTTTTGGTCACACAGTGTTCCAGCACCCGCCCTCCACCAGTGCCCATTTCCCACCACCAATGTCCCCAATTCCCTCTCCCCTCCCATAGCCTGCCTAAATGGCAGGGTCTTTATCTCTTTTACCTCTCCTTCTCTCTCTTTTCCTATTCTTACATATTATGGATTGCAATACATACACTTAGAGGCCATCATGTGCATTTTATTTGCCTGTATTTAATGCTCAGTTCTAGGTTGGTATTAACCACTTCAACATTTATTCGCACATGTTCCCTTCTCTGTCTTACCTAACCTCTGACTCCCACACGTTTGTGGTAATATATATATATATATATATATATATATATATATATATATATATATATATATAAATGTCATGCAAATAAATTACGTTTGTGGTAATATATACATATATATGTATATATATGTATATATTACCACAAATATAATATAGCCCTGGCCCGCCACCCCAACAGAGTCTCGCTACAAGACAGACGAAACCCCATTACATGAGGGCCGCCATTTTCCACATCTGGACTTCCCTCTCGACAGAACTTCACCCAGCAGAAGAGCCTATTACAGCTTGGCTCACACGTCCGCTTGCGGCTGCGCGGTTCATCAAAAAATGCTGGATTTAGAGGTACTACAAGAGTATGCCACCCGCACGGCAGAGCCTGGCAAGCCTCCCGTGTTGTATTTGATATGCCAGATACCAGTAACAATTATGGACCTCATTCCCATGACCTGATGGAATGGTTTGAGGCTCTTTATGTTCCTGGAGCAAGCAGATGTCCAAGGGCTCTACTAGCATGAGACAGGACATATGGAGATGCTACTGGGGCCCGCTCGAGCAAATCGATGATAATGGGAAGACAGTGATACAGTGAGACAGATGTACCAAAATTTCTTTATCCAGTCATCAGTTCTCGGGCACTCTGGTTGTTCCAGGTTCTGGCTATTGTGAATAGTGCTGCTATGAAAATAAAAGTGCGGATGGTTTTTCCGCTGTGTGTTTTTGGCTTCCCAGGGTATATTCCCAGGAGTGGTATGGCTGGGTCAAAAGGGAGCTCAATTTCTAGTCTTTGGAGGAATGCTTTCTGAAGCTCACCTACTCTTCCTATGTCAGAGGGATTTAAATGAAGGAACCTTCCTAATGTTCAACTGATTCAAGGACAGTAATTCTTAACTTCTGAAGTCATTAAGAATTTAAATAGTTGGCACATATGCTGCCTGAGCCCTTGTGCTGCCTGAGCCCACATGGTCAAGCACACGTGGCTCCTGAGCACACACGTGTCACCTGCATCTCCCCCTCTTGGCATGTGCTCTCTTATGATTTCACAGCTAATGCTCCTGTGTTGGAGCTCACTCCAACCTTGGAGGAGCCCAGCGTTCACCCTTGAGCATCTTTCCATCTCTCTCTCTCTCTCTCTCTCTCTCTCTCTCTCTCTCTCTATCTGTGTGTCTGTCTCTCTCTTTTCTCTCTCTGTCTCTCTCTCTGTCTCTGCTCTCTCACCTTCCCCTTCCTAAAAGCCTACAAATAAAATGTGCTTTCTTAAACAAAAATTCAAATAGCTGTCTGAAAAACTTAGAATTTTATTCCATTATTCTTTTTACTCACAAAATTTACCCACAGAAGAGCACAAAGTTCTTTTCTAACAAACAGTATTAGAAATCAGGAAAAAGTCACCATAGTCTTAGAGCTTCAGCGTCCTCTGAGCAGAGAGACACTAAAATGAGGTCGTGTTACTGCCCATCTCCAGGGAAATGTGTTATGATTCTCAACAGCCTAATGCAGCTGGCTACCAGCAAAGGATTTCTGGTAAATGCTATTTATGCTCACTCAATTAAAGTAAACAGATATTTATTGAGCGCCACTGTTACAGAGAGAGTAATGTGGTAATGTGGTAATGCACTCACAATCTGGCTTCCGTGCAAGGTCCCAAATAGCTGCCCAGAACCTCAGGAAAACGCCGTTTTCATTCAGCTTGGCCATTTGAAACATAGTAACTACTCTGATACTACAATGTATCTATCAGATCCTGTGAAATACTAAAAGGAAAGGATCCTTGCTCCTAGACTTGCTTCCAAGAGAAATTCCGAACTCATAGTTTCACATGTAAATTAGTAGTACAGATTCCACTGACAATAAATTCTAAATAAAAAAAAAGACTCGATATGCAGAAAAATATTTTCGTAATATTTCTAACATTCCTATTGAGAGGTCCTGGAAGTAAATGCTAATAATCAAATGCGAATATGAAGCATGAGTATTTCAAAGATGTTCATTTTGTCAGACACAAAAGAGATGGGCTAGTTTAAACATTAAATCTTACTGAAAATTATATGAAACTACACCCTCTACAAGACAAAAATTCATTAAAAAGAGTCTCCATAGTATCTTCAGGATACAATTCCATCTGTTCTTTATAATTCTGGGAATGTCTAATCTAAGACCCAGGGCAATTTGGCTTAGTTTTTAAACAATTTCATTGAGAATGTCAGAAACATATGTATCACAACACCAATAAGTCTATATTTTAATAAACTAAGGGATTAAGAAATCAACTATTCCTAGTACAGAAGCAAACCAGTAATAAAGGCCCTTCTATTTGAACAATAAAAGTTACATTTTTCTCAGCTACTAAAACTTTCACTTTTATTTTTAAAGGAGTATTTGATATATATGTCCCAGTAGAAACTTATTCAAATTTTTATTGGTGCATACTGTAAATATGTAAAATTACTTATAGTTTCTAAATAGACTTCACATATTACTTTTGGATTACTAATTTTGGGGCCTTCCCTGGGGTCCACTCCTGGAGCTCTTTGGATGACCTTGTTTGAGTCTATGGAAGAGCCGCCTAAGCCCTGCAGAGCCCGGGACAACAGGGACCAAACTAGCCTGCAGGCGGGGTCCCTGGGCAGCACAGTCACATGACTCTGGCGTGAAGCAGAGGCAGAACACAGCAGTGCTGCACAGCACAGATCCACGGCCAGTGCAGGCAAGGCCTGAGCCCTGCCTCATGCCACTCTCCTAGCCTCAGTTTAAAATCATGCATTTGCTTATCATGTGTTACTTTCTTCCAACTGTAATAAAAGATTAATGATAGTGAGTTCTAAGAATAAGAATGAATACATCACTGGTTGCTATGTGAGTCTTTATAACATAGAAAACCTCCTTTTACCTTTAATGGATGTCTCCATGCTTTTTAATGGTGACCAACATGGAAAAGATATGTGAGACTCAAGGGAAAAAAAGCAGGTCCAGAAATAAGTTTAAATACTTAATAATGTCAGTAAGGAAGAATAAATCTGCCTTGGTCAAATTCTATAATATAAGATGATTCACACTTGAGATTAGCAAGCCAATTTTTTCTTGAGGTGAAATTCTATGCCAGATTCAATGATGAGATGTGAGCTAAATCCTCTCAAAGAGAGATGTTTCCTTCCATTGTTGAAGCCCAGCCTTTTCATTCCATTTATGCAGATACACAAAATCCTCTTCTTTTTCTCGATTTTCAGACACGCCATTTCCCATTTATTTTTGTGCCAAAAAATGCATCATCAAAAACTCATGTAGGGGGTGGAGAGATATTACAGAGTTGGTACCTGGTTAAATCTCCAGCACCACATGTTCCACCAGTACCAGGGATAGGGGAAGCTGGTTAACCCCCAACAGTGAAGGACCCTCACACTGATCAGGTAGCCCAGTGGTTTGAGAATCCTTGGGAGGGGTCTCAGTAACTCTGAACATCCTCAGAAAACCCCAACCCCCAAAAGTTCCACTTTTAAGAATAATTTTCTCGACTCCAGTTTCCTTATGTCTCTCAATTACTGTGTATCACTTTGCATTAGGGTGGATTCTTTATAAAGATGAAAATAGCCTTGTACTCTGCACACATGCATTAAAGGCAGTGGTCCATTCTCTGCTCTGGAGATACACTGGCTTCTTGGCCTGAGATGTGTGCCCTTGGTGTTTTTTTCCTCTGTAAATACAGGGAACACATCTCTCTGTCTTGAACACATCTCTGTCTCACTCTCACCTTACTTCTCTAAGAAAATCAAGAGGGGGTAAATCAGTGGCTGCATAAGATATCTGGGATCACAGGCTAGGTAAACAGACAGCAGGGAGAGAATCACGGGCCATCCAACCAACCCGCATCTGGCACTTACCTCCCTCCTATTTCAGGAATACTTCTGTTTTCCAACCAGGTAAGCAAAAATCAACTAAAGTCAACAGACTCACCAAACATCTATCTAGATGCTTAGTTATCATTTCAGGTACTGTGGTCAATTAAAAAATATTCTTTGGTATCTGTTTTTAAGGTAATACATTATTTGATATTTGATCCAAATCAAGAAGCAAAAAATTACAACCCAAGTTACGTCACATTCACTGCCCGTTCCCCAACTCCTCTCACACTGACCCATGTGATGTTTACTGTCAGCTGGTTAGTTTTCTTCAGAATCTAAAATATAATGGTGCTGGGCAAATTTATGAATCACATAATGCAACTATTTTATTTTTTTTTAATTTTTTTAAATTTTTTTTTTTTTCTTTTGGGGTTACACCCGGCAATGCTCAGGGGTTACTCCTGGCTCTGCACTCAGGAATCACTCCTGGCGGTGCTCGGGGGACCATATGGGATGCCGGGGTTCGAACCTGGGCCGGCACAGGCCGGCCACGTGCAAGGCAAATGCCTTACCCGCTGGGCTATCGCTCCGGCCCCCAATGCAACTATTTTAAACTCACAAGTTTTAGCTTCTCCCAAAATCCTAGTAAACTAGTTATGTATCATAACCCAGATAATGAATTATATAATTCACTTTTCTTAAAAAAAAACCTTCCTTTGCTCATTTTCTAGGAAATGGTTACTTCTTCCCTCTCAGACTGTCCTGGTGAGACAAAGAATCCACCAACCACTGCCTGGTGCATCATGACCAGCGTCCCTCTCTGCAGGGCTGGGGATGCACAGCAAATGCAGGGGGCTAACTGAGCATGGCACGTCAGCAGATGGCGTGTAACAAAAAGGTAAGTTCAAGACCTACTACTGATGAGAACAAGGTGTGGCAGCACTCCCCAGCTGAGTGCCAAGCAGCCTCAGAGGAAACATTACTTGTTCAGGTAGACATACATGAAATATTAATTTCCTGGCTTGACTCATTTGCATAATAATAATAAGTTCATCCTCTTAGTCTGTTCCACCTGCAATTAGTAATTCTATTCTCCTACCTGAATTTTGGGGAAGGAAAGGAGACACTGTAGAAAATTTCCCTCCAGAAACAGCAACACTAATGGGGCTTATTGCTCCCATCATTAATTTTATCAGAAACCTTGAGGCAAAGAATTTGAGCAATCTGTTAAGAACACATTTTCGAAAATGAGAGTGCTTCTCATTTCAATTAAAATTTGCTCTTTCTTCTCCCTGTTTCCCTCATTCTTTTCTCTCTCTGCTCCCGAAACATACACATTCCAGTGACTGATTAGCTATACTACTGGGTGATGTATTTTTTTAACCAAGAATGTCTTCTTACAAATTAATGATTTTACAACAACATCCCTCTCCCCAACCTCCTTAACCGACTTCTCTTTTTATGACATTTCAATTAGTTGAAACCCACTGTGCCAAAGATAAAGTCCTCGTGTGTCAATGAGAGAACACTCCAGAGAGAATGGAGTTAGTTTCATGGTGTGCATGTTAATATGTTACTCCCTTTAATTAGTTTTTCAGAAAGTGACTGTCAGTGGATACCTCAGCTAGACTTGCTTAAGAATTTGCATACACATATGCAGTTAGGTATGTCCTCTTCAAGACACAAAAAGCATTGGCAACAAAATTGTAAACAAAGCCATTGGAAATGGAAATATTTCCAATAAAACCAGAAATATGCATGATGTGTTTAATACAAACCTTCACATTTCAGAATTTTAAATGCTTGGTTTTAATCCTTAAGAAAATCAGTGCAGTGTGGGGCTGATCACTGGTTAACAATAGGACTTCTCACTCCTATCTCTGGTTGTAACTTAACCAACAGAACAATCTGGATTAAGGCCTATTATGACAATGGCAGGTTTTGAGTACTTAAAAGTAAATAAAGAATATTCTTTAAAACTTATGAACATCAGTTTTTAACAATTATCAGAAATTCATTTTTTTTTAATATTGATGTGCTCACTCTTCTTAACAACCTAAAGAAGAACTGTATGAGGAAGCTGAGACACAGAAATGTTCAAAAACTGTTAGTTATTGAAATGGAATGCAAGTGGACATGGTTTTAGCCACAGAGCTACTGTGTTTCATGGGAAGGGTAAACGCTGTAATAAGGTTCAACAATTTAGAATCAATTGGCTTCCTGACCATTATAATGACACTTTGAACCTCTTTTTTTAGTTCAAACATGTTAACATAACTAAAATGTAGCTTCTGTGTCACTTTTAATTCAATCAGCATAGTCTTTGAATAGAAATTTATTCTACCACCATCACCATAAGTTTAAGAAAAGATAAACATATGGGACTACATGAAAGTAAAAATCTTCTGCATCTCAAAAGAAACAGTGACTAAGATACAAAAGCAGTCCACAGAATGGGAAAGAATATTCACCCAATGCCCATCTGATAAGGGGTTAATATCCAGGATATATCAGGCACTGGTAGAACTTTACAAGAAGAAAACAAACAACCCCATCAACAAATGCGGAGAAGAAATGAACAGAAACTTCAGCAAGGAAGAAATTCGAATGGCCACAAAAATATGAAAAAAATGCTCATCATCACTAATCATCAGAGAGATACAAATCAGAACAACAATGAGATACCACTTTACACCACAGAGACTGGCACGTATTCAAAAGAGCAAGAACAACAAGTGCTGACGTGGATGTGGGGAAAAGGGGATACTCATCCATTGTTGGCGGGAACGCCGGCTGGTACAGCCTTTCTGGAAAACAATATGGACTTTCCTCCAAAGACTAGAAATTGAGCTCCCATTTGACCCAGCCATACCACTCCTGGAAATCTACTCTGGGAAACCAAAAATACGCAGCGGAAACACCATCCCTACTTTTATGTTCATAGCAGCATTATTCACAATAGCCAGAATCTGGAAGTAACCAGAGTGCCCGAAAATTGATGACTGGATAATAAAGCTTTGGTACATCTACACAATGGAATACTATGCAACTGTTAGGAAAAATGAAGTTATAAAATTTGCCTATAAATGGATGGACATGGAGAAGATTATGTTGAGCGAAATTAGCCAGAAGGGAGAGAGACAGATACAGAATGACTGCATTTATTTGCATGGCATAAATATATATGTACATATTATGATACCAATATCCAAGGTCAAGTGAAACATATATCAGGAGGTCTTGTCAAAGGTGGAAGTTATCACAAACGTGTGGGAGTCAGAGGCTAGGTAAGACAGAAAAATGGAACAGTGTGCTAACAATTGTCGAGGGTACTAATACCAACCTAGAACTGAGCATTAAATAGAGGCAAAAAGATACACATGACAACCCTTTTAATGTATGTTCTTTAATCCATATTCTGGTGGGGAAGGAAAAGAAAAAGAGAAAGGGAAAGAAATAACTTGCCATGGAGGAGGACTGGGGGAGGGGGACGGAACCGGGGACGTTGGTGGTGGGAGATGGGCACTGGTGGCGGGATGGGTGCTGGAACACTGTGTGAACAAAACCCAAATATGAACTTTTTAATTGTATATCTTTGTAATTGTAAAAATAAAAAAATTAAAAAAAAATAAAATAAAAAAGAAGAAAAAAAAGAAAAGATAAGACACTTGCCCTGCATGCAGGATGCTGGATTCAATCCCCGGCACCACATACAGTTCCCTGAGCTTCTTACTAGGAATGATCCCTGAGTGCGGAGTCTGGACTAAGTCTTGAGTAGTGCCAGGTGGCAGATAAAGAAAACAACATAAAAGGTAACTTGACAATGAGATATCACTTCACACCAGTCAGAGAGCTGTACAGCAAAAAATAGTAGAAATAATTTGTGTTGGTAGGGATGTGGTGAAAAAGAAAATTCCATCTATTATTGATGGGAATGCCATCTGTTCAATCCAGGTGGAAAACACTATGAGAGTCCTCAGTAAACTTAAAACAGACCTGCAATTCTACCCAACAACTCCACTTTAGGGCTACTAACACCAGGACTTAAATCACTCTTTCAAAAAGGATGTATACATGCCATTGTTCATTGCTGCACTCAATGAAGTAGTTAAGATATGGACTCAACCTAGGTGGCGAATGGATTATGAAGATGTGGTATATAAACACAATGGATCCCTATGCAGCTGCAAGGAATGATGGAATCATGCAATTTTCTGCAACTTGGTTAGAATTGGAAGATACAGATATGTTGGGTGATAATAGCCAGAAGAAAGACAAACCCAGGATGATCTTATTTATCTGCAAAGAATATAGAATACCTGGAGGAAGAGATGTATTATAGTAAAGAAAGGATGTTGAGATTCTCATTGGCCCCAGAACTTAGGGAGAAGGATAGAAAAGGAATGAAATCGAAGTGGAAGGAAGATGAGAAAGGGGAGTATTGAGGAGCAGGATTTGAGGCTTCCATATACTGGTGATCCCCACTCCATGAGGGCCTCCATTTTCCACATCCAGACTTCCCCCTCGTCAGAACTCCACCCAGTAGACCAGCCTATCACAGCCCGACTCATCAAGATCCACCCTGCAGAAGTCTTTTTTTAAATCCGGCCCAGGTATGCTGATCCAGAGACTCAAAGACATGGGGCAGAGCTACTTCTGGCTCTCCCTGTGCCCAGCCACTCACGAGGCGCCTAGGAGGGATAGCAGGTTCTAGTCCTGGCCTGCCACCCCTGCAGAGCCTTGTAACCAGCCAGACGACCCCCACTCCACGAGGGCCTCCATTTTAAACATCCGGACTTCCCTCTCCTCAGAACTCCACCCAGCAGACCAACGTATCACAGCCCGGCTTGTGCGGCCTCAAGTGGCCACGCATTTCATCAGTAATGCTAGATTTAGAGATGACTACAAGAGTATGCTACCCACACAGCAGAACCTTGCAAGCTACCCGTGTCGTATTTGATATGCCAAATACCAGTAACAATTATAGACCTCATTCCCATGACCTGATGGAATGGTTTGGGCTCTTTATGTTCCTGGAGCAAACAGGTGCCCTTGGACTTTACTTGCATGAGACGAGGCATAACATCTGGTGCCCGCTCGAGCAAATCGACGGTGAACGGGAAGACAGTGACAGTGATACAGTGATATACTGGTGATATAGGTAAGTGGTATAGCAATATACGCAAAACACAGATTCAACAATACTGTAAAGATCAGATCTAAGCTGCAGCACAGAACCTCAATGTGCCTGATTAGGTGGTGGGGGTAAGGCTGGAGTATGGAAACAATGGTGGAGGGAAGTTGACACTGATGCTGGGATTGGTGTTGAAACATTATATGCCTAAATCTCAACAGTTAATAATTTTGTAAATTATGGCTCCTTAATTAAAAACATTTTAAAGGTCATTTGAACGAGGATCAAGTTCTGGTTCCTTTCTCCACTCAGAAATGATATACTAACTGATTTCTACTGATTTTCTGCATGAAAGGTTACAGCCCACATGCCATATAAAATTGTTAAATGTTTCTTAGAAATATATTCTTTGGTTAAATACTTTTACTTATTGAAAGGGAGGGTTTGGACCACACCTTGTGGTTTCAGGTCTCACTCTTGGCAGTGTGCTCATGGATCATATGTGGTAGACCCAAGAGGCCATAAGGGTGCTGGGACTAAACCAGGGTCAACTGCAGATAAGGCAAATGCCCTAGATGCTATGCTTGTTCCAGTCCTCTTTCAGCTAACTTTAATATCTATTCATAATAGCTATGTATTAACTTGTTACTCTTGTTTATATCATTTTTTTATTTGTATAAGCATCTACAAAGATCATTTTGCAAAGTTATTTACAAATACACAAATGCCATAAAGAAAAAGAAAACACAATTCAACCACACAAAGACAATCATTATAAAGAAATTTAAGTAATTCAGATATTCCCGTTCATAATGATCAGCTTCACCTCCATGTTCTTTTTATTTGATAACATTCATTTCTATTCCAAAAGAAGTTATATATTTTCTTCAGTTTCATGGTATAATTTTAAAGGATTCAGAATATTTTCTCATAACTATTTCTTTAATCTATGTGACATTTACTCAGGAATATATCTTCACTACTTAAATATTTAAACATTTTCTGAAACCTCAAAGATGACATTTCTTTATATATTAGACCTACATACAGATATCACATTTGGTAATGTCTGCCATTTCTCTTCCATTCAAAATGATTTCCTTTTTTGTTAAATGTGAACTTATTTTAGGTTCCAATTTTAAGTGTTTGCTAAGTAGTTTTATTCAGAAGGGAAGAGTAAAATTTAAATGATGAAATGAGGGACAGACAGGTAGTCCAGCAGGTAGGGCACTTGCCTTGCACATGACCAACCCAGAATCAATCTCCGGCACTATAATGGTCTTCTGAGTCCTGCTTGGAGTGATACCTGGGCATAGAGCCAGAAATAAGGCCTGAACACAGCATGTGGCACAAAAAACAAATAAACATTAATTAATTATAAACACATGATAAACTTCTAACAGATTTAACTGACACTGATCAGATCTTTTATGACATGAACCATTACTATCAAGCCAGTTAACCTGCAAGCTTTTGTACCTACAGATTAAATATATATTTACATGATCCTTTAAATAATGAATGCAGTTACAATTTAATCAAAATTACTTATAATCTTGAGGAGGCACTTTGATAGCAATAATTATGGGGGCTTATACAGATATTAAAGTCTCTACTAAGTTATTTTGCCTATAAACTCGCCTGCTCATTCACGAAATAGGATACTTGACGGTATCTTGCCATGAGCAATTTATACTGCATCACTGTATCACTGTATCACTGTATCACTGTATCACTGTACCACTGCATCACTGTATCACTGCATCACTGTATCACTGTATCACTGTACCACTGCATCACTGTGTCACTGCATCACTGTGTCACTGTATCACTGCATCACTGTATCACTGTATCACTGTATCACTGCATCACTGTATCACTGCATCACTGTATCACTGTATCACTGTATCACCGCGCCACTGCGTCACTGCATCACTGCATCACTGCATCACTGTATCACTGTATCACTGCATCACTGTATCACTGCATCACTGTATCACTGCATCACTGTATCACTGTATCACTGTATCACTGTATCACTTTATCACTGTATCACTGTATCACTGTCTTCCCGTTCAACATCGATTTGCTCGAGCGGGCACCCATAACATTTCTATATGTCCTGTCTCATGCAAGTAGAGTCCAAGGGCACCTGCTTGCTCCAGGAACATAAAGAGCCTCAAACCATTCCATCAGGTCATGGGAATGAGGTCTATAATTGTTACCGGTATTTGGCATATCAAATACGACATGGGTAGCTTGCCAGGCTTTGCCGTAGCGGGTAGCATACTCTTGTAGTCATCTCTAAATCTAGCATTTATTGATGAACCATGCGACCTCAAGCGGCCGCGGAGACGGGCTGTGATAGGCTGGTCTGCTGGATGCAGTTCTGATGAGGGGGAAGTCTGTATGTGGAAAATGGAGGTCCTCATGGGATGGGGGTTGTCTGGCTTGTTGCGAGGCTCTGCTGGGGTGGCGGGTCAGGGCTAGAACCCGACATCCCTCCCAGGCGCCTCGTGAGCAGCTGGGCACAGGGGAGAGCCAGTAGCAGCTCTGCCCCATGTCTGTGAGTCTCTGGATCAGCATACCTCAGCCGGATTTTAAAAGACTGCAGTAGGGTGGATCTCGATGAGCTGGACAGTGATATGCTGGTCTGCTGGGTGGAGTTCTGATGAGGGGGAAGACAGGATGTGGAAATGGAGGCCCTCATGGAGTGAGGGGTCATCTGGCTTGTTGCGAGGCTCTGCTGGGGTGGCGGGCCAGGGCTAGAACCCGCCAACCCTCCCGGCGCCTCATGAGCGCCTAGGGCACAAGGAGAGCCAGTAGCAGCTCTGCCCCGTGTCTGTGAGTCTCTGGATCAGCATACCTGGCCAGATTTAAAAAAAGACTGCTGTAGGGTGGATTTATAATGTATACCTTTATAACATATACCTATGTAGTACTGACCATAAAAACACAAGAGCCGTACTATAATAATTTAATCCAAAATAACAAGTTGGCTTAGAAAGCAGAGGAGGGAATCTTGAGTCATGCGTAAAGGAATGTTGACACTGGTTTGCAGTTGGAATTTGATATGCCTGAAATTCTACTACAAAAACCATTGTGAATCATGTTGCCTAAATTAAAAAAATATATATACACAGAAAAACAAATGCCCAATATAATAATACATACTTCAAGAACTCTCTTCATGAACACTAAGAACAGACTGAAAACTTCGAGTTAAAGGTGTTTCAGCCCCCTCCAACCCCCCGCACACACACATACAGAACTGAAAACTGAAGGTACCATCTCTTTGCAAAACTCTTTGTGATCTTCTTGAACCCATCTACTCAAGAGAAAGGTCAAGTGGTCAAACTCAGCAATCCTATTTTCTCACAGAGCTGCCACAGTTTTCTGTCCCCTGACATCCATCAGGAAGAGTCCATTATCTCCGATTCTCTGTTTAGCACTACCCAGATCCTTAACAGGAACACACTAATAATTATCTCCTTTCTTTCCTGGGAAAGAAAGGCTTCATGTTGCACATGGCAAGCTTTTTCCCATGGTTCTGTTTGTTTAATTTTGAGAATGCAACTCCAAGCCAACTAACCCTTTCCTACTCAACTGACCAAAAGTAAGTGACTTTGCCAGTGAAGGATACACATGACAACCTTTTAATGTATGTTCTGTAATCCATAGTCTGGAAGGGAAGGAAAAGAGAAAGAGAGAGAAAGGGAAAGAAATAAAGAACCTGCCATGGAGCAGGGCTGGGGAAGGGGGAGGGAACCGGGGATGTTGTTGGTGGGAGATGGGCACTGGTGGAGGGACGGGTGCTGAAACACTGTATGACCAAAACCCAAACATGAACTTTTTAATTGTATATCTTTTTTAAGTATTTTATTATACCACCGTGAGATATGGATTACAGAACATACATTAAAAGGTTGTCATGTGTATCCTTTTGCCTCTATTTAATGCTCAGTTCTAGGTTGGCATTAGTACCCTCGACTATTATTAGCACCCTGTTCCATTTTCTGTCTTACCTAAACTCTGACTCCCACACGTTTGTGATAATCTCCACCTTTGACAAGACCTCCTGATATATGTTTCACTTGACCTTGGATATTGGTATCATAATATGTATATATATATTTATGCCATGCAAATAAATGCAGTCATTCTGTATCTGTCTCTCTCCTTCTGGCTAATTTCGCTCAACATAATCTTCTCCATGTCCATCCATTTATAGGCAAATTTTATAACTTCATTTTTCCTAACAGCTGCATAGTATTCCATTGTGTAGATGTACCAAAGCTTCTTTATCCAGTCATCGATTTTCGGGCACTCTGGTTGCTTCCAGATTCTGGCTATTGTGAATAATGCTGCTATGAACATAAAAGTAGGGATGGTGTTTCCGCTGCGTATTTTTGGTTTCCCAGAGTAGATTCCCAGGAGTGGTATGGCTGGGTCAAATGGGAGTTCAATTTCTAGTCTTTGGAGGAAAGTCCATATTGTTTTCCAGAAAGGCTGTACCAGCCGGCATTCCCACCAACAATGGATGACAATTGTATATCTTTTTTATTTGTATATCTCACGGTGGTATAATAAAATACTTAAAAAAATTAAAAAAATAAAATTTGACCTGTTCGAACAAAATGGCCGACCTTTTATTTTTGGTCATTTGGGCCACACATGGTGATATTCAGAGTTAACTCCTGGCTCTGTGCTCTGGAATCACTCTTGCAGGGTTCAGGGAACTTTTGGGATGGAACCCAGGTTAGCTGTATGCAAAACAAATGCCCTAGTCACTCTGTTATCTCTCAATTTCCTCACATGGCAGAATTGGATGCCAATTTCTTTCCTTTTAACTTTATCATGTATTGTGTTAACACAGAACTATTGTTCTCTTCCTAATACTTATGAGAGAAAGGCTGAGAGCAGTTTCTGAATTATTAAGTAGCCATTATCATCAAATTAAAGATAAAAAAGTATTTTTCTGGCATGTTACATCGTGATCTGTTATTTCTGTAGAGTTTGTGCTCTTGGACAATGCAGTAGAAATGATAATTCCATTAAAAACAGCTGTTTTGTTAAGATGATGACAGACCCAAGATTATATACAGCCTTGGAACACAAAATGAGCCTAGGAACAGTGCCAAGGACACATAGCTTACCAGAGTTCTGGTAGGAATTTACAAGACTTTATATAAATTCCTGACTTGGCAATAAGTTCTGTGGAATCTGATCTCATAGGTTATAGAATGATTCTCAACTAATTTCTCTAACTTTATGTCTTTATTGTGTTTCCTCAATCACCTGCAAAATAGTCTTTATCCATTTCTACTTATGGATCCTAAGGAGCATCATTTTTCCTCTACTTAGCCACTTCTACCAAAATGACTTCATCTCTCACCCAAATGCCTGACTCGGTAATTTCCACTCAAACTTCAGTGCTCAGTGTTGATCCCAAGGCATTATCACGTGTATCTAGGTTCCCTTATGGGGCAATTTCATAGCATCCTTTCTTCCTTACTCTGCAACACTATATAGTGATGAAATAAAAGAACAAAGATTGTGTGTAAGAGAATCACACCAGAGATTGGTTGAAACAGGTTTATGATGTCACTATGCTCCTACTAACACAAAATCACTGGGTTTGGAGCTGAGCTCTACACTTTAAGTATCTAGGTAATACCTACAAATTCTATCCTGGCTTCAGTGTGTGTGTGTATGTGTGTGTGTGTGCGTGTGTGTTTGTGTGTTTGTGTGTGTCCGAGTGAGAGCAAATGCGAAAAGAGAGAATGATTTTTACAGGATTGGAAACACAGTTTTAAGACACTTTTTGCTAAAAATGTGAAGAGATTCCAACCACTGAAAAGTCCTCCTGCTCCATGTTTTGTCTGGCCTTGGATATTAGCATCATACTATTTTTTTATATCCCACAAATGAATGCAGTCATTCTATATCTGTCCTATTCCCTCTGGCTAATTTCACTCAGCATGATACTTTCCATGTGCATCCATTTATAGGCAAATTTCATGTATGGGAGTCAGACGTTAGCTAAGATAGAGAAGGAATCAGTGTGCTAATTATTGTTGGAAATGGTAACAATAGCCTAGCATTGAACATAGGCAAAGGGAGATATATGATAATGCCTACTATGTATTACAAGCCATAAAGTATAAGATGGGAGAGAGAGAAAGAGAAAGAGAGAGAAAGAGAGAGAGAGAAGAGGCAAAGAGCCTACCATAGAGGCAGTCTGGGGAAAGAGGGAGAGGGAGGTAATCTGGGACATTGGTGGTGGGAAAGGTTCACCAGTGGAGGGATGGGTGCTGGAACACTGTATGACTGAAATCTAATCATGAACATATTTTAATTATATATCTCATTGTTGTATAGTAAAATAAAAACAATTTTAAATGTGAAGAGAATGAAAACTAAGTATTTGCAACAATTTTCTAATTTAATGGTAATGTGTGGTAGTCTGAACATCGAAATAGAACCATCTAGGTACGTAAAAATCACAATTATTTCAACCATGGGCCCACAAACTTTAAGACTTTCAGTCTTACACTGGTTCATAGACCAGCCGTTAAGAACTAAGAGTCTAACTTTCCCAAATAAGACAAAAAGTCAACAGGCATGTTAAAAGTGTTCATTGTCACTCATGATTAGGGGAAGTGCAAATAATAACAAGAATAAAATATCTCACACTGGTGAAAGTGGAACATATCCAAAAGAGCTGCTACTGACTCTCCTTGTGTTCAGTTGATCATGAGGCTCCCGGGAGGGAAGCAAGTTCTAGAGCCTTGCCCGCGATACCAGTAGAGCTTTGCAGAAAACTAGAGGAACCCCCACAATACGAGGGCTGCCATTTTTAACATCCATAGTCCACAGCTAGTCAGAGCTCCACCCAAGAGAAAAGCAGTTCTCTCGCCATTTCATTCATCAGTAAATGCACGAGATGAGAGCCTACTACTGAAAGTATACCACCTGCACGGCAGAGCCTGGCAAGCTACCCATGTCATATTTATATGCCAAAAACCAGTAACAATTATAGACCTTATTCCCATGACCTTAAGGATTGGTTTGAGGCTCTTCAGGTTCCTGGAGTGACCAGATGCCTTTGGGCTACACTAGCATGCAACAGGATGTATGGAGATGTTACTGGTGCCCGCTAGAGCAAATTGATGAACAACGGGAAGACAAGTGATACAAGTGGTACAAGTGATCCAAAAGTTTCAAACATGCTCATGTTGGTAAGGTTGAGAGAGAAAGAAACCCTCCTCTACTGTTGATGGGAATGTTAATTGGTTCAGTCTTTACCTACAGCTATGTGAAGTTCTATCCAAAACTAGGGATATATCACTATATGACTTAGCAATACCAGTTCTTGAAATTTATCCCCCAAACAAAAACTTAATTCAGAAGAACATGTGTACACCTATGGCAATTACTGTACTTAGTACAATAGCCAAGATACGGAAACAACACAAACGTCCACCTAGGATAAATGGATCAAGAAGTTGTGATAAATGTATAAATTGGAACAGTGTGCAGTTCTAAGAAAGAACAAAGTCACACAATTTGGAGCAACACGGATGGAACATTAGGGTATTTCATATTGAGTTATATGAATCAAAAAGGAAAGGACAGATACAGAATGATTTTTTTTCCTATATGAGTCTTAAAGATACACAATTGGTATCAACAGAGATCCAAAGGAAATATAATGGGAGAACTCACCCATACAACTGAGTTGGTGGGAGAGTACAGAAAGCTAGGAGTTTGGGAGTCCTTGGGAAAGGGAAATGTGTACACTGGTGATGGATTGGGTTTTGGAATCATATATATGAGAAACCATTATCCACAGTATTGTAAATCACTGAATCTCAGTCAATACAAAATTTTAAATTAGATAAATTCTGTTTCTGAGTATAATATATATAAATAAACATGTAATGTGAAATTAAGTATTTATTTCAATGTTTATTTCTGAATATAATTTTTATAGTAAGATGGAGGAAAAAGTTGGAGTATTTACACACAGTGAAAAATCTACAGAGCTCTAAGGAAGGACATAATCATTCTACCAGCCGCAATATGGATGGAACTAGACGTTACTGTGTTTAGCACCAAAATCAGAAGGAAAAGGCTAGATACAGTGATGTCTCTCATACATGGAACTTAGAGATACACAGCAAGTTAGTAACAAAAGATCAAATGCAACACAAGAAGATAACTTACCCACAGAACTGAGCTGAAGAGATGGTGTTAAAAACAAGGGTGACTGGGGGCCTTGAGGAAGGAGATGGGTATGCTGATGAAGGTTGAGATATTGGAATCATGTATAAGGGGAACCATCATTAACAGTATTGGAAATCACAGAATTTCAGTCCATTAAAAATGTAAAGTAGGGGCCGGAGCGATAGTCCAGGGGGTAGGGCATTTGCCTTGCATGTGGCCGGCCTGTGCCGGCCCGGGTTCGATCCCCGGCATCCCATATGGTTCCCTGAGCACCGCCAAGAGTAATTCCTGAGTGAAGAGGCAGGAGTAACGCCTGAGCATTGTCGGGTGTGACCCAAAAAGCAAAAAAAAAAAAAAAAAAAACCCTAAAATAAAAGGGTGTCCATTGACTATACACAAAGAGACTTAAGTGATAACTCTAAATATCTGCAGGGCTAGCCACAATGTGTAAAAGAAGAGGAGAGAGATGCAGAGAGAGAGACAGAGAAAGAGAGGAATCTGGGGTACCTGCTATTGAGGCAGCCTGGGGTGGTGGGAGGGGTGGGGTACATTGGTGGTGGAAAAGGGGCACTGGTGGAGGGATGGGTGCTGGAATACTGTATTACCAAGAACCAATTATGAACACCTTTGTAATTGTATGTCTCACGGTGGTATAATAAAAAATTTAAAAAATAAAATAAAAGGGTGACTAGCTTATGTACTGTCCTCTCTTCAGTTGTCCTGAAACATCAAACCCCTCTCTGCAAGTCAGCTCCATTCCATTACAAGGCACAGAAATTTTTTTTTTTCTAATACTGGAAACAAAATATGCATGTTCAAGTGAGATTCTTTTAAAGGAGACATTTTAATTAAACTGTTTACTAAATTAACCTCAATTTAGTAGACATTGATGAAACACAGGGGACAGAAACACTGCTAACTTACAGCATTTTAGTGATAAAGATAAATGAGGCAACATTCTTCCTTCTACTAATACTTGCCACAAGCATGATTCCGGAATAACATGCTTCACTCACTTCTTTACACAATAAATCCAGTAATAATGGTGTTGAGCAAAAGGCCAGAGAATTGAGGTAGCAAATGAAAGATATATTAAAGGACTGAGTATAAATGGGTTTATATAGTTCTGGAGACATATTTTAAAACTTAAATTAGTATGAAGATAGTTTATAAACTAAGTATCCCTCAAGGTTGGTTCTGCAATGAGTTCTTTTATTTCCTAAACATGTTAGTGTTGTTTCTTGGGTCTTAATAAGTAGCGATTCCACCCTAAAAGAATTCCCAGTCATTTCTTCTAGACTTCAGGCCATTTGCTTTCATTATCAAAGTCTGCTTTCATTACTCCTGCAGTATCACTGCTCATAGAACAGTTATCAATGCCAACAACCACCTAATTATTTTCTATGTAGTGTGGAGAATATAAAGAGAGAAAGTAAGTTCCTTGTTACAAAACACCATCATATTTTACTTTTAGGATGTCTGATGGTTGCTCAGGAAAAAAATAAAAGAAAATAGCCTTATAGTTTTCTAAATGCTAAATATTTCTCTACATGAGTCAAAAACATTGGTTTTGGCATTTTGCCCACACCAGGAAAATCAGAGCATTGAAGGCAAGGAGCAACTGACTACTTCCAGGGAGGCTTTTTATAGGCTCACACCCCTGCCTTCTTAGGAAAGCAGAGTTCACAGTGGTTGTCAGAGCCCCATTTGGAGCCGGAGACAAGAATTTTCTAGAGCCAACCACATACCTCTGATTTTCCAATTTAATAAATAAACTCTGTCTCCTGACCTTAAAGGGTCAAGAAGAACAAACATCAATAGAAGGAAACTGTTTTCATGGAAACAGCAGAGGGAGGAAGCAGGAGTACTAAGGTGTTTCTGTGATATATTAATTTATCAGTGAAATGCTCACAATGAGCAACGACCTATAAGGGAAAGAGTCAACTGTCTGCCACAGGTTCGTTTCTTCTGTTTTAACCAAGATCCAGGGCAAGAACTAGTTTCTGTTTTATCACTTAAGGCAACGACAAACCTGAAGGTAAATGAAGGAGACTTCTGTCTAATCTCAATGGGATGCGTAGACTCAAGTGTACTCATTTGCCCTGGTGCTACCGGGATGTGCAACGGGAAGCCATGTGTTGACTCTTCTTGCATAATCCATGTTTTTTACTTTGCAGATTTGATACTTTTAGTGCTAGAAAAGCATGCAAATTATTTGAAATTCTAACAGCTACAGGCCATACTTATTATAAAAGTGGTATCAAGTTCATGAAAGCCTCATAGAAAAATAATCAAGTGTTAATATGTTGTAACAAAAAGTTTCTTTGGGCAAAAAGAAAATTAAAAAAAGAAAATTAAAAACTCTTTTGGTGTTTTGAATAATATTACAATTTACTGAAATTATATATTTATTGTTCCTTTAAATGTCTTTATTGACTGCTAATGTAGTTGTCTTTCAGTGATGAATCTTAACCCTTCTTTTTTGGAACTTGAGTTCTTTACATTTGTTCATAGATTGCAACTTTATTTAAAAGCTTATGTGTTACCTGACTCTAAGATATGTGATTGCAGGGGCAATATTAAGCAAGTCACCATGTCATTTAACATAGTGACCATTGTACACATACAATAGTGTATATGGGGTAATTGTTGCTTAATATTATCTCTGTGACACTTTGGATCATTCTACAGCAAAATGCGTAATATTCCTTAATAAACTGTCATGATCATCTTATATCTATTTATTAAAATGGCAAGGTTTGTTTTGCAATAATAGCTTATTCATACACATATGCTTATTAGCACCTACTTTAAACAAGTTAACTAAGCACTAGGATAGTTAGTAAGTGTTGCAGGACTCCTAAGGGCTGCTGCATCTGCTCTGGATTGCCTCCCACAAATCACTCCGTAGATAAGGGGGTAGTCTAAATGTGGCAGTTTATCCGACCATGTATGCTGTACTAGCTGGTATAAATATTCTCCCATGCTATCACAATCATCGTGGGACTAGCTAGATCTTACCAGCATATTAGCCTGGCCACGTAGGACACCTAAGTAATTAGACCAGAGAGAAATGCTGTTTGCTTCTAAGCAAACAAGCATGGCTCCCTGATATACTCAAAGGCAACTAAAATATAAAACTACAATGAAGTAGAGGAGACTTGTGAAGGCTTGGAGAAATATTTAACTGACATTGGTGTTGGTCAAGGTACAGAGACATGCCATCTCAGAAACCCCCTTCTCTACACTACAAAAGCATTCCTAAGCAGATTTCGGTTCAAAACATTAGCACAGTAAAGGCCCTAGGTGAGGTGCAGGGAGGGATTACCTAAGGGCATTGGACCCTCCCTGCTTTCCATAACAGTGGGAGGAAGGTCTGAGTTACAGGGATATAAACTAGCCGGTTCCCGCTCTCGCTTCCCTTCTTCCTTGGGGATCTCTCTCCTTGTGAGCATTCTTTCCCCTTGGAAGCTTTTACACGTGGTGGTCGCCATCTTGGCCTACACGTGGCTGGGGTTCTAGCCTGGAATCCTAAGCATCGGGTTTTTCCTTTTGCTGATTTGTATGCCTGAACCTGTGATAAGTAAGCCTTTTAAAACTGCATCGGATTCCTGAGTTTTCATCCGTTCCTCGCCGGCCGGAGGTAGAAGGGAACTTCGCTTCCCGGCACTGTCGGGGACCCCGGTGGAGCGCCCCGACAAGTAAGGAATAAGACAAATGATTTTCTTCTTGTTCTACAAAAGGAAAGAGATAGCAGGAAGATAGTCCACCCAGAGCAGTGCTCAGAAAAGCCAGACGACTAAAATTGGATCACAAGGACAGGAAAGATCAGTCATAGGAAGCAGTCTCCAAGCTGAGACCTGGAGGAGATCTTAGTTTCACTATAATTCACTTACACATTTCATTCAAGAACACCCTCTCTCTCATGTGTGTGAAGTCCTGCGAATTTTATCAGTGTGGACTTATTCTCACAGGGAGAGAGTAATGATAAGGTGTCTTAGTGACTCTCACTAGTTTCTAGCCAGACACTCCAGAAGTTCAGAGCCAACTGCACTATATTTTCTTCCACTGGTCTCCTTGAACAGCCCACGGTGACTGTGAAGTTTCATCTCAGAGAATTCATCATTTTCCCACACTTATTGAAAGGGCAGCAGAAGAACCAAAATCTAGCAAAGAACACATTCCCATGTGTTTGTTAACTTCTCTTAGTACTGTAACACAGCACACCATATTACTCTTACAAAACACACAAGAATAAAGATAGGCTGAATAAATCTTCCATTCCCCATTTTCACTTGCTTCCTTAATGTATTCAATAAGTAAGTTTTTTTTGCTTCCACTAATTCCAGTACAAATTCCAAAGTAAAAATTCAAGAGTAAAAAAACAAGATACATTAAAATATTTTTAATGTTGCATGAATATAGTGATCTGCCCGATCTGATGTTCCTTCAAGGTACGATGGTATTTCTCAATGCAAACGAATCTGAACAAATAAATTAAGTTAGACTAACCATGAAAATTCAGGTTTGCAAAATACTCATATAAATGCTACTGGAATCTGATAATATTTGTCAATAATCCTTTTTTAACCAAAGGCTAATTTTTAATAATAATATTAGTGTGCCATCCTCTCAAATGTATAGTCAGTTTAACTATACATAACTCTTGTTTTAAAAAATGTAAATTCCCACCAGAATAATTGAAGCACCAATTTGATATTTTATTATTGTTCATATAAGAAATATCAAATGACACACACAATTTCACCCAACTTACTGAGCTACAAAGGAATATACCTAAAGTGAACTCATACACTCTACTCTATCTTTCTCTATCTGTTTCTCTCTCTCTCTCTCTCTCACACACACACACACACACACACAAAGCACATAAACATAGCACATAAACATGATAAAAATTACAACAGCTAGATAACAGAAAAATGGAGGGTCATGATCCCACATCTAACCTGTTCCTCCATATCAAATTTCAAATAATCCTTCCAGGTCTTCACAACTTTCAATCAATAAATCTTCTATAGCAAATTTCAGATTTCTTTCAAGAAAATTATCATACATTATATTCTTTTATGTATTTATTAATTGTTAGGCTTTAAAATTATGCCAACATTTTTATTTAGTTTCTATCTTGGTATTTATATGCATGACACATTTATATTTTGAATATATTTTCAAACTTTAGTTTTCTTTTTTAAGAGGATAATTTGGTTGGGGAGCTATACCTGGCAGTGTTCAGGCTATTCCTGGATTGGTGCTTAGCATGAACTCCTAGAAGTTCTTAGGGAGCTTTTTATCATGCCAGAGATTGAATGGGCTCCAACACATCACAGCATATCCCTAAACCCCTTTCTATCTCATTGGCCCTTGTTCTAACTCCTTTGCCCCATAAGTACTTATAATTTTTTACAATTTTGTGGTGTTATCGTAGAACTGATTATATAATTTCCATCTGCTAGTTCCAAGACTTTTATGAAGCCCAGATTTGGAACTTTAAAGTGATAATTAAGATACAGGTTAAAAGGAAAATAACTTTCATTCCAAAAACTCCCTGTGGTTTCCAACTTTCAGGATTGGTAATAATAAAGTACATAAGAAACTATTTTATCTTTAATGAGAACTTGGTGAGAAAAAACTTTGAATATTATTAGCATGTTAGTTATTAATTGATAAACCTTACTATATTGTAAGAATACCCAAGCTATTCCAAATCTTTATGAAACAGTATTTTCAAAAATGCCGTAATTTTCTTGTAGATGCTAACTCAAAAATTTTCAAGTTAGAACATTAAAGGCAAATTGTAAACATCTATTCATAATATTTTTGTGCAAATGTATACAAATAATTTTAGGGAATTGTGGTTGAGTGATCTAGTTTGTATATAAGAATATCATAACTCTCAATGTGACTTATGAGAACCTGCAGACACTGCTCAAGAAGGTGGCCAGTGGCTAGTGTGTATTATGCATGCTTGGAAGAGGCCTGGTTCCATCCCAGCACAGCATGTTCTGGAGCAAAGCAATTAGGGTAGCCTTGAGCACCATAGCATTTGGCCCAATACACAAAATGAAAATGAAGACTGATTGCTCATGACAAAAGATCCTGGCTTGTTCTTGTTAATTAGCTCCAGGAGTAATTCAAAGGTTAAATGAACACTTTAGAAGTTAGTAGAATAAATTAATACTTTGCCAATATATACTCTAACAGTGGGAATTGGTGTAGGGATTTAGTCAAGCCATGCTAGAAAGGAGACGATGAGGTGCACTCCTAAAGGGCGTATTTTTTTAATAGAATATAATCAATATAATGACAGAAATAATGATATTGGGCGGAAGAGAAACTGCAGCAAGTAGGCATTTGCCTTGCATGCAATTAACCCCAGCACTAC
The DNA here is from genome assembly GCA_021461705.1 of Cryptotis parvus. Lineage (NCBI taxonomy): Eukaryota > Metazoa > Chordata > Mammalia > Eulipotyphla > Soricidae > Cryptotis > Cryptotis parvus. Next base: position 164,046 of record JAJIBD010001675.1, read on the forward strand.
ATATGGCCCTTAAGATCTTACAGGATTGATCTTTTCGTAAAGATTCAGGAATGAGCACTGAGCATCACTGGGTGTGGACCTAAAACCAAGAATAGAAAAAAATAAAATGATCTTTATTTGGGGGGTGTAACACCGGCTATGCTCAGGCATTACTCCTGGATCTGCACTCAGGAATTCCTCTTGGCGGTGCTCAGGGAAGTATCTGGAATGCCAGATATTGAACCCGGATCAACTGGGTCCAAGGCAAATGTTCTACCTGCTGTACTATTGCTCAGGCTGCTAAAATGATCTTTTATGTACTGTTATAGCCATGTGATTCCCAATATATTTTCTATAAGAGATGTGCCATGGAATTGTCATAACATGTCACTGAAAGCAGGAGGCATTTTTGAAGGGCTCTGGCCTTGAATAAAATGGTTTTAAATAGGCTTAGATTTTCTTTTTTGATAAGAAAATGCTTGATATAAAAATAAAAGTTTTTTTCTATGAAAATAGAAGGAAAATAACCTAATAGACCAAATACAAACTAGAACAAACATAAATCATTTTTAATGAATAGAAGCGTGGCTGGACATCAATTATAGGTATAATTTCTATGTGAATAAATTATGCAGTCCTAGTTGTGAAGTTTACATAGAATAGGCATTGCATCATACCTATTCTAATATATTCATATTTCATTACAATATCTTTGAAATTCATATTTAGGTTAAAATATTTGAATTAATGTTGTAGTATCATAATTATTTTCACATAAATTGAACATCCTACTGCAAATAACTTTAAATGATTAAATGATTAAATTGTAGTTCTATAAAGAAGTTCACACCTTCTACAAGATTATACTCGGTGATTTTAATGCCAAGATAGGTGCGAGAAGATCAGCCAAAGAACTGCACATCAGGACCCATGGCCCAGAATGGAGTGAACAGGGTGAGAGACTATCTGAGTTCATTATGTTCACCAAGACCATGAACAGGATTAGCAGAATATTAGATGAAGGACAACCAGGCGAACAAGCTGGCTTCCAAAAAAGGATTCAGCACAATCAACCATATCTGCTCAGTAATCAATCTCATAGAACTTTGCAGGGAGTCAAGATGCAGCTCTGCCTCACGTTTTCTGATTTAAAAGAAAGCCTTTGATTCTCTGGAGAACAAAGCAGTCATCGACCCTAGCCAAACAAGGCATTCAAACCCAATCATCAAGATCCTTCATGAGCTGTATTACGGAGTCACCACCAGGATCTATCTCACCATTCTAGAAGGAAGTGATCATTGATGTCAAAAGAGGCGTTCATGTAAGCCACAAAACATGAGAACCTAGAAGAAATGGATAAATTCCTGAAGTTCTATAACCTCCCACGATTGAAACAAGAAGACCTCCAATACCTGAATAAGCCTATCATCATCGAGGAAACTGAATCAGGAATTAAAAGTCTGCTCAAACACAAAAGCCCAGGTCCAGATGGGTTCACTAGCGAATTCTACCAAACCTTTAAGGAGGACCTACTTCCTGTCCTGTACAAGCTCTTCCAGGAAATAAAGAAACAGAAACACTCCCAAACAGCTTCTACAAGGCACACATCAACCTGATACCCAAAGCAGGGAAAGACAACACAAAGAAGGAAAATTACAGACCAATCTCCTTGATGAACACAGATGCTAAGAACGGTAAACAAAATACTAGCAAACAGATTCCAAAGACTCATCAAAAAGATCATACATCATGACCAAGTAGGATTCATCCCGGGAATGCAAGGAAGGTTCAACATTCGCAAATCAATCAACTTAATACATCATATCAATAAGAGAAAAAATAAAAACCATATGATTCTATCAATAGATTCAGAAAAAGCATTTGACAAGATCCAGCACCCACTCATGATTAAAACCCTCCAGAAAATGGGAATTGAAGGAAGGTTCCTCAAGATAGTCAAAGCCATCTACCCAAAGCCCACAGCAAGTATCATTCTCAATGGGGAAAAATTGAAAGCCTTCCCCTTAGGATCAGGAACTCGACAAGGTTGCCCTCTCTCACCTCTTTTATTCAATATAGTATTGGAATTAGTCACCATAGCAATCAGAGAAGAAAAGGACATTAAGGGCATCAAGATAGGCAAGGAAGAAATCAAGCTATCATTATTTGCAGATGACATGATATTACACTTAGAGAACCATAAACTCTCGACCTGAAAACTCTTAGAAACAATAGATATGTAGAGTGGCTGGGTACAAAATCAACACCCAAAAGTCGGTGGCTTTCCTATACACAAATAACAAAAAAGGAGAAAGGGATATTAAGAAATCAAATCCATTCACAATTGTACCACAGAAAATCAAACACCTAGGAATCAACTTAACCAAGTATATAAAGGACCTATACAAAGAGAACTACAAGACACTGCTTAAAGAAATAAAAGAGGACATGAGGAAATGGAAACACATTCCCTGCTCATGGATAGGGAAAATTAAAATTGTCAAATGGTAATACTCCCTAGAGATTTGTACAGATTCAATGTGGTTCCTATAAGGATACCCATGACATTCTTTAAAGAAATTGACCAAACACTCCTGAAATTCGCATGGAATAATAAAACCCACAGATAGATAAAAAAAAATCCTTGGGAAAAAGAAAATGGGAGGCATCACCCTTCCCAACCTCAAACTGTACTACAAAGCAGCAGTAATTAAAATAGCATGGTACTGGAATAAAAACAGACCTGTGGACCTATGAAATAGAGTTGAGTATCCTGACACCCACCCTCAAAGGCATAATCAGTTAATCTTTGATAAAGGTGCAAAGAGTCCAAAGTGGAGTAAGGACAGCCTCTTCGACGAGTGGTGCTGGGAAAACTGGACAGCTATATGCAAAAAAAATGAATCTGGACCTGTGTCTAACAACTTGCACAAAAAATCAGATCAAAATGGATTAAAAATCTCAATATATGACCTGAATCCATACAGTACATTGAAGAAAATATAGGAAAAACCCTCCACGACATTGCAGCTAAAGGCATCTTCAAAGGTGAAACAACATTAACAAAGCAACTAGAAGAAAAGATAAACATATGGACTACATGAAATTAAAGAGCTTCTGCACCTCAAAAGAAACAATGACCAAGATAGAAAGACAGTCCACACAATACGAAAGAATACTCACCCAATATCCATCTGATAAGGGGTTAATATCCAGGATATATCAGGCACTGGTACAGCTATATAAGAAGAAAACAGCCAACCCCATAAAAAATGGGGAGAAGAGATGAACAGAAACTTTTACAAGGAAGAAATTCGAATGGCCAAAAGGCATATGAAAAAATGCTTATTATCACTAATCATCAGAGAGATGAAAATAAAAAAAATGAGATATCACCTCACACCACAGAGACTGGCCCATATCCAAAAGGGTAAAAGCAACAAGTGCTCGCGTGGATGCAAGGAAAAGGGGACTCTCATACATTGTTGGTGGGAATGTCGATTTGTACAACCTTTCTGGAAAACAATATGGACATTCCTCTAAAGACCAGAAATTGAGCTCCCTTTTGACCCAGCCATACCATTCTTGGGAATATACCCTGTGAAGCCAAATACACACAGCAGAAACACAATCCGCACTTTTATTTTCATAGCAGCACTATTCACAATAGCCAGAACCTGGAAACAACCAGTATGCCCGAGAACTGATGACTGGATAAAGATACTGTGGTACATCTACACAATGGGATACTCTGCAGCTGTTAGGAAAAATGAAGTTATGAAATTTGCCTATAAATGGATGGACATGAAGGATCATGTTGAGTGAAATTAGTCAGAAGGAAAGAGAGAGACATAGAATGACTGCATTTATTTGCATGACATAAATATATCAGATGGTCTTACCAAAAGTGGAATTTACCGCAAACGTTTGGAAGTCAGAGGTTAGGTAAGACAGAGAAGGGAACATGTGCGAATAAATGTTGAAAGGTCTAATACCAACCTAGAACTGAGCATTAAATATATGCCAAAAAATGCACATGATGGACTCTAAGTGTATGTATTGCAATCCACAATATGTAAGAGAACTAAAAGCGAGGGAGAGAGAAAGAGATAAAGAACCTTCCATGGAGGCAGGCTATGGGAGGGGGAGGGAATTGGGGATATTGGTGGCAGGAAATGGGCACTGGTGGAGGGCGGGGTGCGGGAACACTATGTGACCAAAACCTCCAAACATGAACAACATTGTAATTGTATATCTCACGGTGGTATAATAAAATGTTTAATCAAAAAAGAGGGATTCAGCAGGGTGATACCATTTCACTGATACTCTTCAGCACCACCCTCAAGAATGTCATGTGACAATTAGAATTGGAAGTGATGGGAGTGAAGTTAGACAGTGGGCAACTACACCACCTCCGCCTCCACTAATGACATCGTTCTAATAACACCAAACATTAGTCAAGGGGCAGAAATGCTGGCTGACTTCGAATGTGACACTGTCTTGTTTGCCAAGGCATCGAAAATCAGATGGGCTGGGCATGTGATGTGATTCAGAGATGAGCACTGGACTAGAGCTGTTACCGACTGGATCCCAGGAATATCAAAAGATCACGTGGCCTCCCACCTACAAGATGGTTAGACTTATTTCTCAAGACCCTGAATGAACAGTTTGAGGTTCTTCATATTTTTTGGAGCAAGCAGATGCCATTTGGCTACACTGGCATGTGACAGGGACTAATGAAAACTTTTCTGGCGTCTGCTTGAGCAAATCAACAAATAACGTGATGTCAAGTGATCAAGTGATCAATCTTTTTTCACTCCTGGTACTACACACTCAGGAATTACTCTCAGTGGAGCTCAGGGGACCATATGGGATTCTGGGAAATTGAAGCCAAGTCAGCCACATGCAAGGCAAATGCCCTACCCGCTGTGCTATGACCCTGGCCCCAACCATCACTATTTTATTTTATTATTTTTTGGGGGTCACTCCTGGCGATGCTCAGGGGTTACTCCTGGCTTTTCACCCAGGAGTTTTCACCCCTGGCAGTGCTAGGGGTATCATGTGACGCCCTGGAACAAACCCAAGTCAGTAAGGCAAACACTGTAACTGCTGTGCTATCGCTCCAGCCCCAACCCTCACTATTTTAAAGACACAAAGGTTTCTTTTGGAAAATACCTGTACAATGATCATAAAATATAAGTATAGTATGAAGGAAAAGTATCTCACTCAAATCAGTGAAACCTGATTTGTTTAAAAAGAGAAGGGGAAGAGAGAGGGAGGGAGTGAGTGAGAGAGAGAGAGAGAGAGAGAGAGAGAGAGAGAGAGAGTAGAGGGAAAGGGGGAAAGAGCCAGCCATAGTGGTGCTGGGGAGGGGACAATCAGGGGGCATTGGTGGTGGGAAATGGGCACAGGTGGAGGGATGAGTGCTGGAACACTGTATGACTGAAACCCAAACCTGTGGTGGTATAATAAAATATATTTTAAAATGTGAAAGTGCTTTTTGTCTACTAGCCTCTTAAAATTTTTATACTTCAAAACCAAGTTTATTTCCCGTAAAGCACAGAACATCCTTAGTTATCAGATGCATGAGGATCCTGGATAGTCCTGGGAAAGTCTAAAGGACAAGCTTGGAGATATAAAATAAATGCTTTTAACCAGTCCCTGAATATGTTGCAAAAAAAAATTGTTACCCTCAATTATTCTTCAGGCTCTATTTGCCTGCATTTTTAATCTAAGAAATCTGAGTTAGAATATAAAATGCTTATGACATGGGTAGTTCTGTAAAGGATTGTACTTATTGATGACATAGTTATCAAAATATCCAAATGGTAGGACTTGGTTTCATTAAGTTCTCCAACAGTTTTTTTAAATAAAATAACTATTTAGCTTTCAGAAATAATGTTCTAAATAGACTGAAAAGTTTAGTTTTCAGAAATGAGATACTTTGTCCTTTTCACGTTTGCTAGAAACAATGAGCAAACTAGGCATAAAACAGGAGAGGACTCTCTGGCATTAGATCAGTGTTTATAAAAGTGCCTTTTGTTGAAGGCAATACAAAGCAGATCTGTATTTTTTTGTTTTGTTTGCTTGAGCCTGTTTGAGGTGCATGCCCAGAGGCTGCGGGCTCCTCTCAGCCTGTTTCTTTAGGACTTTCCTTCCCTGTGGTGTTTAGGGCCCGCATGCAGGGATAAACCCCAGCCTCCAGCTTGCTAAGACTACTCAAATCTTTGAACTACATCCCTGGCCCAAATTAAGTTTATTTTTAATTAATAATGTCTCAAAATACGAGATTACTGTCTCCCTGCTGAAAAGTTGCAAGATAAATGTGTCTGTTTTATATCCAAATTCATGGGCTAGTTCAACTTATTTTTCCTTTAACAGTTTTTGCAACAAGCCATCATTATAAAGCCTCTTCGTCTCAAGACTAGCCTCATCAAATACAGATAATGAAACATCTAAGGCTCTAGAACATAAAAGTAGTAAGGATACAAAGGGTTAGAAGGAGAGAGGCAGTAGGAAGCCATGAGAAGCCACGTGTTCACCATGTCAGCGATAGTCATTGCTTTGTTCACATTCTTTTCTTCTAGCCTTCAGTAGCCTTGAACTTGGCAAACTGTTGCTGCTATGCTTTCTTTGGCAGTGCTGCGGTTTTCTTGTGAGGCAGCTAGTCAACTGCTTTCACTGGTGTTCCTGTATGGACATTGTATAATCCAGCTAGGCTCGCTGCTATTCTCTCTGCTGTGGATAGACATGGCAGAAACATACATAATGGGCATGTGAAACAGGAAACATGCAACGTATAGCAGAAGACACCACTATGAGTCCCAATTAGATAAGAAGTGACTTTCTTGGAATTTGCCTTTGAAGTGATAAGAAAGAGAAAGTGCACTGAAGTTAATCACATTTTAAAAATAATGGAATACTATGCAGCTGTTAGGAAGAACGAAGTTATGAAATTTTCCTATAAATGGATGAACATGGAGAGGATCATGCTAGTGAAATTATCCAGAGGGAAAAGGACAGATATTGAATGACTGAATTTATTTGTAGGATATAAGAAATAGCATGATATCAATATCCAAAGTCAGAAGAAACATGCATCAGGAGGTCTAGTCAGCTGGCAGAACCTACTGCAAATGTGTGGAGTCAGGTTAGGAAATACAGAGAGGGGAACAGTGTACTAACAATTATTGTAAATGATAAAACTAGCATAGAATTGAGCATTGAAAGTAGGCAAAAGGATAGACTGATAACCTATAACTGTATGCATTGCAGCCACAGTGTGTAAAAAGAAGGAAGAGAGAGAGAGAGATAAAGAAAGAGAGAGGTAAAAATTGTCTACCATAGATGCAGACTGAGGGGGAAGTCATGGGACATTGGTGGAGGGAAATGGGCACTGGTGGAGCAATAGGCGCTGAACACTGTATGACTGAAACCAAATATGAACACTTTGGTAACTGTATGTCTCAGGACGGTATAATAAAAACATAAAAATATAAAATAAATAAATAAAAAGGAATCAAGGATTAAAAAAGATATTTTATACTCTAAGTGTGATGAATTAAAGCAAACATCACTTTTTGTAAGTTTCACTAATAGTAAATTAGTAGTGATAATAGTGATAATTTATATTATTTATGATAAAAAAGACAATGAAAAGTTTGTCTCCATTTAATTGCTTACTCATACTAATTTCGATTATTGGGATAATTGTTAATCACTAAATACATTTTGCTTTATTCAAAGTAAATAAGTGAAAGACCATTTCTTTATTTAAGACCATTTCTTTATAGTAAAAATTTAATAGAGCTGATCTCATTTGCAAGCACATTTAAGATTATACACGTCAGTTTTTATATGGTACTAGTGATGATAGTTACAAGTAAAATCAGAATTCCTCAATCTAAAGAAATAAAAATATTAAAAGGAGAGTAGATTACTAGAGTGTTTGAATAACCTCTTGCCATGCCTCAGTGAACTCTGGAAGCTTAGTGCCATGAAAGTATTCATTACCAACATAAATCTAATGAGTTTCCGTCATGCAATTTGCTGGTCCATGGAGGGACCTAGAGAGCATCATGCTGAGTAAAGTTAGTCAGAGGGAAAGAGGCCAATTCGGAATGATTTCTCTCATATGCAGGATGTAATGAAAGATCGTTAGAGAATAACAAATACCCAAAGACAGCAAAAATGAAGATCATGAGAACCAGTCTTCAACAGAAAGTTTGTCAATTGTCGGGAAGATGGGGCAGGCCAGGGATGAGAACACTAGCAATGGTGGAGGAAATTGTATATGGTCTGCAGAGCACAGAGCCAGGAGTGATACCTGAAGCACAGCCAGGTGTGCCTCTTCGTCCAAAAAATAAAAAAGGAGATGTAATATGGAATTAAATAGCCAACAAGTCAACGGTGATAGCACAAAAATAATTAAAATGCTCAGATTAATTTAAAAATATAATAAAACAAAATATGCAATATGTATGAAAAACAATACTCAGAGGGAAATTTTTATTTACTAATGTAGAAATATGCTAACAAATGTAGAAATATCTCAAATCAGTAATATACTATAATTAGTTTGAACAATAAGAACAAACAAAACACAGATCTAACAAAAGGAAGGAAATAGTAAAGATCATAGTAGAGATAAAATAGGCAGTGAGAAAAACAAAGAAAAGAAAATCAAAAGTTAATTTCTTGAGAAGATCAATTTTGAAAAAAGAGATCACTCAGTTACTTAGATAATAAAGTGAAAGCATTATTACTGAGCTTCAGAAATAATGTCTATTAAAGAACATTAATCTTATAGGCTAGAGAAAATATTAACATCTTATAGGCTAGAGAAAATAGTTTGCTACGACTCATCTAATAAAAGCTTAATGTTGAAGATACTTAAAGGACTTACAAAACTTTGCAAGAAAAAACAAACTATACCATAAAAATCGGGGAAGAGATAGAGACTTCTTCAAATATGACATAAAAGCAATAGGTATATGATAAAATGCTCTTCATCTCTTATCATCAAAGAAATGCAAGTCAAAACAATGATATACTGCCTCCCAACAGTGAAACCAGCACAAATAAAAAGAACAGAAGCAACCAGAGTTGGCATGGATATAAGGAAAAACAAACTCTCATCCACTATTCATGAGAATGTAGACTGGCCCAGGTGTTTTGGAAAACAATATGGAAACGTCTCAAAAATACAAAAAAGAAAAGGAATGCAGCTTTTATATGACCCACCAATTCAATATCTTGTTCTTATTTCATCTATCACAGGAAATGAGATTCTTTACATAAAAGAACTAATTTATATTTAAAGTCACCAAATATCTAAATTTGTATCCTAGTTACATTCTATCTTTAAATAATCAGACATGGACATCTCCCGATTATCTGGTCTAGTAAAAGGAAGCAATGATGCTGCTAATGCAAAACAAGATAAAAATCACTCGCAATGGACTTTCAATCAACTTACTACTCACTTTAATAATTTAATTATTTAAATAATTTGTTTCAAAAATATTGAAATTGCTTTTCATATAATTAATGGTGAAGGTAAGATGTCTGGGTTTTAATTTTACTAACAAGGAATTTGGAAATTCCAAATACTTTGGCCAAGTATAAATTGTTCATTAGGGCTCTTTTATTTATACCGATCACAATAAAATGTTAAAAGATTTCTAAAATAGGAATAATTATTCTGATTCAGATATTATTTATCTCTTAGAAAACAATGACTATTGCTACTTTCATTTTATGGATTAATGAAGGCACAGCTATTTAGTTGCCTTAAGAACTATCAGTGACTGGGACACTCAACTTCATTCCAGAAAGTCGATTTCAGGAAACTTAACTCTCCATCACAACTTCAGAATAAGTCATTTACTTGAAGCAAAATAGTATAGGAAGCCACTAAAGTCAAGAAATGCCAGACAACATATGGTAAATAATTCAGCATAGAGGAAAGAAAGGCAGTTGGAAGAGAATAAAAATATTTGTTATTCACTCAGAAGTCCAGTTTTGAGTTTTTGTTGTTGTTGTTGTGATTATTGTTTTTGGGTCACACTTGGTGATGATCAGGGCTTATTGCTGTATCTGTACTCCGGAATCACTCCTGCACAGTTTAGGGAACAATCAGGGGGCACCACGTGTCAAATCTGGGCCTGCCACATACCAGGCAAATACCCTACCCATTACTCTATCACTCCAGCCTCAGAAGCCCAGTTTTGAAATTAGTTTTCCTAGTCTACTACAAATGTATCATCTATTCTTCTACCATTCTGGTAAAGGAAGTAGGAAATTGTGATGTTAATGAGACACTATAAAGAGACAGGATACAAAACCAAGATTTATTCACTGATACAGTGAATCTATGCACAAATCACAAGTTATAGGAGTGTGGGAAAATCTCCAATTTACAATTACAACTGCATACCCAAAATGAAAATATATAGAAGCAAGTCTAAGAAAGGACATGAAATACCTTATTCACTGAAAATGGTAAGCCTCAATAAAAAGAAATAAGAAAATAAAGATAACAAAGAAATGAAAAGAAAGCCAGTGCTTATACATTGGGAGGGTAACAATAAAATGGCCACCAGAACCACAAACTCTCAAATAATTTAAAACAAATAAAATGCTCGTTACCTAAATTAATTCCTACAGATGCAATTTAATATCTGTTAAAATACTAATATGATTATCATGATAATAAAACTAATCATTCTAAAATTTGTATAAAACCAAAAATGATCGTTAAATATGAAATCAGTTCCAGAGCAAAGAATAAAAATGGAATCCACCAGTCATCCTAATTTCAAACTATGTCAGAACTCAACAGGACGGTGCTGAAAGCACAGAAAATATACAGAACAATGTAACAGAATATAGATACCAGAAATAAACACAGATGTGTGAACATCTAACCTATGGCAACAGAACCAAGTCCATATAATGAGAGTGGAAAGTCTAAATGGTCAAGAAATATTGGCCAGACACATATAAAATAAGTGATCTTATACATTTTTGTTCAAAACAAAAAAATAACTCAAACTGGTTTTAAAAAACTGGATTATATTCAGACTAGAAAATACAGAAAAAAAACCTAAGTTACACATTTTAGGTCCTCAGAATCAGTGATGTTTGGGAGACTCACAATGACTGGCAAGGCAAACAAAAGCAAACAAGTGCAAACAAATCAAACTGAAACTTCTTATATGGCAGAAGAACTACCACAAGCAACGGAAAAAGACAATCTGGCAAACGGAAAAAGTACTTGCACATCAGATATCTTACTTGGAATTGACATTCGCAATATACAAAGAAGTCATACAACAAGTACAAAAACAATCAGTTCATCAAAAACTGGGCAAAACATTTCAATATTTATGTGCAAAGAAGCAATCAAGGACCCCATAAACACAGGAAATAATATTCATATAACATGCCATAAGAAAAAATAAAATCAAAACAGCTTTATGGAGAACAATATATGACTTCTCAAAAAATTAAAGATAAAAAAGTATCATATTATCCAGTATTTTCATGACTTGGCATCTATCCAAAGAACAAAAAAACACTCATTTGCAGAGATATAGGAATGTCTATGTTAACTGAAGCAGTGGACAAAATCTGGAAACAACCAGTAACAGTAACATTTGAATCATTAAATAAAATGTATAGATACACAATGGAGAAGTACTAGAATATACAAACAATGGAATTTTGGAACAACTTGCATAAAAAGAAAGGGTGTCATGTCAACTGAAATCAGATCTCGAGGTCAATGATATGAACCATATGAAAAAAACAATGCAAAGGGCATAGAGGGTGTCACATGAAAGTGAACACCTGAATTCTGATGAGGCTACCAAGCAGGAGAAAGGTGATGGAGAGGGGAAATATGACGTAAAAGGTCCTATGGACAGTGGTGAAGGGATATTGGCTCAGTTGGCTGGTGTGTTGTGTGACTAACATAAATCATTACTCTATTGCAAAACTATGATTGTTGACAAGGTTAGAAAAGGAATACTGGGACACTTCCTGAGAAGATACATTGATGCCGTCTATAGAAAAGTCTTTAAAAATTAAAAATTAAAATTTTAATAGGGGCAGATCAATAGTAAGGCATTAGCCTTCCATGTGACTCACCTGGGTTTGATCCCTGGCATCCCATATGGTCCACTAAGCACAGCCAGTAGTGATGATTCCTGACTGTAGACAAGGAGTAACCCCTGAGCATCGCTGGGTGTGAGCAAAACAGCCAAAAAAATTTAAAAAAGGGAAATTTCATATGCTCCTATAATACTGCTCCTAGACATCCATTAACACAAGTGAAAAGACTATATCAGAAAGGTTCCTGTGTACCTCTGTATTCATAGACCATTATTCACAATTGCCAATACATGAAATCCCCCACCAATGGATGACTAGACATAGAAGCTTTGTTGGAGTACAGTGGGTAGGGTGTTTGCCTTGCATTCTGCTGTCCCAGGGTGATCCCTGGCATCACAAAGATCCCCCTAAGCAGCACCAGGAGTAATTCCTGAGTGAGAAGCCAGAAGTAACTCCTGAAGATCATTGGGTGTGCCCTGGCCCCTAAAATCCAAAATGCACAACAAAAGAACAAAAGCTGTGTTGGGCTGGAGAGAGAATACTGGGATCACGTCATTTGTCATGCAGGGCACTGACCCAGGTTAAATCCCTAGCACCACTCAGGGCTCCCAGAAATGATTCCTGAGCATCCAGCTGGGAATAAGCCTTGAGCACCACTAAATGCGGCTCCCAAAACAAAGCAAAGCAAACCAAAACAAAATGAAATAAAGAGGCGACATAATACTGAAATTGTGCCAAAAGAAGCCCTTCTCAGATTCAGTGGGCATCAATGAGGTTTCCAGAGGGGCAGTGATGGGAGGCCAGAAAAAGAGGGTTCATTCTGGTGATTTTGGTGGCTGAATGACACAGGAACTTGAACACAGGCTTCAGTGAATGCTACATGCAGTATATAAAGTTATCATGAATAAATTAAAAAGCTGAAAGCACGGGCTAAAGTAGACCTCCGTGGCTGAGTGTCTGCCTTGTGGATGCGGCACCACTAGCTCCATTGCCAGCACGTTTCCATACTGAGGAGCATTCTAATCCTCACACTGCCATAAAGACCTCCAGAGCCACAACATGTGCTGTTCCCACATAAGCCAGGGAGCCCAGTAACCAAGCGTGCAACCCTCAGACATCTCGACTATTGTGATAACAGCAATAACAAGGAATATGAATAAAATAGTCTAAAAAAAGGAAACTTAAAAGTTGAATAGGACAAAAAAAGGATAAATCTAAGTCATGACCCAATAGGGGTACAAACACGTCCCCCTAAAATATAATGCACAATCTGTAACAAAGCTTGGTTGGTAGGTATCTGATCTGTAGTACTAAGGAAGGCCATATAGAGAGATCAGGCAACGTTGAGAAATGTCTAGACAGAAGAGCTATGTGATTGTGATTGGACAATGCAGACAGGAAGTGAAAGTTATTTGAAAGATGTAAGCTGGGCCAGAGCGATAGCCCAGAGGGTAGGGCGTTTGCCTTGAACGCGGCCAGTCTGTGCTGGCCCGGGTTCGATCCCTGGCATCCCATATGGTCCCCTGAGCACCGCCAGGAGTAATTCCTGAGTGCAGAGCCAGGAGAAACCCCTGAGCATTGCCGGGTGTGACCCAAAAAGCAAAAAAAAAAAAAAAAAGATGTAAGCTTCTTTGCCTCTTTAAACTGTCAGGAAAGGAACCTTCCTCAAGATGTGTCCACTAAAGCCTTTGTTATTCCTTGAAATTCCATTTAAAGATGCCCAAATGAACACAATGAAATCCAACAACTCCAGCTCCTCTTATGAATGCATTAATATTTCAAATACTATATCTTGAGTCCATAAATTTAAAAAATATGAACTCTCATTCACTATTGGTGAGGCTAGTAGTTGGTTGACTATTTATGGGAAAATGGTACAGAGATTCCAAAATATTAAAAATAGAACTTCTATCTGACACAACTCTTCCACCCCTGGACAAATATTCCAAGATCACAAAAAACATCAATTCACAAGGGTCTCAGTACCCTTAATGCTCAATGTTCACTACAGTCTGGAGACAACATAAATATCCAGCAACAGATAAATGAATAATGAAACATATATATATACATATATATATATATATATATATATATATATATATATATATATATATATATTGCTAGATAGTTCCAGGCTGTGAGAAAAGATGAAAAAGATATGGCATGTGTGAGAAAAAATACAAAATGACTGAATTCATTTGTGGTATAAAAAACAATAAGTATGAGACTAATATCCAAGGCCACGGAAATTGGGATCGCAGGGACAAGGAGTGGTCAATGGTTGGAATCTATTCTAAGTATGTGGCATGGAGGGCAATTAAGTTAGAGAAGGGACCAATATGACAATAATAGTTGGACATGGTTACATGAATTAGAACTGGTGTTGAAAGTAGGTTAAGCAATAACCCTTCAGTGTCTGTATTGCAAGCCACAATGCACAAAAAGGACAGTGAGTGAGAGAGAGAGAGAGAGAGGAGCAAAGTGCCTGCCATAGAATCAGATTGTGGGGGTAGGATGGGAGGGAAATGGTGCACACTGGTGTTGGAAAATGTGCACTGGTGGAGGGATGGGTGTTGTAACACTGCATGACTGAAACCCATTCATGAACAGCTTTGTAATGGTCTATCTCATGGTGATTTAAATTACAAATAATAAAAATGTTTTTAAAAATATGAAACCTGTATTTTGCGTCAAATTGGATGAAAATGAATGTATAATGTTTAAAGAAGTGAGTTGGGATCAGAAAGACTGTTGTCTTTGCACATAGCCTACCTGGGTTCTTTCCTGGTTATCCCATATGATACCAAGCCCAGCCAAGAGTAATTCCTGGGTCCTGAGTCCAGAAGCAATTCCTGAGAATTGTCCAAAATGAGTGTTGTCCAAAAATAAATCAAATAAGTGAATCAACAAAAGAGTAAAACAAATCCAAAATTAAATGGTGGGCATTACAACCGAAAGTTAAGAGGATATCAGAAATTACTTTGAAAACCTTTATGCCTTGAAAGTAGAGAAACTAGAAGAAATGGATGCATTTTTAATTTTTTTTAAACAATTACAAAAATGTTTATGTTTGTATTTTGACCATGACGGATGCATTTTTTGAAGTCCAATAATCTCCCAAGATTGAATCAAGAGGAAACGCAGAACCTCAACATGCCAATTATTAACAAGGAAATTGAGACAGTAATCAAAACTGTAGTCCCAAACAAAAGCCAGGACACAGATGAGTTTACTAGTGAGTTTTGCCAAGTCTTCAAAGAAGGCTTTTCATGTCTGAATTCTTATCACACTCTTTCATAAGTCAAAGAAATAGGAATTTTCCCAAATAGTTTTTATGAGGCAGATATTACCCTCACACCAAAAGTTGACTGACCCACCTCAGTACTCTCCAAAGGCCCAGTGGGCCCGCCCCAAGCTGCTGCTGACAGTCAGCCATGATCCAGTAATGCAAATGCACGGAAGAGCTGCTGCCACGTCTCTCAGTGGTATTTCAAAGACCAGTGTACTAATGTACCAGGTATTTCATCACATGTCATAAATTAAGTACGGGGCATATAATCAGACATGTATGCACGATGTATGATCTCTGGGAACAAATCGATAATTTCCTATACAGTGGGCTCCAATGACACAATGGAAATTTAATAATTTCCATTGACTTTTGTCTAAGAATATATTCATCAACTGTTAAGAGAATTAGCTCAAATAAGCAATATAGAATAGACTACTCAGTGTATGCTTAGGACAGGCTCAAAAAAAAGGTTGAGAAAAAATTTGAAATAAGTGTTGTCTGTAAGTGGAGTGGTGAAGGGTCTGGGGTTGATTAATAGAAACCCACAATGTTCTAGAAACTCAGAAAGTGAATGCAAGATCAGAAATTGGCCAGACTCACACATAACAACCCAGAAAAAAAGTCATAACTTTATCAATACCATTCCCATATATGGGCTTTAAAGGTCAATATTCTTAGTGCTGCATAAGGGAGCAGGCATGGGGACAGGGAGGGTGGGAAATTATGTCTCTAGCTGTGGTGGGGGCACACTGGTGGTGTGATTGGTGTTGAACAATGAATCTCTCTAACAACAGTATTTTGAAAAACTTTATTCTTTGAAAAACATTGTATTTTGGGCCGGAGCGATAGCCCAGCGGGTAGGGCGTTTGCCTTGCACGCGGCCGGCCTGTGCCGGCCTGGGTTCGATCCCCGGCATTCCATATGGTCCCCCGAGCACCGCCAGGAGTGATTCCTGAGTGCAGAGCCAGGCGTAACCCCTGAGCATCGCCGGGTGTGACCCAAAAAGCAAAAAAAAAAAAAAAAAAGAAAAAAAAAAGAAAAAGAAAAACATTGTATTTAAATAACTTTGTTAAAGAAAATGACAGAGACATCACAAAGAAAATTATATATTTATACATGCTGATCATACCTTCAAAGATTCTCCAAACATACAGCAAACTCAATCCAATAACACACAAAAGATCATATACCAAGAACAAGTAAGATTAATCCCAGGATGAAAGAATGATTAAATATACATGAGTCAATCAATGTAATACGCCATGTCAATGCAAAGAAAAATTAAAATTATACAATCAAATCAATAGACACAGAAAGTATTTGACATGATCCAATACCCATTCATGTTTTGAAAAAATTCTCTCAAAAGAGAGATTTAAGGAATTTTTCTCAAGAAAAATTTTTACTACAAGCCTGCACAAACATTATAGTTAATGTGGAAGAACTGAAAGCTTTCTCTCTGTGAGCAGGCCAGGCAAGGTTGTCCTTTCTCACCACTGCTGTGCTGTACTATTGAAAGTACTAGTATAACAGCTAGGCAAGAAAGAGACATTATGGAAATCCAGACTAAAAAAAGAAGTAAAACTCTCACTGCTTGCAGATAACATGATAATATATTTAGAAAACCCTAAAGACTCTTGAAATAAAAGCTTCTAGAAATAGTTGACTTGTACAGTAAAGACTTATCCAAAGAAAACTAGAAATCAGTGCTAAATGAAAGGATATCCTAAAATGAAAACACATCCTCTATTCACGAATGGGAAGAATTAATATTGCTAATTCATAATGTAACATATTAGCTCTCTGCTAGTCTACATACATCAAGATTTTTTTAAAAAATATTTTAGTATACCACCGTGAGATATAAATTACAAAGATGTTCATAAGATGTTCATATTTGGGTTTAGGCCATACAGTGTTCCAGTACCCATCCCTCCACCAGTGCCCATTTCCCACCACGAATCCATGTTCCCAATTCCTTCCCCCACCCCTAGTCTGCCTCTATGAAAGGTTCTTTATTTCTCTCTCTCTGTCCCTCTCTCTCTCTCGTTCTCTTTTCCTTCCCTTACACATTGTGGATTACAATACATACATTATAGGTTGTCATGTGTATCCTTTTTACCTGTATTTAATGCTCAGTTCTAGGTTGGTATTAGCACTTTCGACAATTGTTAGCACACTGTTCATTCTCTATCTTACCTAGCCTCTGACTCCCACACGTTTGTGATAATGTCCACCTCTGACAAGACCTCCTGATACATGTTTCACCTGAACTTGGATATTGGTATCGTAATATGTACATATATATTTATGCCATGCAAATAAATGCAGTCATTCTGTATCTGTCTCTCTCCTTCTGGCTAATTTCACTCAACATAATCCTCTCCATGTCCATCATTTACAGGCAAATTTTATAACTTCATTTTTCCTAACAGCTGCATAGTATTCCATTGTGTAGATGTACCATAGTTTCTCTATCCAGTCATCTATTCTCGGGAACTCTGGTTGTTCCCAGATTCTGGCTATTGTGAATAATGCTGCTATGAACATAAATTGGGGATGGTGTTTCTGCTGCATAATTTTGGCTTCCCAAGGTATATTCAGAGGAGTGGTGTGGCTGGGTCAAATGGGAGCTCAATTTCTAGGCTTTGGAGGAATGTCCATATTATTTTCCAAAAAGGCTGTACTAGTTGACATTCCCACCAACAATGATGAGTGTCCCCTTTTCCCGCATCCACACCAGCACTTGTTGTTCTTGTTCTTTTGTATATGTGCCAGTCTCTGTGGTGTGAGATGATATCTCATTGTTGTTTTAATTTGCATCTCTCGATGACTAATGATGGCGAGCATATTTTCATATGTCTTTTGGCCATTCGAATTTCCTCCTTGTGATAGTTTCAGTTCATTTCTTCTCCCATTTTTTTGATGGGGTTGGCTGTTTTCTTCTTGTAAAGTTCTACCAGTGCCTGATATATCCTGGATATTAACCGCTTATCAGATGGTTATTGGGTGAATATTCTTTCCCATTCTGTGGACTGTTTTTGTATTTTGGTCATTGTTTCTTTTGAGGTGCAGAAACTTTTAGTTTCATGTAGTCCCATATGTTTATTCTTTCTCCTAGTTGTTTTGTTAGTGGTGTTTCATCTTTAAGATGTCTTTAGCTTCAATGTCGTGGAGGGTGTTTCCTATATTTCCTTTGACGTACTTTATGGATTCAGGTCTGAGATTGAGATTTGTAATCCATTTTGATCTGATTTTTGTGCATGGTGATAGACAGAGGTCTAAATTATATTTTTTACATGTAGCTGCCCAGTTTTCCCAGCACCACTTGTTCAAGAGGCTTTCCTTGTTCCATTTCACACTTTTAGCTCCTTTGTCAAAGATTAAAGGTTCATGTGTTTGAAGCTGGTTATCAGGACACTCAACTCTATTCCAAAGGTCCACATTTACATCTAGATTCTATGATAGAAGCAACCGGCCACTCTTTACTGCCTGGAGATCTTTGAGAATTTAACAAAAAATTCTTCTTTCAGAAAAATCACTTGAAATTTGTTATGGAAATATTTATCATTTTATATTTCACTTTTTTTTGCTTTTAGGTTAATATTCAGAGGTAACATTCAGAGGTATACCAGTAAGATAATATACAGGTAATACTCAGAGGTAACTCCTGACTCTGCACTCATTAATTACAATGTTCTGAGGACCATATGTGATGCCAGAGATCCTGCCCAGGTAGGCTGTGTGCCAGGCAAACACCCTACCCACTATAAAATTGCTCTGGACCCAATATTTCATTTATTTTCCATATATACGTCTTGGAGGCAAGGCTTCCACCTACCCCAGGGTCCTTTACACCTAGTCCATGCACACCTGGTTGGTGATTCAGTACAAGAATGCGGCACGGTGAGCAATTTTTCCTGTGATGATTTACGTGGTTGCTGATTGCAGGACTCTGCATGCCAAGACTCCAGAGCTTGTGGCTGCACCAGGCAGCCGAATGCTGTCACCATGCCACAAAATGAATATTTGGAGTGATACCTCAAGTGCTATAAATAGCATTTGGATTACCATGGAAAAAAGAGAAAACAAAGAAGGCTGAATCGCTCATGAATATTAAAAAAGGAGGAAAGAGGAAAAGTTTGACGACTAAGTTCTACCATAAGCGCAACCATGCTGAGAAAATACAAATGAAACAAACTATTAAGATGCATGAAGGAGAAATACTGAACAAAAGCATGATCAAAGACTTCACAAGGAACCATACCTGTACATCTGTTGGACAGAGAGGGACATGTCCAAGCTAAAGTTTTAATTATTTTCCAAAATGATTAAACAAAAATGAATAGAGAAAATCGGAAAATGGGATCGTCCTCTGACAAAAGTATGTATCCAGGGAGAAAAAGAAGTACTAAAGTGATTCAAGTAGGAAAGAGGAAGTAGAAATCATGGAAAAGAACAGTTACTTTGCTGGAGCAAATTTACACAAAACCACCAACGTTTCAAAAACAGATCATGTAACACACCCTGAATTGAAAGTCCTGCTTTGCCTGCCAATACTTTGTGTAAAGAAGAATCCACTATTGGGCCAGAGTGATAGCCCAGCCGGGTCGGGCCGTTGCCTTGCACGCGGCGGTCCACGCTGTCCCAGGTTCGATCCCGGCATCCCATATGGTCCCCAAGCACCGCCAGGAGTAATTCCTGAGTGCAGAGCCAGGGAGAAAGCCCTGAGCATTTCCTGGTATATCTCCCCAAAAAAAAAAAAAAAAAGAAAAAGAAGAAGAATCCACTATATACTATTTTGGGTGTGAATACCAAAGTAGCCATATTTGAGGTGAACGTGAATATACTGGACCTATTCACACTGAAAGGCAAGATTATTTGGGGAATGTGCATCCATCCTGAAAATGATAGGTGCATAAATGCACTCAATGACATTGTGAAGAGAGTTGACAAGACATTATTTTTCAATATGTGTTACAATGGTTTCTATTGAAAAAACTGAGGTTCACTAAAATAATATTCAGCATCGTGAATGATTTTCCTAGTTAGATTTTTGTGAGTCGCTCACTAAGTGTAGAGCAATTATTATATGCAAGAACTTATATTATGGGACCTGTCCAATGGACAGGGTACTTGTCTTGAGCTCAGCCACCCTGGGTTTGGCCCCAGTTTGAGCACAGATAGTACCCAGGGAACTTCCAGCATTGACATGGTAGGGAGAAAGTATTCAGTATAGCCTGCCCCATACTCCTAGAAATTTTATTATTGACTATGTGGTCCCTTAGAGAAAGTCAACAAATGGGGTGCTAATTTTATCTGAACAAATAATGTTCCATTTGACAGAATTATTTTCCTTTGTCTTCACAAGTTCTTTTAGTTTTCACTCAATACCTGATGCATCCCATTATTTGCCACTTCTGATCTATTTGTTGAGTGCATTGTACAATACCGCTTGCAGACTTATTCTTTCGGAACAGGTAGGTAAGTTCTGAATCCAGGACTTAAATACTCATTTCAGAATAAATAGTTCCCTACATTGAATATTCTAGATATATCACAAAACCTGTTTTTATAAAAAGCAACCTGCCCTTTGTTTTGTTTTTTTTTTTTTCTTAGAGGTTTTGTCTTATATCCTTCTTTGTTTTTTTTTATTATTTTTATTTATTTTTGACAATTACAAAAATGTTCATGTTTGGGTTTAAAGCCATACAGTTTCTGCACCCATCCCTCCACCAGTGCCCACCTCCCTCCATCAATGTCCCCAATACCCTCTCCCATCCCGAGCCTGCCTCCATGGCAGGTTCTCCATCTCTTTTCTTTCTCTCTCTCTCTCTCTCTCTCTCTCTCTCTCTCTCTCTCTTCTCTCTCTCTCTCGCCTCTCTTACATGTTGTGGATTGTAATAGACTTTCGACAATCATTGAGCAACCTGACCTTTGAATAGACCTGCCTCTTTATTTGGCTGCACATAGCTGTGCAGGTTTGAAAAATTTTCTAGTGTAAATGTTTTGGCCTGAGAATTAGGCCTCTCTCACACTGTGCAGAGTTCAAACTTAGCAAATAAGTATCTATAGTAATGGAAAAATATGATTCTTACTTTTATTTGTATTAAATTAAAATTTAATACAAATTCATAGGTAAAGAGATTTACCTATGAATTTAGCAGAATAGTAGACAAGGACTATTCCAAAAATTAACATCTAGCTACACAAGCTCCAAACTATGGAACAAGTGTCACAAAGACAGCAGAGCAGATAAATAAAGCTCTTACCTTGCATGCAGCTAAACTGGGCGCCATCCCTGGGATCACATATGGTCCTAACAGGAGGTTTACCTGAGTGCAGGGTCAGGAGTAAGCCCTGAAAAACTGCTGGGAGTATTCCCCAAACAACCACCCCCCAAACTAAATACTAGTTATTAAATAGAGTATTTGAATTTATCACTTGAATCCCGTTATTCATCGATTTGCTCGACGAGTGCCAGTAACATTTCCATTGGAACCTATCATGTGCCAATGTAGCCCAATAGCATCTGGTTGATTCATGAATATCAAGAGCCTCAAACCGTTCATTAAGGGTGTTGACAAAGAATTCTGAGCATCTTATACGTGGGTGGCCACGTGATTTTTTGTCATCCCATGGGATCCAGTCAGTTACAGCTCTAGTCCAGCGGTTGTCTCCAAATCGCATTACATGTCCAGCCCATCTGATTTTCGATGCCTTGGCAAACGAGACAGAGTCCCTGATTATGGAATAGCGATGGAGGTCGGAGCTCCAGATTCCTTCTCTCACTTGAGTGAGGCATAATATTCCAAACATAGGTCTTTTGATTCCCCCTCTGGGAGACCTGAATAGCATTCTCATCCTGCTTTCATAGGGCCCTGATCTCTGAGGCATATGTTAATGCAGGGAAAACAGTGGAGTTGAAGAGATGTGCCCGGAGCCAGAGGTTCTTTGTCCTTTTAGCTATTTCTTCAATGCCTTTGAAGGCATTCCATGTGGCTCTCTTCCTCCTGCTCAGCTCAGGTTATGGGTCGTTCATCATGTTGACCTCTTGACCTAGGTACACATAACTGCTGCATTCAGAGATGTGTATTCCATTGAGAGTGAATGGGGCCTCTGGAACTAGTTCATTTTTCATGAACATTGTTTTGTTTAAGATACAGCTGTAGACCTATCTTTCAACATTCTTGGTCGAAGTCAGTCAGCATTTGTGCTGCTTGGCTAATGCTTGGTGTTATTAGAACGATATAATTGGCAAAGCGAAGGTGGTGTGGTTGCCAACCATCTATCTTCACTCCCATTCCTTCCCATTTTAATTGTCACATGATGTTCTCGACGGTGGCACAGAAGAGTTTTGGTGAAATGGTATCGCCCTGCCGAACCACTCTTTTGACATCAATGATCACTTCCTTGTAGAATGATGTGATCCTGGTGGTGAATCCGTAATATCGCTCACGAAGGATAGGGTTTGAACACCCTGTTTGACTAGGGCTTCGATGATTGCTTCAGTCTCCACAAAATCAAAGGCTTTCTGTAAATCAATGAATGTGAGACAATGCGGCATCTTGTACTCCCTACAAACCTCAATGAGCTTGGTTACCGTGTGGATATGGTGGATTGTGCTAAATCCTTTCTGGAAACCTGCTTGCTAGCATGGTTGTCCTTCATCTAGTATTCTGCCAATCCTGTTCAGGAAGACTCAAGTGAACAGTTTGTAGATTTGGACAACAGGCAGATGGGACAATAGTTGCCAATATCATGAATATCTCCCTTCTTGAACAGTAGAACTGTCCTGCTGGTTTTCCATTGGGAGGGCACCTTGCATTCGGACAGGTAGCGTGTGGAGAGCCAAGCCAGTGTATTGATTAGTACTGATGGCAGATTCTTTTGGTGTTCGGGTCTGAATTTATCTGGGCCTTGTGCTGTTCCCTTCTTTACTGGCGAAATGGCATGTTGTTTTCACAAGGAAGAACGTTGGGAATGATATATCCATCCTGTAGAATTTGGTATGTAGGCAGGTGGATGTGGCTATCAGAGAGATCTGAGTAGAAGTCATGGATAATCTCCATTGCCTTTCTGGAAGATGTAATAGATCCATAAGGGCGTCAGAGGGCAGTCATCTTGGTCTTATAGTTGGCGAAGTACAGGCGGGTGGTGTGAATGCTTTTCCCGGCTTCTGCTGCATCTTCCAGTATTTCTGCTCTTCTGTCTTTGAGGTCTTCCTTTATCGCTTCTCTGCACCACTTTGCAAGCTTGGACATTAGCATTTGGTCGCCTGAGGTTCACGCCTTGCCACGTTGGCAAATGAGCTCAAGAGTTTCTGAAGACAGGCATCCTTTTGTGTTGTTCTCTCTCTCAGCATTCTTCACACAATCATGAAGGTGCTGAACCAGTCGGTATTTGACAAATATAACAAATTAGGACTAGGATGGGTGAAATTGGCTAAATTTGGGGAAAAAAGAATTATATTTCCCAGTGGTGAAATTTGCAGTTTATGCAGACTATTACCAGTGACAGTTTAGTACGTACCTTAATCTTCTCTAGTGATGTAAGTGTGTTGCTCCAATACTTTGGAAAATACAAGTAAACCTCGACTGAATCTCTAGACAAGATATAACTTCTGTAGGGTGAGCTGGATTCTAGTTCTACATCTAACCCTTAAAAATCTCACTATTAACAGGACATAGCATACAATCCTTACCCCCATTTCTACAACAGATATCCATTAATAATATAATATTCTCAGGAAGGAGTGTGAGTAAAACAGGTAGCACACTTGCCTTAAATGCAGGTGACCTGGGTTAAATACCTGGCACATTATGTCCCTTGAGTCTGCCCTATGTCAGAGCCTGATGTAACACAGGGTGTGGTCAAATGCCTGATTCCAAAATAAAATGCTTAAAATGTAATATTTATATAAAATACTATATATAATCTTTATCATAAATATATTGGCACTGTTATGAAGACCAAAATAAACTCTGCGTATGACTTAAGTTTTTGTAATTTATATGTACGTGAAAAAATTCTAGAGTTGTCCCATAAAAGAAGAATTTAAAGAAAGACTATGAACATTGATACTCTACACTGAGTTTCTGGCCTGGTCTCGCCAGATGTGCATTGAAGAGTGGCTGTAACAGAGCTTGGATGATATACTGAAACACTGAAAATGTTCCTAACATTCAGGGGTGTGAAGATGTGTCAAGTGAGAAAAACCACCTACCTAATTTCATATGATAAATTCAGTCCATTAGCCATTCTGAGAGAATTTGAATAAAAATAGGAAGTAATAATATTGGGGAAAATTTTTTTACACAGAAAGACCTTTACAAAGAAAGCTACAAGACACTGCTCCAAGATATAAAAGAAGACACGAGGAAATAGAAACACATTCCCTGCTCATGGATGGGGAGAATCAACATTGTCAAAATAGTAATACTCCCTCGCTCTGTACAGATTCAATGCAGTCCCTATAAGGATACCATAACATTCTTCAAAGAAATTGACCGAACACTCCTGAAATTTGTATGGAACAATAAATCCTAACGGATAGCAAAAGCAATCCTCGGGGAAAAAGAAGATGGGAAGCATCACATTTCCAAATTTCAAACTGTACTACAAAGCAGTAGTAATTAAAACAGCATGGTATAGGAATAAATACAGACCTGTGGACCTATGGAGCAAAATTGAGTATCCTGACACCCAACATCAAACACATGATCATTTAATCCTTGATAAAGGTGCAAAGAATACAAAACAGAGTAGGGAAAGCCTCTTCAACAGTGTGGAAGAAAACTGGGCAGCAACATGTGTTTCCCAGTGTTGGGAAAACTGGGCAGCAACATGTAAAAAGTGAATTTGGACCTCTGTCTAACACCATGCACAAAAATCAGCTCAAAATGGATTAAAGATCTCAATATCAAATTTGAGTCTTTAAAGTACATTGAAGATAATATAGGAAAAACCCTCCATGACATGGAAGCTAAAGGCATCTACAAAGGTGAAACACAACTAACAAAGCAACTAGAAGTAAAGATAAACATATAGGACTACATGAAATTAAAAAGCTTCTGTACCTCAAAAGAAACAGTGACCAAGATACAAAGACAGTCCACAGAATGGGAAAGAATATTCACCCAATACCCATCTGACAAGGGGTTAATATCCAGGATCTTTCAGGCACTAGTAGAACTTTACAAGAAGGAAAAACCAATCCCATCAAAAAATGGGGATCAGAAATGAACAGAAATTCAACAAGGAAGAAATTCAAATGGCCAAAAGACATAAGAAAAAATGCTCATCATCATTAATCATCAGAGAGATGCAAATCAAAACAACTATGAGATATCATTTTACACCACAGAGACTGGCACATAGCCAAAAGAGCAAAACAAGTGCTGGCGTGGATGCGGAGAAAAGGGGACACTCACCCACTGTTGGTGGCGTTGTCAACTGGTACAGCCTTTCTGGAAAACAATATGGACATTTCTCCAAAGACTAAAAAATTGAGCTCCCATTTGACCCAGCCATACTACTCCTGGGAACATACTCTGGGAAGCTAAATATACGTAGTTGAATCACTGTCCCTACTTTTATGTTCATAGCAGCATTATTCACAATAGCCAGAATCTGGGAACAATCAGAGTGTCCGAGAATCGATGACTGGATAAAAGAAGTTTTGGTACGTCTACACAATGTACTATGCATCTGTTAGGAAAAATGAAGTTATAAAATTTGCCTATAAATGGATGGACATGGAGAGGATCATGCTGAGTGAAATAAGCCTGAAGGAGAGAGACAGATATAGAATGACTGCATTTATTTGCATGACATAAATATATATATATACATATATACATATTATGATACATATACATATTATGATACAATATCCAAGGTCAAGTGAAACATGTATCAGGAGGTCTTGTCAGAGGTGAAAATTATCACAATCGTGTGGGAATCAGAGGCTAGGTAAGAGAGAGAATGGAACAGTGTGCCAATAATTGTCAAAAGTGCTAATACTATCCTAGAACAGAGCACGAAATACAGGCAAAAAGATACACATGACATCATTTTAATGTATGTATTGAAATCCACAGTGTGGAAGGGAAGGAAATGAGAGATAGATAGCTAGAAAGAGAAAGAAATAAATAAACTGCCATAGAGGCAGGCTATGGGAGGGAGGAGGGAATCGGGAACATTGATGGCGAAAATTGGCACTGGTGGAGGGATGGGTGCTAGAACACTGTATGACCAAAACCCAAATATGAACATAGTATGAACATCTTTGTAACTGTGTATCTCACGATGATATAATCAAATACTAAAAAAAATATTTTGTACAGAAAATCTGCGGACAACTCTTTCACTTTAACAATTTTTATCATTTGATAACACATTATTTTAAAGTGAGACATAGCCTTAGACTTAGACACTTTGTTCTTGATATGGTCAGAATTACTCTGAGATTCTGTCCAGTAACAAGAAAGAAGATCACTTTGCCAGGCTCATTTCTCAATGGTGGGCCCTTAGCCCTCAGGCCACTGAAGTTCTTATCTATAAATTCCTATTTGTGTACTTTTGGGCTACCACATGCAAAGAAGGAAACACTGTCCTACCCCCAAAGTCAGAACACTAGTCTTTCTGAACTCACTCCCCAATGTTCACATATCTACTGAGCTTTAATACATTTTCAATAACTGCTTTAATGTGGGCAATCCATGACCAAAAAACTATTTTTTTCCTTCAGAACCCTGGAAAATCCTGAAGATTGATATTATAAAGTGTAAAAAATATATATATACATATATATGTTACTATATATATATATGTACATGTATGTATCTAAAATTTTGGTTGGCACATAATATTAAAAACACTCACATTTATTCGTAATGGTTTTACCTAATATTGATGGTAATATAAAATTTATACTTGTTATGAAAAATGAAAATGTATAATGAAAGTAGTTAACTGGGGTCGGAGCGATAGCCCAGCGGTAGGGAGTTTGCCTTGCAGCGCCGGCCTGTGCCAGCCCGGGTTCGATCCTTGGAATCCCATATGGTCCCCCAGTACCGCCAGAAGTAATTCCTGAGTGCAGAGCTAGGAGAAACTCCTGAGCGCTGCCGGGTGTGACCCAAAAAGCAAAAAATAAATAAACAAATAAACAAATAAATAAATATCTAAGTAAATAAATAAAATAAAAAATTAAAAAGGGCAGGTTGGGGCCAGAGCGATAACACAGCGGGAGGAGTAATTCCTGAGTGCAGAGCCAGGAGTAACTCCAGAGCATTGCTGGTTGTGACCCAAAATGAAAAAAAAAAAGAAAGTAGTTACCTGAATATCACTGACTGACAGGGTGTTTGGAGCATTTCAAATCATCTTTAAGTCTCAATGTGAAAGTCTTGCTACTGTAATCCTGTCAGTGGCAATCTAATCAAATGGCATATATAAATAAACTGATATACAAAGACTAGATTTAAAATGGTGGACATTGCTGATTTAAATGAGGCTTCAAACCCACCATAG
Organism: Cryptotis parvus; assembly: GCA_021461705.1. NCBI lineage: Eukaryota > Metazoa > Chordata > Mammalia > Eulipotyphla > Soricidae > Cryptotis > Cryptotis parvus. Next base: position 191,968 of record JAJIBD010001675.1, read on the forward strand.
CAATTATTAACTTTTCCTACTGATAGCTGAGTAATGTTCTTTCTGAAAAGAGAGAGACAGAGAGAGAGAGAGAAGAAACACGAGGAGCAACATACAATGAGTCGGCTGAAAATATTACCAAAAAATTTCCACAAGATTTATCGCATCATCTTCAAATGTCTAAAAAAATAAAACAGCTATACAAATTGGGGGCAGAGCTACAGCACAGCAGGTAGGGTGTTTTCCTTGCATGCCAACAGTGTTAGTTCTCCATACCATATGGTCTCAGAGAACCCCGGGTGTAATCCCTGGGTGTAGCTCCAGGAGCAACTCCTGAGGATTGCTAGGTGTGCCAAGAAAGTCTATATAAATCATCAAGCAATATAGATGCAATAGTGTCACAAGAGAAATGATAAGTTGTAGATATCATAATTATGAATCAAGGAAATCTATACAGGTCTTGATATTTGCTAACGTTCAGTTATATTAATTGTTTTATAAGAAAGTATGTCATCTACTGGTGGAGGGATGGAAACTAGAACACTATGACTGAAACCTAATCAAGAACAGTTTTGTAATTGTATTTCACATGGTGGTATAAAATAAAAAGTAAAGTATATTATCACTCTTACTTTTGTTCTTTGAAATAAGATGGATGACTGGGTCACAATACTATGCAAAGAAAACTTCTCATCATAGTAATCAGAAAGTAACTACGTATTTCAAGAAATAATTGTTCAGCAAGCATACTTGGATTTTTCCTATAATCACTGTAATATGCTGAAATAAACATAAATTATTACTATAACATTTTATAATCTCAATTTCCACTTTATAGACTAAACGCTTAAGAATTCTGATAGCTACAAATTAATGCAACAATGAGTTCTTGAAACATTATTCTAACTCATAAATAAAAATAGAAGAAAACTGGGGGAAAAGAAAAGTAACCCTCGAATTTGTAAATAATCATTTTCAGTAAGTAATGTTATTACTTACTTATAGCATATAACCCAAAACAAAAAAAGTCTGTTTTTTTAAAGCAGACACTCACTTTAAACAGTGAGTTCTAAAACTTTGTGTTTGAGTAGGGTAGGCTTCTTTTGTTTTTAACATCTAAATCTCTAATGAGGAGTATCAAGTTAACAGAAAATGAATATGCTATACTATGTTCTTTGAAACCTTGCAAACTTTTGAGCAGAACTTTCTAACAGGAAAAAAAAATACTCCACATACTTCATTTTCCCTAAAGAGCAGCATGAGATTTTCAATCCTCTGCTCAAACACATAAAATATTAAGAGCCAATTTTCAGCTGCACCTCTGTCACTTCCATTATCATTCTACACATCCGGAGGTGATAATGGACTCAGTAAATTGCAGTCTTTCTCCCGCCCAGCCCACTGAGGGTTTCACCAGCGACAGGTCCACACAAAGGGTGGCCCAGATGTCTGATAATGGGCATTGAGCTGAGAGCAGCACACACCACCACGCAAGATAATACAACCTGTCACCCAGAGGAGAGGCAGAATGAGCAAAAAACAATTTCTTTAGGAATTTACTCAAATCAACACCAACCTCTTTTTCCCCACAAATAAAATGTGAGGAAGTATTCTCACAGAACCTGAGAAACTGAAGATTAAAATACATTTCTCACCGACCTGTGAAGGAATTGTCTAAACTAACAGAAGGAAGGCTGCTGGACAACAGCACTTAGAGAAATGGGAAGGATGTGACTTCACACTGATTTTTTCCAGATGTTCAAAGAAAACACAAAAATCATTGTTACATCTATGAAATTATCTTCAAACATGAAATGAAAAAATAAAGCAAGGAAAAGGAAAACTTCCTACTACTAACATGACATCAACCACTTCCTTTCTAGTAAGAAGCTAGAGGATGCTTATCCTGGATCATATTTCTCTTTATTGCATGCAAAATTAAAATATTTTAGGAAAAATTGACAGAACAAACTGATTAGACACTACGTCTCTCCCTTAACCCACTCTGATAGGATGACGACTACTCTCCCTTTCTAGAACCTCACTGACTGCATGGCTACTTCTCTCCCTTCCCATAGCCAACTCCGAACAGGTACTGCAATCCCTTCCCATAACCTAACACTGACTAGATGGGTAATTCTCTCGCCTCCAAAAAAGCCCACTCTGACCAGCTGGCTCACACCAGTAATACATGGGTGTCCATTGGGTACACATCTGATACAGCTCAGATGCTTTGAGCTAGAGGTAACGTGGTGTCAATAGGCAAGGATTGTTCCAGAAAAATGTCTAGAGAAATAAGGACAGAAAAAAAATCAGAATAGATGTTGAACACAGATATAGCTCTTTTACACATTTCACAGTAATACATCACAGATATTACATGCTAATAAAACTAAAACCTGAATTAGACAACAGTTCATTTTAATTTTACATATAGGTTTTTGGACCAATCCAATATTCCTCAAAGCAATTTTAGAAAAGATAGCTCTCAAAAATTTTTTTTTAAATCAAATAACCAAAAGAAATATGAAAAAATCCTCACCATCACTAATCATTAGAGAGATGCAAATCAAACAACAATGAGATATATCACACCACAGAGACTGGCACATATCCAAAAGAGCAAGGACAAAAAATGCTGGCATGGATTCGGGATAAAAGGGGGCTCTCATCCATTGTAGGTGGGAATGTTGACTGGTACAGCCTTTTTGGAAAACAATATGGACATTCCTCCAAAGACTAGAAATTGAGGTCCCATTTGACCCAGCCATACCATTCCTGGGGATATACCCTGGGAAGCCAAAAACACACAGCGGAAACACAATCCGCACTTTTATTTTCATAGCAGCACTATTCACAATAGTCAGAATTTGGAAAAAAAAACAGTGTGCCCGATAATTGATGACTCAATAAAAAAAATGTTGGTACATCTACACAATGGAATATATATATATATATACACACATATATATATGTATATACATATATATACATATATACATATACATGTAATGAGATTTGGAGACGACGGCTGGACTAGAGCCATTACCGACTGGATCCCACGGGATGTCAAAAGATCACGTGGCCACCACCTACTAGATGATCAGACTTCCTCGCCAAGACCCTGAACGAATGGTTTGAAGCTTTTAGTATTCCTGAAGCAACCAGATGCCATTAGGCTACACTGGCACGTGATAGGGTCAAATGGAAATGGTACTGGTGCCCATTAGAGCAAATCTATGTATAATAGGATGTCTAGTGATTATATATATATATATATATATATATATATATATATATATATATATATATATATATTCTGTATCCAAGGTCAGGAAAAACATGGATCAGGAGGTCTTGTCAAGGTGGAAATTACCACAAACGTGTGGGAGTCAGAGAGGTTAGGTTAGACAGAGAAGGGATCAATGTGCTAATAATTGTCGAAAGTGCCAATACCAACCTAGAACTAAACATTAAATACAGGCAAAAAGATACACATGATAACCTCTAAATGTATGCATTGTAACTCACAATGTGTAAGAGAAGGAAGAGAGAAAGAGAGAAAGAGAAAGAGATAAACAACCTGCCATAGAGGCAGGCTAGGGGAGGGGGAGGGAATCAGGAACATTGATGGTGGGAAATGGACACTGGTGGGGGGATGGGTGCTGGAACACTCATGACTGAAACCCAAATATGAACATTTTTGTAATTGTATATCACATGATGGTATAATACAATATTAAAATAAATAAATAAAAACCTATGGGAAATAAACCTATGAGAAGAAAAGAAATCCAGTTTAATAATTTCTCTATTAATTTAGGATCAATTATTGTCACAGAGTACACTTTCAGCAGACAACAAAGTTCAATAAAACAGTGTACTAAGTATAGTGATATTAAGTGAAATTAAGCACTGAGGTGAAAAAAAATCCCCAGAGACTCCAGAAATAAAGGAAGACAGAAAAGATGCTGAGTGATACTGGAGATGCTATTTGGTAGCTAAGTGGAAGCTTCAGCAACATCTGGTGACACTTAACCATCTCTCTGGACTTACTCTCCAGTTTCCATTTATTCTTTCAACTCTTTTATGCCAAAGAAAACCGTATAAAATAATTGCATGAACATAGTTGTTAACTCAGATACTGACAACTGAAAGCAATATTAAGCAATTAAATAAAAGAAAAATATCAGAGGTGGTCACGAGAAGGGAGGGAAAAGGCGAAGTCATAATGACTAAAAAAAACTAATTTTTTTAGAGAGATGAAAAACGTGTTTATATCAGAATGAGGTGGTGACTGGACAATATCATAAACACACTCAATACCATTGAATCACTGAAAATGGTTAGCTTCAACTTTCCAAAAACTCCACCTCAATTACAATCAAAACATATTCCATAATAATCTATGGCAGTTTTTGTAAAATGTCACATAAGATAACAGTATCAAACCATTTTTTTTCTTACCCTATTTATAAAATTATGTCCCTAAAATCATAAAAATGTTATGAGTTAAAGCAGCAATCAACCAAGTTTGACTGTGGGATGAAGTTCCTAAGACTGTAACAGTGCACTTAAGTGCATGCCAGGAAGGACTATGATTACATTGCCAATAATCTCAGAATTTTCTATTCTATAGATTTTTAATTATGTAAGTAATTTCTCAAGGTCACTGAGAACAAGTGTTTATTCAAACCTTGGAATTCTTCAATTCTTTGGCAGCTTTATAAGAAAACAATCAAGTAGGGTCTGTGGAGGAGTAGAAAGGAAGGCTGAAGAAGTACTTTTACAAAACCCATATAATTAACTGCAGGTATAGATGACTCACCTATAATTTCACAAAAGTATCAAACTATTTTTTGAATGTAGATTAGGACTTTGAATTCATTATTTTGTGTATTTCAATTATAATCAGTAGCACATACATTTCTATTGTTTTAATTTTACTCTTCACCCCAAAAAATTACAATAAGTACTGGTACTCTATATATCAAATATTGAAATGGTTTTTATTTGGTGGGAAAATAATGAATACCTTCTTTCTTTTGTTTCTTTTTGGCATAGATGGGTTAGGGACTGCCAGCATGGCAGCATTATGGAGAAATGGATATAGCCCAGGTGTATGACAGGCCTAGCTAATTTAGGATCTGTGTTGTGTAATCTACTTGAAGTTTAAGTTATTTACCTGTCTTAAGCCAGGGTTTATATTAGTGAGATCTCACTTCTGTGTAAACACTGACAGAGGCTGTGGCAGTTACAGAAGCTATTTTCAGTCTGAATTAATAACTTCTGATGTATTATAGTCTGTACTATGATTTCAATGTTATCTACATTGGATAAAATTCGTCCTAAGACCCACTGGTCCCAGCGTGGGACAGATCACCATCCTGGCTACACTGAGTCTACAGTTTAAGATTAAAGAAAGATCATACTAGTTATAGCTCAAACAGGAAAATATGACCCTTCCAGTAAACAGAAGACAAGACACTCAAAATCACCCTGGTGCAGATAATAAATAAGAAGGACCCTGTGGGTACCATCTAGATTGCATGAAGCCCGTGAAATTATGTTTCTCCCAATGAATATACATCCATTAAGAAGCATTTTTATACCAGCCTTCTCTCTCTCTCCAGTGTTTTGACATAAGAGACAATTTCTGAGTAAGGGACTAGTCCCTGGCAGAATCATTTGTTTAGACCTGAAACAAGTGCAGCACCACCCTTGTGTGGCACCGCCCCTACATCTACAACTAGAAGCTTTTATTTTTTAGATCTTTGTTAACAGGACCCTCATTGAAGATAGGATTACTTAATGGGTATATAAGGGGACTGACATGAGTCAAGTTAAGTGAATTCATCCACTTTGGTGGTAATCTTGGGTCCGAGTACATAGTCAGAGATCTAACCAAAAGCTAGAGGTCAGGGGAATCCCACTATCTTGGATTGTACTTGGCAGAGCTTGTCTTAGTAAGAGCCTTTTGGAACTGCGCTGGATTCCTGAGTTTTCATCCATTCCCCGCCGGTCTCAGAAGTTTAAGAGAACTCGTTTCCTGATAATATTGGGGCCCCAAAGTACCCCAACACCCATGTGACATCATGGATCAAACATAGGATCCTTAACATGCCACACATGTGCTCTAACATTCCAAACTGTAACTAATGCCCATCTCTTTAATTATTCATAATGTTCACGATTTTCTGTCATTGGTGCCTGAAAAATGCATGTATTTTCTGAAGTATTAACATCTATAAAATATTTTTAATCATTTTGTGGTATGCTTGTCCAAATAACTCCTGAAATTTTCAACTTTTAATTACGCCCATGGCAAGAGCATTAAGAAACACATACTAAGCAATATTTGCAGTAAGGAATGGTTCACAACTGAAGTTGCGATTTCAACCATGAGAAGACATCATATTGAATACAACAAATTATATAAGTTAATTTTCACATTTAAATCTTGTATGATCAATGTGTATGAGTTGGTTAAGAGAATAGAAGGAAAGAAGCTGTAGGAAGGGGCTGTTCACTGTAACCATGGTGAAGGGAGAAACTAACTTGCTCAATAAAATCCACCCTCCTAAGTTTGTACATTCTCCATGATTCTAGCATTGATCACTTGTTAACTTGACATCCCGTTATTCATCAATTTATTCAAGCAGACACCAGCAACATTTCCATTTGAGCCTATATATATGTATTCAATATACATATTTAAAATTACATGATTAATTCATTTAAAATTAAAAAAATAAAATAAAATGAAGTGAATAAATTTTGGTGTGTTGGTTTTCATATAACTTGATCACTTGACATCCCATTATTCACTGATTTGCTCAAGCTGGCACCAGTAACATTACCATTTGACCTTATCATGTGCCAGTGTAGCCCAATGGCAAGTGGTCACTTCAGGAATACGAAGAGCCTCAAACCGTTCATTCAGAGTCTTGACGAAGAAGTCTGACCATTTGTAGGTGGGTGTCCACGTGATCTTTTGACATCCCTTGGGATCTAGTCAGTAACGGATTTAGTCCAGTGGGCATCTCCAAATCGCATTTCATGTCCAGCCCAACTGATTTTCGATGCCTTGGCAAATGAGACAGCATCCCTGACTCTGGCTTGTTGATGAGGTTGGAACTCCAGACTCCTCTCTCTTTAGTGAGGCATGATATTCCAAGCATAGCTCTTTTGATTCCTCTTTGGGAGACCCAAATAACATTCTCATCCTACTTTCGTAGGGCCCAGGTCTCAGAGGCATATGTTAATGCAGGGAGAATGGTGGAGTTGAAGAGCTGTGCCTGGAGCCAGAAATTCTTTGGTCTTTTAGCTATTTTCAATGATCTTGAAGGCATTCATATGCCGCTCCCTTCCTCCTGCACAATTCAGGTTTTAGGTTGTTCATCATCTTGACTTCTTGATCTAGGTACACATAACTGCTGCATTCAGAGATATTTGTTCCATTGAGAGTGAGTGGGGCTCTGGAACTAGTTCATTTCTCATGAAAATAGATTTGATGAGCTTCAGATGTAGAGCTACCTTTCAACATTCTCGGTCAAAGTCAGCAAGCATTTATGCTGCTTGGCTAAGATTTGGTGTTATTAGAATGATGTCACCAGTGAAGCGGAGGTGGTGTAGTTGCCAACTGTCTATCTTCACTTCCATTTCTTTTCATTCTAACTGTTGCATGATGTTCTTGAGGGTGGCTCTGAAGAGTTTTGGTGAAATGGTATCACCTTGCCAAACCCCCATTTGACATCAATGATCACTACCTTTTAGAATGGTGATATCCTGGGGGTGAATCCATAATATAGCTTATTTAGGATTTTGATTGTTGGGATAGAATGCTCTGTTTGACTAGGGCTTCAATGACCACTTCAGTCTCCACATAATCAAAGGCTTTCTTTAACTCAATGAACATGACACAGAGCGGCATCTTGAAATCCCTACAAACCTCTATGAGCTTAGTTACCGTGTGGATATGGTCAGTTGTGCTGTATCCTTTTGGAAGCTAGCTTGCTTGCATGGTTGTTCTTCATCTAATGTTCTGCCAATTCTGTTCAGGATGACTCCAGTGAACAGCTGTAGATGACAGACTACAGGCAGATGGGGCGATAGTTGCCAATGTCGTTAATATCTCCCTTCTTGAACAGTAGAACTGTCCTGCTGGTTTTCCATTGGGAGGTTACCTTGCATTCAGACAGGTAGCATGTGTCTTCAAAAACTCTCGAGCTCATTTGCCAACGTGACGAGGCCCGAGTCTCAGGCGTCCAAATGCTAGCATCCAAGTTTGCAAAGCAGTGCGGAGAAGCGATAAAGGAAGACCTCAAAGAGAGAAGAGCAGGAATACTGGAAGATAAAGCAGAAGCCTGGAAAAGCATTCGCAATGCTGCTTGTCCTTTGCCAACTATAAGGACAAGGTGACTGACCTCCAACTTCCTGATGGATCTATCACATCTTCCAGAAAGGCAATGGAGAAGATTATCCATGACTTCTACTCAGATCTCTTTGAGAGACACATCCACTTGCCCACATACCAAATACGCAGCATGGATATTTTGTTCCCAACGTTCCCTTTCTCTAATCTGACTTGGCATTTCATCGGTAAAGAAGTGACAGCACCTGGTCCAGACAAAGTCAGATCTGAACACCTGAAGAATTGCAGTCAGTACTCATCAATACTCCGGCTCGGTTCTTTATATAACATATATTTCTATATCTAAATAATAAATTCATGAAGCCAAGTCATATAAATAATTCTTATTCAAGGATATCCAAAATTTGAACATTCGAAATTTCAGGGAAGTTGAAAAGTGAAGGCATGCACTTACGTTTAATTTATGTTTCAAATAAGAACATAATGTCATTTTAATTATTAATATAACAAACACTACCAATATATTTCTTATCAAAATAGTAGAGAGCTACTTTAGAAAAATAAAATGTTAGAGTATTTTCTAAGTCTGTACATACAATAAAGCTGAAGAAACTGAGTCAGTTTGACATCAGAGTGCATGCAGCTGACTGAGTTCAAGCCCCGGAACCCCATATAGTCTCCCAAGCAAAGAGGGGAGTAAATCCTGAGTGCAGCAGATCCAGGAGTAACCCACAAGCATTACTGGGTGTAGCCCAAAATATAAAACAAAAAAACTGGACGACCAAAAACTGGGAACTCCTTGGAACCATTGCGGCAACAAGGGAAGATACCATCACTGACAACATCGATGAAGAATACAACCGGCAGGTTCAGCACCTCCATGATTGTGCGAAGAATGCCAGAGAGAGAAAGCCTCAAAAAGACACCTGTCTTCAAAAATTCTCGAGTTTATTCACAATGTAGCAAGGCACGAGCCTCAGGGGACAAAATGCTAACATCCAAGCTTGCGGAAGCAGTGCAGAGAAGCAATAAAGGAAGACCTCAAAGACAGAAGAGCAGAAATACTGGAAGATGCAGGAAAAGCATTCACAACTCCCGCAGGTCCTTTGCCAACTATAAGACCAAGGTGACTGACCTCCAACTTCCTGATGGATCTATCACATCTTCCAGAAAGGCAATGGAGAAGATTATCCATGAGTTCTACTCAGATCTCTTTGAGAGCCACGTCCACCTGCACACATACCATATTCTGCAGGATGGATATGTCTTTCCCAACGGTCTCCTTTCTGAAATCCAACATGCCATTTCATCTGTAAAGAAGGGAAGAGTACCAGGCCCAGATAAAGTCAGACCCAAACACCTTAAGAATCTGCCTTCAGTACTCATAAATACACTGGCTCAGCTCTTCACACGCTACCTGTCTGAATGCAAGGTGCCCTCCCAATGGAAAACAGCAGGACAGTTCTACTGTTCAAGAAGGGAGATATTCACATTGGGAACAATCGCTCCATCTGCCTGTTGTCCGTCATCTACAAGCTGTTCACTTGAGTCATCCTGAAAAGGATTTGCAGAACATTAGATGAAGGACAACCATGCGAGCAAGCTGGCTTCTGAAAAGGATACAGCAAATCAACCATATCCACACAGTAACCAAGTTCATTGAATTTTGTAGGGAGTTCAAGACACCACTCTGTCTCACGTTCATTGATATAAAGAAAGCCTATGATTCTGTGGAGACTGAAGTAGTCATAAAAGCCCTAGTCAAACAGGGCGCCCATCTCTCATACACTGTTGGTGGGAATGTCGACTTGTACAACCTTTCTGGAAAACAATATGGACATTCCTCCAAAGACTAGAAATTGAGCTCCCCTTTGACCCAGCCATACCGCTCCTGGGAATATACCCTGTAAAGCCAAAACGCACAGCGGAAACACAATCCGCACTTTTATTTTCATAGCAGCACTGTTCACAATAGCCAGAAACACCCAGTATGCCCGAGAACTGATGACTGGATAAAGAAACTGTGGTACATCTACACAATGGAATACTATGCAGCTGTCAGAAAAAATGAAGTTATGAAATTTTCCTATAAATGGATGGATATGGAAAGAATCATGTTGAGTGAAATTAGTCAGAAGGAAAGAGAGAGACATAGAATGACTGCATTTATTTGCATGACATAAATATACTAGGTGATCTTAACGAAGTGGAAATTACCACAAGCGGGTGGGAGTCAGAGGTTGGTTTAGATAGAGAAGGGAACATGTGTGAATAAATGTCTAAAGTTCTGATACTAACATAGAACTGAGCATTAAATACAGACAAAAATGCAAATGATGGCTTCTGAGCGTGCGTAGTGCAACCCACAATGTGTGGGAGAAGGAGGAGAGAGAGAGGGAGAGGAGAGGAGATAAAGAACCTGCCATTTAGGCAGGATGTGGGAGGGGGAGGGAATTAGGGACATGGGTGGTGGCTGAGGGGCACTGGTGGAGGGCGGGGTGCTGGAACACTGTGTGACCGAAACCCCCCAAGCGTGAACAACGTTGTAATTGTATATCTCACGGTGGTATAATAAAATGTTAAAAAAATATGAACAATAAAAAAACAGGGCGTGCAAACACAATACATCAAGATCCTTCGTTAGCTCTATTACGGAGTCACCACCAAAAAACTCACCATTCTACAAGGAAGTGATCATTGATGACTAAAGAGGGGTTCAGCAGGGTGATACTATTTCACCGAAACTCTTCAGCATCACCCTCGAGAACATCATGCAACAATTAGAATGGCAAGGAAAGGGAATGAAGATAGATGGTTGGCAACTACACCACCTCGGCTTCGCTGATGACATCGTTCTAATAACACCAAACATTAGCCAAGGGGCACAAAGGCTGGCTGACTTTACCGAGAATGTTGAAAGATAGATCTACAGCTGATTCTCAACAAAACTATGTTCATTAGAAATGAACTAGTTCCAGAGGCCCCATTCACTCTCAATGGAACAAACATCTCTGAATGCAGCTTTTATATATACCTCTGTCGAGAATTCAAGATGATAAAGGACCTAAAACCTGAGCTGCGCAGGAGGAAGACAGTGGCATGGAATGCCTTCAAAAACATTGAAGAAATATCAAAAAGACAGAGAACCTCCAGCTCTGGGCACATCTCTTTGACTCCACTATTTTCCCTGCATTAACATACACCTCAGAGACCTGGGTCCTAAGAAATCAGGATGAAAATGCTATTTGGGTCTCCCAAAGAGGAATTGAAAGAGATATGGTTGGAATATTACACCTCACTCAAGTGAGAGAAGGAATCTGGAGTTCCAACCTCCGTCACTGTTCCAGAGTCAGGGACACAATCTTGTTTGCCAAACAATAAAAATCAGATGGGCTGGACATGTAATGCGATTTGGAGTCGACTGCTGGACTAGAGCCATTACTGACTGGATTCCATGGGATGTCAAAAGATCACGTGGCCACCCACGTATAAGATGCTCAGACTTCTTTGTCAAGACCCTGAATGAACAGTTTCAGGCTCTTCATATTCCTGAAGCAACCAGATGCCATTGGGCTACACTGGCACGTGATAAGGTCAAATGGAAATGTTACTGGCACCAACGTGAGCAAATCTGAGTAACGGAATGCCAAGCGAAGTGAAGTGATCAAAAGTGAATAATTAACATATGCTGTAAAATGTCAATCTCTTACTTCAGTGTTCTGAGAATCTAGTTTGCATGCTAGATAATATTTATTCTTGAATGGATTATAAATTTCAAGACCTAATTTTCAATTTGATCCTAATGCCTTCACTTACATTGCCGTTAAGCATCTACCTATTTCCTGCTACTTTCTTTGATCAGACCAGTTACACATACTAATAGAAATCATTTGTTCAAATAGAGAAAGGAAAGATTTTCCATTTAGAGCATGTATTTGTGCTGAATAGGATGCAGTGTTTTTTAATAGAGCTTCATGAAGCAAACAACTATAAAAACAAGCACCTTCAGTTGTTCTCTTTGTTAAATCACAACAATTTGCTGACAAAGAATTGAGTGACTGTAGTAAATACTTTTTCCACTTTTTGTCATTTTTTTATTTTTCTAGGAGAGGCACAAGAGATCACATTCTCTGTCTACCTCCTTAACAAAGAAGACGAGCACAGACAACATAATGCTGCTGGTCTATACTCATATTGCCTATGTCTGGGTTAATGTTGTTAATATTCAACACATGCGGTACTAAGTTGAATCAATGTTTCATCTCTTACTTAGATTCTCAGTCACCAGGGCAGAGAGACTGAAGCCTTTAAGGCATGGCATGAGGCTGACTGAAGTTTCGATCCCCAGCTCCACATGATTATCCCTGAGCACTGCCCAGAGTAATTCCTGAGAACAGAGCTATATGCACCAACAGGTATGTTCATCATAACAAACTCACTCCCTCACCCCCAAAAATGAATTGTCAGACTCACACTTTGGGGAAAGGATGAGCAGGATAATGGTAAAATGTACATTATAAATTTATTATTTCAATAAATATTTTATAGATAGAGGTGCTGCTGATAAGATATTAGATCACTGTATCACTGTCTTCCCGTTCATCATCGATTTGCTCGAGCGAGCACCAGTAACATCTCCATATGACCTGTCTCATGCAAGCAGAGCCCAAGGGCACCTGCTTGCTCTAGAAACATAAATAGCCTCAAAACCATTCCATCAGGTCATGGGAATGAGGTCTATAATTGTTACTGGTATCTGGCATATCAAATACGACACGGGTGATACTCATAATGTTTCCATATTGGTCATTAAAATCATTCAAGAATGTAGGAAAGCTAATCTTGAGAATTTGTGCATAAAATCTTTACTTAAAAATTAATTCCACACGTACCTAGTTCAATGGTAAATACTCATGACAGTACATATATTTATATATTTATGTCTGTCTGTCTTCCCGTTCATCATTGATTTGCTCAAGCAGGCACCAGTAACATCTCCATATGACCTGTCACATGCAAGTAGAGCCCTATATATATATATATACATATAGATATATATTTTATATTGATATTGATATTAATATTTATACAACACATCTACATATATACTTGCATATATTAGCTGGTTCTCCCGACGAGTTGATTAAGTCAGGTAAGTCAAATGGCATTCTGTGAAGTCACAAATCACTTTGAGGCACTTGAACATAAAATAACACACAGGCAGCAAACAGAAGGGTTACGAAAAGGTGAATGCCTTGAGCCTGCTCTGTAACTCTTCAAATCTTTGAGGGTGGTAGTGCCTTTGATGTGACAGCCTTTAAGAGCATAGGCACCTGGAAATACCTCAAATGATCATTTGACCTGTTTCTGCTGAGACAAGTAGGGCCCAAGCTGTGTGCTCACCATTGGCTAAATTCCAGTCTTTTATGTTGGAGTGCAGTGGACGGCAGGTTTCCAGTGACAGGGAAATGAAGAAACAGTGAAGACTATTAGCTGTGATCGGAGTAAAAACAAAGCTGCAGAATGTAATGCAACTTCTGCAGAAGACAAGGGATCCCAGACACTGTGGAGAAGTGAAATGTCTAGAAATTTTCACTCCAAGCAAGAATGGGCTTCTGATGTTAGGACAAGTAAATGCTGAAGGGTGTGTGGGCTGAGACTGTTCAGCCAGGAGCAGCGAAGTATCCACAAAGTCCATTGCACTATGAATGGAGAACAGAGGAACAAACGTACACAGAGCCTGAAGTATAGGCAGGAAACGAGACCCACGGATGCAAACCAGAGCCTGGAACACAAGGACAGAGGGTGCGTTCTGGAGAACAACAAGGCTGAAAATGCTTCTAAGACAAATCACATAAGCAGGAGCCAGAGCAATAATAGCACAGGGAAAGGTGCTTGCTGTGTACATGGCCAATCTGGGCTGGATCCCCAGAAGTGGCCATCCCACTAACTCTTAAAGCCATCCCTTTAACTCTTAAAGGGACCCCAACAACCAGCACCCTAGACAGTCCCCTAAGCACCTCCAGGAGTGATCTGTGAGTGGATAGTCATGAGTACACCCAAAAAAACCCAGAAAATGAAACAAACAAAAAAAAAGTATGGAGCAAGATTTACATGCATGGGGACAAATAAAGACAGCAGGGCTTAGGAAAATGTGGTAGATCATAAACCTTGGAGAGCAACATTTTAACCATTTATCTACCACATGTCTATGGGATACTCCACACACAAACATTCCTAGGAAGCAGTACTTTTAGAATGTCTAAAGAGGGAAAATAAATATGTAGACTAAATAGAGGTTTCTAGCTGAAGTATCTTTAAATAATATAGCTATATTACTGAATTATTAATATTCAAATTTAATAAAAGATCATTTTAACAGATGATGGCTTGTCCTTACAGTAAATGATTTTTATTAAAAAAGTAAAGGGTAAAGAAGAGCAATTTAGGGATTTTTACATAAGCTTAAAATATGAGCTTATATCGAAGTACTAGGTAAGTTATTCATAAAGTACAGCGCTTGTATCACATTCAACAACACAACATGGAGAAAAGAAATGCCATTTTGTTGACTCCAGAATAACTATTTGGAGACTTCTATATACTGGAGACCATACCTTAAGGTTCCTTTAAACATTCGGATCAGTTTATTTTTAAACAAACGTCTCAGTGCTAGTGAACACAGCCCGCCAGGAGACAGCAGAACAAGGCTTCATTGATACTGCCATAACAAATAGATGCCTAGGAAATGAAATTGTTACTGCTTGTTTTTGTCATTTGCAAATGATGTATGGGCCACATCTGGCATTTTAATCTTACCATTGGCGAGCCATTCCATCTTTCTTTGAGACATGAGAATTAGTCAAAGTTAGTTAAAAATGACATGTACAGAGGATAGTCTCATTAACAAGAAGTTCCTTTCCAAGCCTTAAAAACTGTTTACAGTTTCTATAGAAAAAAATTGAAATTATTTTGTTTTTTCCCCTGAATGCTAGGAAGGTAATATGATGTAAACAGTTTAATTGAGCCATATACCAGTAACAATTAAAGACCTCATTCCCACGATTTGATGGAATGCTTTGAGGCTCTTTATGTTTATGTAGCTGCAAGATGCCCTTGGGCTATCTCGCATGTGACAGGACATATGAGATGTTACTGGTGCCTGCTTGAGCAAATCGATGATCAACGGGAATCCAAGTGATCACTTGATCAAGTGATCAAGTGATTTATTTGTGTTGAAATATTTTATTATACCACCATGTGATATACAATTACAAAGATGTTCATGTTTGGGTTTCGGTCATACAGTGTTCCAGCACCCATCCCTCCACCAGCGCCCATTTCCCACCATCAATGTCACCAATTCCTTCCCCTCCCCTACCTTCCTGTATGGCAGTTTCTATATATTTTTTTCTATTTCTCTCTCAATCTCTCTCTCTTTCACTCTCTCTCTCTCGTTCTATCTTCCTCTCTTACACACTATGGATTGCACATCACATTTAGAGGTTATTATGTGTATCTTTTTGCCTATATTCAATGCTCAGTTCTAGGCTGGTATTAACACTTTCAAACTTGGGTCACTTAGCTGGGTCTTCATTCATGCAGATCTTCATGAGTTTACAGACATGGGGGAAATGCCTGGTGGGATAGTAGGGAGCAGGCCTTCAAGTGCTCCTTCATTCCGATCTCCACGTTGGAGAGGTCAGCAAAGGGCACCTCTCGGGTCACCAGTTCCCACAGAAGCACCTGCACGGCAGAGCCTGGCAAGCTACCCGTGTTGTATTTGATATGCCAAAATCCAGTAACAATTATAGACCTCATTCCGGAATGGATTGAGGCTCTTTATGTTCCTGGAGCAAGCAGATGGCCTTGGGCTCTACTAGCATGAGACAGGACATATGGAGATGTTACTGGGGCCCGCTCGCAAATCGATGATGAACAGGAAGACAATGATACAGTGATTACCACTTTCGACAATCATTAGCAAAATGCTCCCTTCTCTTTCTTACCTAACCTCTAACTCCCACACATTTGTGGCAGATTCCTAATTTGACAAGACCTCCTGTTCCACGTTTTACCTAACCTTGGATATTGGTATCATATTATACATATACATACATACATATTTATATATATTTACATATGCAAATAAATATAAACATTCTGTATCTAATTTCGCTCAACATGATACTCTCCCTGTCCATCTATTTATAGGCAAATTTAATAACTTCATTTTTCCTAACAGCTGCATAATATTCCATTATGAAGATGTACCAAAGTTTCTTTATCCAGTGATCAGTTCTCGGGCACTCTGGTTGTTTCCAGATTCTGGCTATTGTGACTAGTGCTGCTATGAAAATGAAAGTGCTGATGATGTTTCCGCTGTGTGTTTTTGGCTTCCCAGGGTATGTCCCCAGGAGTGGTATGGCTGGCTCAAATGGGAGCTCACCCTCCATCGTGACTAGCCCGGTTTCCCGCCCAGGAGCCGCTGACGGGCCCGGCATCCAGAGTCTTGCAGACGGCTCGGGAGGCGGGAGCCTGGCTCGCGCCGGGCCTCAGCTGACTATGGAACCCCGAGGAGGGAAGATGGGCTTTGGGGGTGGGCCCGCCGCCTCCGGAGAGTCCCGGAAGCAGCCGGATGGGACTCGCCCACCACGCTAGCCACCATCTTCATTGTCCAGACGCTGGGAGAATGTCCCACGACCAGAGGACCAGCAAAGCCGGTTTGAGCCCAAGTAGGCGGCTCCAAGAGGCGGGAAGCACTGGGAAGTCGTCAGACGGAGGCGCTGGTCACCCCTTCCCCCTCCATCGTGACTAGCCCGGTTTCCCCGCCCAGGAGCCGCTGACGGGCCCGGCATCCAGAGTCTTGCAGACGGCTCGGGAGGCGGGAGCCTGGCTCGCGCCGGGCCTCAGCTGACTATGGAACCCCGAGGAGGGCAGATGGGCTTTGGGAGGGGCCGCCGCCTCCGGAGGGTCCCGGAAGCAGCCGGATGGGACTCGCCCACCACGCTAGCCACCATTTTCATTGTCCAGACGCTGGGAAAATGTCCCACGACCAGAGGACCAGCAAAGCCGGTTTGAGCCCAGGTTGCGCGGCCGCATGCGGTCGCGGGCCACTAGGGGTGGTGAAACAATGATGTTTTTTGGTACACTGCATTCTGCGAACAGCAGGAGGGTTTGCTGAGAGGGAGATATACAGAGGAAGGAGATGACATATAGAGTCCGCCGGGTGATTGGGATTCGGGAGGGGGAGGGAGACAGGACGTTGGTGATGGGAGATGGGTTCGGGTGGAGGGTGCATCTTGGAACCCTGTGGAGCCAGGACTCCACATGAGCATCCTTCAATTAAAAAAAAAAAAGGAGAAAAGGTGGAATAAATAAATAAATAAATAAATATCTGCAGGGCTAGCCACAATGTGTAAAAGAAGAGGGAGAGAGATGCAGAGATAGAGAGAAAGAGAGGAAGCAGGGCTACCTGCTATTAAGGCAGCCTGGGGGTGAGTGGGGGGTGGGGGTACATTGGTGGTGGAAATGGGGTACTGGTGGAGGGATGGGTGCTGGAATACTGTATTACCAAGAACCAATTGCACCTTTGTAATTGTATGTCTCACGGTGGTATAATAAAGAATAAAAAAAAAAACAAAAAAAAAAAAAAAAACAAATGGGAGCTCATTTTCTAGTCTTTGGAGGAATGTCCATACTGCTTTCCAAAAAAGGCTGTATCAGTCCACATTCCCACCAACAATGGATGAGAGTCCCTTTCTTCCCCATATCCATGCCAGCATTTGTTGTCCCTGCTCTTTTGGATATGTGCCAGTCTCTGAAATTAATATGGAATAATAAACCTCCACTGATAGCTATAGCAATCCTTGAGAAAAAGAAGATGGGAGGCATCACCTTTCTCAACTTCAAACTGTACAATAAAGCAGTAGCAATTAAAACAGCATGATATTAGAATAAAAACAGATATATGAACCTATGGAATAGAGTTGTGTATCCTGACACACATCCTCAAAATCAAGATCATTTCATCTTTGATAAAGGAACAAAAGTATGAAATGGAGCAA
This sequence comes from Cryptotis parvus, assembly GCA_021461705.1. NCBI lineage: Eukaryota > Metazoa > Chordata > Mammalia > Eulipotyphla > Soricidae > Cryptotis > Cryptotis parvus. The sequence continues at coordinate 210,388 of JAJIBD010001675.1, forward strand.
GGAAAGCCTCTTCAACAAGCGGTTCTTGGAAAACTGGGCAGCTACATATAAAAAAATTAATTTGACCTCTGTCTAACACATGCACAATAATCAGATCAAAATGGATTAAAGATCTCAATATCAGACCTGAATCCATAAAGTTCACTGAAGAAAATATAGAAAAAACCTTCAACATTGACGCTTAACGGCATCTTCAAAGGTAATGGCATCTTCAAAGGCAACACTGACGCTAACGGCATCACTAACAAAGCAACTAGAAGCAAAGATAAACATATGAGACTATATGAAACTAAAAATCTTCTTCACCTCAAAAGAAACAGTGACCAAGATACAAAACAGTTCACAGAATGAATGGGAAAGAATATTCACACAATACCCATCTGATAAGGGTTATAATAAGGCACTGGTAGAATATTACAAGAAGAAAACAGCCAACCCCATCTAAACGATTTTGATTTAAATGTTTAAAGTTCATCTTATAAACTACTGTCATATTGATTTTTCAAATGCATTCAAAAAATGCCAAAACGGGCACTCTTGAAGAGTAAATCTATTGACTGTTATGTCGCCTTTCCTTCCTTCAAACAGGCGGTCAGGGGTATGCCTCGGCAACAAAGCATTCGGTGTGCATTTGTGAGTCTCTGGGTAAGATGACTGGCACAGAACGTAGAAGAAGAGGGGAAAAAGGAAGAAGAAAAAAAGAAATAAGTAGGATGTGCAACAAATCTATAGATAATTTTCAAATATCAAAACATTTATTACTCTTTTGAAAGGAAGCAAGTGTGACACTTGAGCAATAGAGAGATTCCACAGCCTGACATTGAATTCTAAGTTGCACACTTATAAATGAATACTATTGGGTCACTAGCTGGGCATATTAAGGACATCAAAAAATTAAGCACTCAGTCACAAAGAGCAAAATTCACAAGGAAAAGAGCATAAGTTAATCTGACACCATCTATCTATCCCTGGCGTGGGAAGCTTCTCCAATCATATTGGGCCTGTAACATGTCTCTAAAGTAGGTAGGAAAATGATGACTAATGACCTACTTTGTGGTGGGTTCTTTTGATTATTATTATTATTATATTATTATATCAACCTAGTTTAGAACATTCTGAAGCCATTCATGGTAGTATTGAAGTCATATAGTGTTGCAGAACCCATCCCTCCACTGGCGCCCATTTCCCACCACCAACATTCTATTTCCCTCCCCCATCCCACCCCACTTCCTCTATTGCATGCATTTATCTTCTCTTGGTCTCTCTTTCTCTCCTCTTTTGCACATGGCAGTTTGTAAAACATATATTGAGGGGTTATCATGCATATCCCTTTATCTACTTTCAATATTCAGATCAGGTTTAGCATTACCATTGTCAACTATTAATGGCAGACTGATCCCTTTGCTATCTTGCCTAACTTCTGTCCCCACACAAATGTGGTAGATTCCAACCCTTGACAGTTTCTCCAGCACCCTATTTTGCCTAGCTTTGGATATTAGTCTCATAATATTTTTATATGCCACAGATGAATGGAATCATTCTATAACTGTCATTTTCCTTCTGGATAATTTTGCTCATCATGATAATCTCCATGTCCATCCATTTGTAGTCAAATTTCATGACTTCATCTTTACTAACAGCTAAAAATATTTCATTTCGTAGATGTACCATAGTTTCTTTAACCAATCATCTGTTCTTGGGCACTCAGGTTCTTTCCAGACTCTGGCTATTGTGAATAGTGTGAAATCAGTACAGAAGTGCAGGTGGTGTTAATGCTACATAGATTATACTGATAAGTGTTGAAGAGTCACAAAATATGAAAGTTCAGGCCTGTGCCTGCACATTCAGTACTTACTGCTTCCAGACAAGGAAAAAGTACCAGCATTAGAGGGCTGCAAAGTGCCACTGACCCTCCACTTCTGCCCCATGCCTGGATTCTTCCCCAATTCACACTGGTTCACGATGACTCCTCCACACTTCAAAACTGTTGGATTCTCTGAGTCATATACCCCAAGTCCAAGGTTTTTTTTTAATTTCATTATTGATATCTTTGTTGATTTGTTGATATTATTGTTCAATATTGTTTGTTACATTTTTATTTCTCTATATATCAGAAATGAATGAGAATATCTGGTATTTGTCCACCCCTGACTCGTTTTGCTTATCATTGCACTCTACTTGCACCCTATTGCCTATTGTAGCACACTGAATGATTTCATATTTTCTTACAGATGCACAGTATCCCACTGTGAATCTACACCAATACTTTTTTATGTATTCCTCGGTCATTGACAGCTGGGCTGTTTTCATGACCTGGTTCTTTACCTGCAATGCTCCTAGGAATGCACACATCTCTTTGATTCAGAATTTCTGTGCTTGGGGGCCAGATGACAATAAGTGGGTCATATCGATGCTTTAGTTCTAAGTTTCTAAGGAATCTCCAAACTGTTATCCATAGAGATTAACTAAATGGCATTCCCACCACCAGTGAATGAGGTGACCTTCTCACCCCATACTCAACCCCAATTACTTTCAGTACTTTTTTTTTTTTTTGCTTTTTGGGTCACACCCAGCTATGCTCAGTGGTTATTCCTGGCTCTTTGCTCAGGAATTAGTCCTGGCAGTGCTCGGGGGACCATATGGGATGCCGGGATCGAACCCAGGCCGGCATAGGCCGGCTGCGTGCAAGGCAACCGCCCTACCCGCTGGGCTATCGCTCCAGCCCTACTTTCAGTACTTTTGATGCCTCATTACCACTGACATGTGGTAGTATTACAGTTTAAAGTTGCATTTCTCTAAGTAGTGACGATGAGATGAACACTTTGGGTATGTCTACTATCATCCATGTCTTCTTTGTGAAAGGGTCTGTTCACTCTCCTATCCCAATTGCTGATGGGGTTATTGGTTTTACGAAACTGAGATTTGTGCATGTTCTTTATATAGCTTTGGCATTAATTCTTATTCTGATATAGTGTACACAAACAATTTATTTAAATAGGATGTCTTTATTTTAGCTTAGGTTGGTTTGATCTTTTGGCATGCAAACACTTTTATTTCATATAGTCCCATTTGTTGACTTTGGTTTTTTTTATTTACATTCTGTCATTTAATCTCTCTGACTTCTTAAGCAATGAATATACACCTGTCACAAGCACCTCGTCAGACCCAGGGCAGATTCTGCACCTGAAAGCAGCACGTGGCCTCAGGCCAGCCAATTACAGGAAAAGCAGGGGCTGATTATAAAAGTATGCTGATAGATGATAGAGCATAGAGAAAAGGGCCAGGAAAAATATTGCACAGATATGGATGTCAATAAATTATTAGTAGGGAGAAGTCAGTACTCAAAACAAAGTAGGGCTATTTCATAATAAGTTCTGAGATGGGTCAGATATTTATCAAATTTTATGCTTAACAAACATTTTTAATTTAAACAGAAAAATAATCAAAACTCTGGCTTGATAAATTTTTCAGGAAGGTGATAAAGAAAATCCATTTCCAGCAAGTCAAAATTGTCCAAATGGGCTACTTGCTTAGATAAGCAGAAATTACTAATTATTCTTTTTAAATCAAAACATGTCTTGTAAAAAAGTATGAAATATTTCATTTCTGAACAAGATAGATTAATGGTGCTGAAAAGTTCTGGCTATCCACTATGAACATTGAGGAATGGTAAAAGATTTTTTTTAAATTCTACCAAAGAAGATACATAAAGATGGTATAACAACTGTGCAAATAAATGAATCCAAATTAGAAATTCAGAAATATTCTTCATATAATGTCTTAAATGTAAACACAAGAAGACTAGATAAGACTTGAGACACTATTTTTTTAAAAGCCAAGGTCAGAGGAGGGACATTGAGACAGTAAAATAATGGTTTCCTTGGAAACCTTTAGTTTGGAAAGGTTTATGTTTTAAATGTTGTATGCATAACAATAATGTTTATATTATATTACAGGTATGAGAGTAACAATACATAATTTCTGGAAAATCTGAAAAGTCTATCTGCAGAAATGAGGAATTTTAGAGTGGATATGGATATATTCCATCTCATTTCTTAAGAATAGGATGTTAAGAATAATTTTTAATTTTTTAGTAAATCTCCAAAGCCATTAATATTCAAAAGCTTAGGCCTGTATTAAAGGAACTGTCTAGTAACATTGTGTGATCACACAAGTAATAATTTTATATTTGTATATTGTAAATAAAAGATGTTTATAATTATGTTCCCATTTTTAAAATGTAATAAAATATCAAACTATGTTAAAAAGAACGACTTGTAACGTATTTTCGTAGCTTCTTTATATTGTATTTTGTTTTTAGGCCACACCCAGTGATACTCAAGTACTACTCCTGACTCTGTGCTCAGGGATCACTCCTGGCAGGCTTAGGGGCCCATACAGGATGCTAAGGATAAAAAACCTAGGTCAGCCATGTGTAAGGCAAGCTCCTTTCCTGCTGTACTATCACTCTGACCTATTTTTATAGATTTTATTTATTGCCTATAACAGTCTGTCAAGATGTGTTAAAGAAATTTCCTTTACAAATGTATGAGTTAATCCACAAAATTATAAATTCAATTCCTATGATAAAGGAAGAGCTCTTCATTTCATATTTCCATTATGATTTTTATTTTTTTAAAGTAAATGTTCAAGAACATTCTTACATAAAACAAATATATTCTCTCTCTTTTTGCCTAGACTACTCAGAAGCTCATAGTGAATATATGCCAACTCATTTTCCAACTATATAATGTTTGTCACTGATGTAATGCGGTTGTATTTTACAAGTAGCGGATTTGTTTTTACTATTCTCCGTATATTTAAAGGCCATATGTCTCTGAAGTGAACATATGCAGACTACGGAACTGACGCCAACATGAATCGTTCATTTTAGACTTCTCAGCATCATTTCATTGCAGCCTCTTTCCTGGGCTGAGCCCCACGGTACACATAGAAATTCACCTTTCCATCATTTGTGCGGGTTAATGTCACTGAGTAATAGCACATTAGCGAAGTGCCATTCCAGACACCAGCCAGGCATGCCAAATAGATAATCTGACATTCATTTCAGATTCATTTTCCACGAACAGAAACACTGTTCAGGCTTATTAACCAGCAAATCTGCATAAGGCAGAGTGTATAACACAGAGCCTCCATTAAAAAGTAGCAATCTATCTCATTAATGTAATTTACAATGATATTTGGCCCTTTCTACTGATGTACAATCAAAAAAAGTTTCCATTTTACAAAGCTATCTTTTATCTCTGCCAAATTCTGTTGATATCTCTCATGTTTCAAGGAAATAAAAGGATCATAATTTGGTTAATAATAAAACCATTACTCATATATCTTATATTGTAATGACAATATTGCAGAGTATTTGAAATTTAACTCCTAAGGTATTTGTCATAACCAAATCTGATTATGGACTCATCCAGTTGTAATTAATGCTGACTCTTCTACATTTATGCTCAAGTTTACATTTATGCTCAAGTCTTCTACATTTACACACAAGTTGTCTAAAGACTCATCTTTTGGATATGTGATTCGCGACCTGTGAATGTCAATACTTGGAACGTGATTTTATTAAAAGTACACTTATATTTCTGCCCTATCTCCATCTGTAGTATGTGAGCATCATGTTTATTTTTATATTTAGGTATGGGAAGTTCATCTGGAAGTACATACATCTTCACTATACAGTTTGCTATATATTCTTTTTGCCTCCCGCGAAGTTGCCTCATTCTGCTTTATGAAAAATATGAAGTATCCCTTTCTTTCTGTTGCTGGGATATAAATATCCTTTGCATTTATCTTCATATTTAACAATAAAAACCCATTTCAGATTCTTCTAACTGTAACACAATGAACTAATTTTATTTTTTCTTGCTTTTTGGGTCACACCCAGCTATGCTCAGTGGTTTCTCCTGGCTCCGCACTCAGTAATTACTCCTGGCGGTGCTCGGGGGACATATGGGATGCCAGGGATCGAACCTGAGTAGGCTGCCTGCAAGGCGTGCAAGGCAAATGGCAAATGTCCTACCCGCTGGACTATAGTTCCGGCCCCACTAATTTTCTTTTATATTATCCTGAGACTGATGCAATTTGGTATTAAATTGAGGTGACCTGTGCGTATATATTCATTTTCAAGAAAACTATCGAAAGAGTAAGTTTTATTAGAGATGGTTGCACACAGACAAATTTTCAAAAGCAGTGACCTTTGCTGAAATTACTCAAGAATTGCTAGTATCTCCATTCCTCTGTGGCATAATATCCTTCCACTGAAAACTTTTTCCTGGGCAGAACTGTAGCCAAAAGTGACCTAATTATGAGAGTGGGGTCAGCAGAGATCTGAGAATGACTAAAGATGAGAAGGAAATATTTCTCAGGATAATAGATTCCACTAACAAGGATTATACTCTTTTCAAGGTCAAAAAAAAATCACAGGATTTTTCCAACCTTGGTATGTGACAGTCACAAAGCATAGTTTCCTTTACCCTTCAAATTTCTATGTCTGAAAATAGTGATATTTTATAGAATCAAATTCCTCGCTTTTTATTCCACCTAAACATTTGATGATAAGTACCTTCCTCTGTGGTCCTGTACTTAATATTTTCCTTCTGCTCAGAAAATAGTAATGTTATTATATCCCTCCCTACTTTGTTTATATTGAACAAAAATTCTTGCATTTTCAGAGGTGATTTGCAAATTGCATTCTGTGACTGGCCCTCTGATATGAAATGGAAATGGAATCAAACTTGGCTAATTATATATGTGCATATATTAACAAATATATATGTATATACATTTATGTGCATCATTTTTTACTTTGTCATGCATTCAGTTAAATACACTAAGCAACTGAAGAGAATTCTGTGTCTTAAGAACATAGGAATGCAGAAACAGAAATGAATAAAAAATGAAACTCGAAAGATGAACAATAAAAAGCAATGAGAAATACAGATGGATGTTTCTCTCATTAACGCAATAAACAGAAGAATGGAATCTGTTGACCTACCGAGCATCAGGTCCAGAAAGAGGGTTTCCCAGATTCCCACAATTACCCACTGCACATCTTGCTGCTGTCGACCTTCCACTGTTACACCACTGCTTCAACTTAGCACCACAAATGCCCCTTTCCTGTGCTTGGGATCTCTCTCCCCACAGTCTTTGGTGTAATGAACATGTAATCCACTCCTGATGGAGAATGTCTAGGTTACACATGTCCTGTGGCCAACTCTGCAGTCTAGCATCAGCTCTGGACACCTCGGGTGGGGTTCTGTCTGCTTTGCAAACTTGTCGCTTAGGTCAAACATCTTCATTTTCCCCCAAAGCAGAAGCACAGTCTGATTTGCTATTGAGAGCTGTTGTCAACTATCTCTTCTGTGCTAACAAACAGGTGAGGAGAAACTCCAGAGCCCTGTGGAAGGCCCTTTATTGAAAGTAGCATTTCAGAACAAAGGATTTGAGTAAGAAACCTGGATATATCCTGTTTCAGTCTTTTCCACATCTTTGCCAACATTCCCATATCTAAAAAGAAGGGAACAGTGAAGGTCTGCAGGCCTGGAACAAGTAAAACCTGGTTGCGTGGAGATTTGGCAGGATTCAACTCTCCCCCTCAGCTCTCACACTAAGGAAAAGAGGTAAGAAAAAAAAAAACACATCCAACTTCCTCTAAGAAATGTTTGTGGATTAGGGCCAGAGAGACAGTACAGTGAATGACAGCTTGCCGTGCAGTGCATATAATCTCCAACCACCACTCCAACCCCTAAGAGAAATCCCTGAGGACTTAGGAGTCATTGCTGAGTGTGGTCTAAAAACCAAACAAAAATAACGAAAACACACACACACAACAAAAAATAAACTCTTGTGCTCTTTTTAGAAATCATAAATGCTATCTTCCTAATTATTTTTATTCACTGTATCTATTTCCTCATATTTCCATTTTAATACATTCAAAATGTATCATGTCAAAGATACACAGAATAAAAAAGATAAATTAGAGAAATTAATTTATCTTTTTTTAAACTCAGGGAAATTTTTCTTTTTTCTTTTCCTTTTTCTTTCTTTCTCTTTCTTTCTTTCTTTCTTTTCTTTTCTTTCTTTCTTTCTTTTCTTTCTTTCTTTCTTTCTTTCTTTCTTTCTTTCTTTCTTTCTTTCTTTCTTTCTTTCTTTCTTTCTTTCTTTCTTTCTTTCTTTCTTTCTTTCTTTCTTTCTTTCTTTCTTTCTTTCTTTCTTTCTTTCTTTCTTTCTTTCTTTCCTTTTTGGGTCACACCTGGCAATGCTCAGAGGTTACTCCTGGCTCTGCACTCAGGAATTACTCCTGGTGCTGCTCAGGGGACCATATGGGATGCCGGGTATAGAACCCGGGTTGGTGCAAGGCAAACACCTTGCCTGCTGGACTATTGCTCTGGCCCCAAGGGAAATAATTTTTAAAAATTCAGTTTAGATTCCCCATATTGGAACAAATGCCACTCACCTAGAAGATTAATACTGTTTAGCAAAGTGTTTTATAAAATTTGGGTCTTGTTCATCTTCTTTTGTCTCTTTGGACCACATTTGGTTACTCCTGGCGCTGCACTCAGGAATTACTCAAAGTGGTGCTCTTGGGGAACCAAATAGGATGCTGGGGGTTGAACCAGGGTCGGCTGATTGCAAAGCAAATGCCCTATGTGCTGTGCTATCGCTCTGGTCCCTTGCTCAACTCTTAAAAGTCTACAAGTTTATCCAAGCCTAAAATCACATATGAATATAAGTTCATATTCAATTAGTTTCTAAAAATAAATTTTGGAAAATGGTGCCTTCAACCATATATCTAACACTAACAAGATTTAAAAGATTATCAAAAATACTAATCAAATAAAAGTTGGTCAAGCTGCAAGCAGCTAATGTAAGAAGTACCTAGCTTCAGAGTGAGGTTTGGATTACAAGTCCATAATCTTTCTGAGCTATTGAGAGTTGAGCAAACCTCTCATGGCTTCCACTCTCATAAAATAAGAATAGGAACACTTGGATTTGTCATTAATAATGGTTTATTCACACTATTGAAAATTTATTGATTTCTATTTAATGACACCTACTAAGGGCCTAGTGAAACTATTGTTTGTCACTTGATCACTTGATCACTTGAATCCCGTTATTCATCGATTTGCTTGAGCAGGCGCCTGTAACATTTCCATTGGACCCTATCACGTGCCAATGTAGCCCAAAGGCATCTTGTTGATTCAGGAATATGAAGAGCCTCAAACCGTTCCTTCAGGGTCTTAACAAGGAAGTCTGACCATCTTGTAGGTGGGCGGCCCCGTGATCTTTTGACATCCCGTGGGATCCAGTCGGTAACGGCTCTAGTCCAGCGGTTGTCTCCAAATCGCATTACATGTCCAGCCCATCTGATTTTCGATGCCTTGGCAAACGAGACAGCGTGCCTGATTCTGGAATAGCGTCGGAGGTCAGAACTCCGATTCCTTCTCTCACTTGAGTGAGACGTGATATTCCAAGCATAGCTCTTTCGATGCCTCTCTGGGAGACCTGAATAGCATTCTCATCCTGCTTTCGTAGGGCCCAGGTCTCTGAGGCGTATGTTAATGCAGGGAAAACGGTGGAGTCGAAGAGATGTGCCCGGAGCCGGAGGTTCTTTGTCCTTTTTAGCTATTTCTTCGATGCCTTTGAAGGCATTCCATGCCGCTCTCTTCCTCCTGCGCAGCTCAGGTTTTAGGTCATTCATCATGTTGACTTCTCGACCTAGGTACACATAACTGCTGCATTCAGAGATGTTTGTTCCATTGAGAGTGAATGGGGCCTCTGGAACTAGTTCATTTCTCATGAACATAGTTTTCTTCAGATTCAGCTGTAGACCTACCTTTCCACATTCTCGGTCAAAGTCAGCCAGCATTTGTGCCGCTTGGCTAATGTTTGGTGTTATTAGAACCATGTCATCAGTGAAGCAGAGGTGGTGTAGTTGCCGACCATCTATCTTCACTCCCATTCCTTCCCATTCTAATTGTCTCATGATGTTCTCGAGGGTGGCACTGAAGAGTTTTGGTGAGATGGTATCACCCTGTCGAACCCCTCTTTTGACATCAATGATCACTTCTTTGTAGAATGGTGAGATCCTGGTGGTGAATCCGTAATACAGCTCACGAAGGATCTTGATGTATTGGGTTTGAACACCCTGTTTGGTTAGGGCTTCGATGACTGCTTCAGTCTCCACAGAATCAAAGGTTTTCTGTAAATCAATGAACGTGAGACAGAGTGGCATCTTGTACTCCCTACAAACCTCGATGAGCTTGGTTACTGTGTGGATATGGTCGATTGTGCTGAATCCTTTCCGGAAACCTGCTTGCTCGCATGGTTGTCCTTCATCTAGTGTTCTGCTAATCCTGTTCAGGATGACTCATGTAAACAGCTTGTAGATGACAGACACCAGGCAGATGGGGCGATAGTTGCCGATATCGTGAATGTCTCCCCTTCTTGAACAGTAGAACTGTCCTGCTGGTTTTCCATTGGGAGGGCACCTTGCATTCGGACAGGTAGCGTGTGAAGAGCCAAGCTAGTGTATTGATGAGTACCGACGGCAGATTCTTCAGATGTTCGGGTCTGACTTTGTCTGGGTCTGGTGCTGTTCCCTTCTTTACCGACCGAGATGGCATGTCGGATTTCAGTTGGGAATGACATATCCATCCTGTGGAATTTGGTATGTGGGCAGGTGGATGTGGCTATCAAAGAGATTTGAGTAGAAGTCCTGGATAATCTTCTCCATTGCCTTTCTGGAAGATGTGATAGATCCATCAGGGCGTCGGAGGGCAGTCATCTTGGTCTTATAGTTGGCGAAGGACAGGCGGGCAGTGCGAATACTTTTCCCGGCTTCTGCTGCATCTTCCAGTATTTCTGCTCTTCTGTCTTTGAGGTTTGCTTTTATCGCTTCTCTGCACTGTTTAGCAAGTTTGGACGTTAGCATTTGGTCTCCTGAGGCTCGCGCCTTGCCACGTTCGCAAATGAGCTCAAGAGTTTCTGAAGACAGGCGTCCTTTTGTGTCTTTCTCTCTCTCGGCATTCTTCGCACAATCATGGAGGTGCTGAACCAGTCGGTTGTATTCTTCATCAATGTCATCAATGATGGTATCTTCCCATGTTGCCGCAATGGTGCCAAAGAGTTCCCAGTTGGTGGTCATTCTGGGAGTTCTCTTCTTAAACTTTGCAGCTTTTTCTCCCCGCTACGGGAAGTAGAATTTTGCACGAAGGAGACGGTGGTCCGATCCTGTCTGGAACTTTGGGACGACAGCAACATCGGTCAGACAAAACCGTCGATTGAAGATGATGTGGTCAATTTCATTGTGGAACTGTCCGCCAGGAGATTCCCATGTCCAACGTTTCACTTCAGTCTTCTGAAACTGTGAGTTCCCATGAATAGTCTTGGTGGACATGATGAACTCAGATAGTCTCTCACCCTGTTCGTTCCATTCTAGGCCATGGGTCCCGATGTGGAGTTCTTCAGCCGATCTTCTCGGTCCTATCTTGGCATTAAAATCACCGACTATGATCTTGTAGAAGGTGTGATCTTTTTTATAGAACTCCTCCAATTCCATGTAGAATTTCTCAATTTCATCTTCTTTGTATGTGGATGTTGGTGTATAGACAATGAAGATAGAAATTGCTGGCAGTGGGCCACATCTCCTCAAGTGTAATCATCCTATTCGGTTTGTTAGGCATTCAAATGAATCATTGTTGACAGCCATGTTCGTGTTGACAAGGACACCAACGCCACCGATGCCTCTTTCATCACATGTTCCAAGGAACAATTCTTCTCCAGTGTCAAATACAGCATGATGCGACTGATCCTCCTCGTCTCAGTCAGACCAATGATGTCATACTTGATCTTTTGCGCTTGCACCATCAGATCCTCAATATATTTACCTCCAAATTACCACAAATATTCTACCCACCACACTGAGAGAGCCCCACAAAGTAATGAGAATATAGTGCCCGCATGGCAGAGCCTGGCAAGCTGTCCGATGTGTGTTCGATATGCCAAATCCAGTAACAAAAATGTTTATTTTCCTGACCCCGAAAGAGCCCTTAATACAGCAGCAGTAAGAAAGGCAAACAAGCAGTCCCCGATAAAATTTCACGGCTGTCCTAGCCTGCCAAAACGAAGAAGGACTAAAATGACTGTCTGTACTTTCAATGCACGGTACACTGGCATCGGAAGCATATATTGTTTGTCACTAAATTTAGAATTTAATACTCACAGACATATGACATATTTGATTATGTGTGCATAAAACACCCAAAACACACAATGCTCTAGATGGCATTTTATTCAGATAAGATTATGCTAATGTGACACTACTGTTTCAGTAGAGTAGAACAAGGCAGGGACTTGGTAATCTAGTAAATAAAATTGGCTCTTTGTACATTCCACCAACATGAAGGGTAGCAAGTCAGGTCACAGAAATGCCAAAAAGGGCAGGAATCATGAGACATACATGGGAAACACATGGCTGGTAACTACCACTTTGACCAGATAGACAGCAGTCTCCACTGTCTCTGTGCTTGTGCCTGAGTGGATAGCAAGCAGAATAGAGCATGGCTGGAGAACAAAGAAAAGGTAAAGGTAACAAGGACAGCCAGCTATGGAACAGCAGCGCAGGTTCCCAGCATCAACAATTGAGCAAGCAGCGGGTCATTGAGAACACATGGACATCAGTGACAGCATCAATGAGAGGCCAGGGTGGACTAAGAAAAGGGAACACATCAAGGAGTGAGAGAGCAGTGTGAGGCCTTGACATGGACATCGAGGCCACAAAACTACCTTCTGGAAGCCTACAAATAAGCGATCTCATAAATGTATGGGGCTGGGTACGCTGATCAGATAATAACTCATTATTTCACTGGAGTAATGCACACATCAGCACTATTCTCACAGAGTTATGTCATTAGCTTCTTAAAATACAACACTGCTTTAAAAAAGAAATGCATAACTACTTCTGATAACTTTATACTAATACTCATTAATAAATATTTCCAAGGAAGAATGCTGATGTAAGGAAGACACATAAGTGAAGGGGTCAATATGTGGTAAATAGTAATCTAAACTTTGGGTGGGACTCAAACATAGCAAACACAGACACTGAACTATGAAGCCTTTGGATTAAACACCTGACACTGCAGCAAGAGTTAAAGATGTATATGATGGTTTGGTAATAATGCCCAGTATTAATAATTCTCTATGTTTTTGTATTTAGTCTTAAGTCTATAGGTATATACCATTCTTATTCCTAGTTTCTGAGAAGTCAAGGCTAGTAGAGATTTTGGAATAACAGTGATTTTTATTTAGGTCTGCTTGCCTTCAGAACCTTTAAGACTGACTATTTTAGTCAGTATTGCAGGGGAACATCCCACCAATTTAACTTGTTTAGATGAGAATGATGTTTAACTTGTTTAGATGAGAATGATGAAAATACATATCGAGGGTGTGCACATTTGCACACAAAAGGCACCAATTTAAGTGAGACTTCAATTAACATAAAATTTCTATTTCTACTTGAGTAAAATGTCAAGAGCTAACAATTAAGGGTAATTAAGTTATTTATTTGGGAAAGAGAAGCTACATGCATAAGGTTGCAATGAGACATCTTCCTAAACGTTGGAGATCAATCAGATTATCGGGTTCACTTTAGTCCAGTGATTTTGTTATCTGTATTATGTTATGTACATAGCAGATCACTAACTGAGAAATAAGATTACAAAGAAAAAAGTTGAACTAGGAAATCAATAGAAAATAGATTGCAGAGACTAATCCTGTCACATGACTTTAGAGAGATTCTGATTCCCCCAGTTAGCCTAAGATTTAATTGTTTCTAGGAATCTAAGACAACTATATGTTAATCTGGTGGGGCATTAATGTGGATTGAAGAGTGAATGCATCAGAGACACTGAAGGGTCTTAAACCACTGGAAGCACCTCCAGAAGCGAGCAGCACACACAGGCCTGACATGGTGTCGCCCAGCTGTCAGCGTTTTCGCTTTCAGAATCAGAATTCCTCTGAACACTCAAGCAGATCTGAAGGATCAAACAGACTGATAACTTGCTAGCCTTATTATATTAAATAGAGGTTACACTGGGGATTTCCTAAACTTAGAACAGAGTGATGCCTATTAAAGCATGATTTTTATAAGCAGTCACCTGGGGACAGCTACCTTAATTTAAGAGCAAATAGTGGTGCTGGGGACCTAGTAGAGTGAGAAGGGCATTGGCCTTTCATGCAGCAGACTCAGGTTCAATCCCAGGCATCACGTTATGATCCTCAGAGCACTGCCAGGAATGATTCCTGAGTGTGGAACCCCTGAGTATTGCTAGGTGTGGTACAAAACCCAAAGAGAAGAGAGAGAGAGAGAGAGAGGAGAAAGAGGAAAGAAAGCAAATAGTTTGTAGAATAAACATCTTTTTACAGCAGAAAGCACAGGCTTAGTAGTTGGACTACTGAGGTTGGAATCTCAGCTCTAATGTTAATAGTCAAGTGGTCCTTATGAAATCATCCAGCACCTCTTAGGAAAATGAAAGCTTTTTTTTTGTAAACTTATACATAAATTACATAAGTCCATTTTTATACTAGTGCGTAAGACAATGTACAGAACATGCTGTTCAGGCGCACATGCTGTCTGGGCACACATGCTGCCTGAGCCCATGTGGCCGAGCACATGTGGTGTCTGAGCACATGTGTCGCCTGCATCTCCCCTCTTGAGATGTGTACTCTCTCTCTTGCTCGCTCTCTGCCTCTGGAGCAGCCCGTGTTCCCCCTTGTGCGTGTTACCTCTCTCTCTCTTCCCTACTGCTCCCCGTCCTAAAAACCTCCTTAATAAAATCTGTAAAACTTTAAAAAAAAAGAACATGTTGTTCAGTAAATTTTAAGTCACTGCTGTTGATGTTGTCTTTAGCTGGTTTAAGCTCAGTTGTACCACTCACCAGACTTACTCCCCAACCCTCCCTACAGGTTTGTGTTTATTCCCCACACCTTTTCCATCAATTCATTCCAGAGACTTACATCTGCAGTCCTTGTCCATAAAAGCTGCATCTCTCACATGCCTACACACTGTGCTCAGAACAAGAGTGAGTAATCTGCATGCTCTCTTACGAGCACTCCATGTAGCACAAGTGACTTCTTATTTAATCAGCATTTTGGTCCTCTAATTAACCCTAAAGATAAAAGACAAAATGACCTATTGTCTACAGAATCCAGCACTATATTTAATTTGAACAACTACCTTTGGGAACTGTGGATCTTATATCTGGTTGCGGTGGTTGAATACTTGTTACACCACCACTCCCATCCTGTTCCCTTCTTGGGACTTTACTATCAAAGATGACTGAGTGGGAAAACCTTAGAAGGGGGCTTAAGTTATGAGGTAGCGCCAATGAAGGAAATCAGTTTCTTAGAAGGAGGATAGAGGTTGGATTCTGAGTAAGTTTTGTTGTGGGAGGATAGGGGTACAGGTTCTGCCTATGAATCTGGAGCTCCAATAACTGTGCTGGCTCCTTGTTCATCCCAGCCCTCAGAGCTACGAGAAATCAATTTTTTATTTGCATGCCATCCAGTATGAAGTGTCTGTTTCACTGGCTGTCATGTGTTTATTTTTAGCTAAATAATCATGACAATGATTTTATGTGTGCAACTATGAACCAGATTCTAGATCTCTGACTATGTGATTAAAGTATATGACTAGAGCTGGGGAAATAATTCAAAGTGTTGGAGTACATGCATGGATGTGTGAGGACTTGAGATCCATCCTGCCGATACATGGACCCCAAAAGAAGACCTGTGTGGTGCAGGCAGCCCTCAGAGCACTAGACCTGAGCAGCATCATATCACAGGGTCTGACCACTGAATCATTCAGCCCGAGGAGTTGAGTGTCACCATCTCAGGTGCTGACCCCAAGGCTCCTATGCACTGCTTGGAAGGAGCTTTTTGTAGAAGAAAAAAGATATTTCTTCGACTCTCTAAAACAGGAGGAAAGCAGTCACCCATCCTAAATATGAGTGAAGGAGAAAATTGTGGTTTTCTAGAGATCATTTCCAAACTGCCCATAGTATTGGAGAAAACCCATGGAAGAAACTGTTCTCTGTGTGCTGAAATTGTCACAGGATGCTGGAGAAAATGTGAGCGACTTTCAACCAGTAATGGATGGACCCACAATCTGAACTCCGAAGCGTGAACAGAACTTCCAGAGTTAATCCACCATCATGGCCTGCATCACTCTATTTTGAAACCCATAGGAGGCATTGGTCTACAAATTGGCAGCTAACACCAGTTTGGTTTGGTTTAGGTCTGAATGCATTGCTAGCAGATTCTGTGAACAAGGAAGAGATGAGAAACTTCAGCCTTGCTTTGCTGCTCTCTAGGAGCACCTTCCCTACTCCATGGGGCCCGCCATTTTCCACATCCGGACTTCCCTTTCGTCACAACTCCACTCAGCAGACCAGACTATCACAGCCCGAATCATAGACAGCCACCCTGCAGCAGTTTCTTTTCAATCAGGCCCAGGTATGCTTAACCAGAGACTCTCAGACATGGGGCAGAGCTGCTCCTTGCTCTCCCTGGGCGCAGCTGCTCGTGAGGCGCCCAGGAGGAATGGTGGATTCTAGCCCTGACCTGCCACACCACAGAGTCTCACAACAGGCCAGACAACCCTCGCCTACTCCATGGGGCCCGCCATTTTCAACATCCAGACTTCCCTTTCGTCACAACTCGACCCAGCAGACCAGACTATCACAGCCTGGCTCGCGCGGCCGCAGTTCATCTATAAACGCTTTATTTAGAGGTGACTACAACAGTATGCCACCCGCATGGCAAGCCTGGCTAGCTGCTCGTGTAGTATTTGATATGACAAATACCAGTAACATTTATATTAGGTCATTCCTGTGACCTAATATAATGGTTTGAGGCTCTTTATGTTCCTGGAGCAAGCGGATGCCTTTGGGTTCTACTAGCATGAGACAGGACATATGGAGATATTACTGGTGCCCGCTCTAGCAAATAGATGACTCTCGGGAAGATAGTGATAGTGATACTGATGCAAGATCTTGGTTTGTTTAGTGACATCACATACTCCCCATCTGGTCCCAGAAGCATCACTAGGTCATTCCAGAGGCCCTAGCACTGACCAGGGAGGCCCCCTAGGTCTCTAACACAACAGTGTCTGAGCAGCGTTGTACCCTCAAACCTTGCACTGAAACACCACCCTATTGGCTGAGTGAGAATCACCGAAGTTCCCCAAGTTCCAAACGTTGCTTGATAGACACTCAATTTTTAAAACCTTTTCAACAATTGCCACCATTTGCATATGTTTATGTTGGAATGACTGACTGAGAAACTTCACCCAAATGATCTGGTGTCATATTTGTGCTATTTCACACAACATGTCTATTATGCTTCAGATGTAAGAAGAGGTTAGAGGTATGTCAAGTTGACCACAATGTATTGTATTCTTGGCCCTGGAGATTGACCAGCGTCTCACCCTCAAATGTGAGTCCTTGGCTTTCCTCCCTAAAATGTCCTGTGTTCTCTTCTGGTCAATATCTCTCCTCACATTTATCTAAATAAATTTCTTGAAATCAAACTATCTCACTTCACTCAATATGAAAATCCCAGTGAATTCCCTGTGCATAGCAGTGGGGTATGCTAGCATTTCCTACAACTGTGATAAAGCCTGGAGCACCATCCATATCACCTTGTTTGCAAGACCTCCTGCTAATAGAAAATGCCTCAGTTTGGTTCTGGTATATTAGACCATTCCCTGGCAAAGAACACCAGTTCCATTCGGGCATAATAAATCATCAGTCACTTCTTAGTAAATTATTCACCCAGACCCCCTTCTATCTTCCTTTCTTTGACAGTTCATCTCTTGTCACGTGAACTAAAAAGGATATTAATGTTCTTTATTTTCCAACTATTAAAGTCAAATCATTATTTTTCACATTTACCTCTTTTTACTTTATAAATACTTTATCTCAAAATTCTACTAATAAAATAGGCATTTACAGAAGGTGTATGTTTTTATTTGCTCATTATTTCAATAAATATTAAACCACCACCTCACCAAAAACATTAAATATAACTTTAATTTTAACCTGCTCTATTAAGACTTAAATATAAATATACCAGTGTGATAAGATTTTTTCTCACCTCAACAATCAGATAGTCTCATTCTAAAAACAAATATCATGAAATTAAGAAATCACTTTGTTGTCTAGTCTCAATAGGGCTTGAAACCACCCTAAAAAATCACCGCAAAGGAGTCATCTGCTAACCTGTGGATTTTCCTGTCTGTGATATAATCTCAGTTGAGTAACTGCATCACAGGATAAAAACAGTACATCAACATACAGCAATGTTTGCTCGTTCTGCTTTCTTGTTCTAAAGAAGTATAGGGAAAGTTGTTTTGTGAGTAGTTTCCACAATGCTCTCTTATTTGTGAAATAAGAAAAAAAAAGAAATGAAAAAGACAAAAGTAAAAACAGTTCAGGAGGAACAGTTCATGACAAGGAAGTTACACTATACAGAAGCAAGGAAATTCTTTCTCCATGTGGGCATGGAGGTCCCTAGTTGTTACTGGGAAGCCCAGTGCCCCTTTAAGCAATTCTTGGTCAACTGAACTGGTGGCTTAAGGAAAGAGCCAGAGGATATAGTATTACTCAGAGACTTCTCAGCCACTCTGGTGCTGCTTCTATGGGAGGGTCTCCAAGAAACATCCAGTGGTATGGAGAAGGCCTCCAGACTAACACGAAGTGATGCTTGGCACCAGAGGACAAGGCATCAGACTGATGTTAGCCACAGACAAGGCACGTGCCTTGATCTCTCTCTTCCCTTTCTCAGTCTCATGCAATATCCAGCAAACTCATCTGCCATCAACCTAGGTTGATTCCATATACTAGCTATTGTTCTAAGTGTTGCATTGAATAATGGTATGAGTGTATGAAAAATGAACTAGTTCCTGAGGCCCCATTCACTCTCAATGGAACAGACATCTCTGAATGCAGCAGTTATGTGTACCTAGGTCAAGAAGTCAACATGATGAACGACCTAAAACCTGAGCTGCGCAGGAGGAAGAGAGTGGCCTGGAATGCCTTCAAAGGCATCGAAGAAATAGCTAAAAGAACAAAGAACCTCCGGCTCCGGGCACATCTCTTTGACTCCACCATTCTCCCTGCAGTAACATAAGCCTCAGAGACCTGGGCCCTATGAAAGCAGGATGAGTATGCTATTCAGGTCTCCTAGAGAGGAATCGAAAGAGCTACGCTTGGAATATCATGCCTCACTCAAGTGAGAGAAGGAATCCGGAGTTCTGACCTCCATTGCTATTCCAGAATCAGGGATGCTGTCTCGTTTGCCAAAGCATTGAAAATCAGATGAGCTGGACATGTAAGGCGATTTGGAGACAACCGCTGGACTAGAATCGTTACTGACTGGATCCCATGGGCTGTCAAAAGATCACGTGGCCGCCCACCTACAAGATGGTCAGACTTCCTTGTCAAGACCCTGAAGGAACGGTTTGAGGCTCTTCATATTCCTGAATCAACCAGATGCCATTGGGCTACCTTGGCACGTGATAGGGTCAAATAGAAATGTAACTGGCGCCCGCTCGAGCAAATCAATGAATAACTGGATTCAAGTGATTCAAGTGTATTCCAATAAGATTTTCAACACTATCCTTAGACATCTGTCTCACTCACACATTCGTATTACAACAGGTGTCATTCCAGTAGGGCAAATGATTAAGCAGAGTTCTTGTTTTTTGGGAAATTTATATTCTTATAAACAAAAAAATAGAAATGCATTTTATTCTATGTCCAAGATCAACAACTGCTTTGAATATAAAATGGAAAAGGATAACAAGTCAATGATCCATCTACTAAGGAAACCAAAGGGTAGGAAGAGATGGTACATGCATGTCTAGCTCTGAGATTCAAAATAAGGAGATTGAGTTTTCTTATAAGCTAAACAAAGAGGAGACATTCAGTGATATGAATCAGAAAAGTGACATGATTGTATCACTGTCTGTAATCAGTAATCACTGTCTTCCCAATTGTTCATCAATTTGCTCGGGTAGGCACTAGTAACATCTCCATAAGTCCTGTCTCAAGCAAATGTAACCCAAGGTCATCTGCTTGATCCCGGACAGGAAGAGCCTCAGACCATTCTCCAGGTCATGGAATTGAGATCCATAAGTGTTACTTGTTTTGGCATAACAAGTCAATAAAACACCGGTAGCTTGCCAGGCTCTATTGTGTAGGTGGTATAGTCTCAGTAGAATGTATTTACTGATGAAATTTAAAGGGGAAAGATCAGGTTTTCTCTTGGATGGAGCTCTGAGGAACTACAGGGTCTGGATGTTGAGAATGACTGACCGCATGAGGTGTGGGTTGCTCTAGCACTTGCTAAGCTTACTGGTATCATTTAGACCTGTCTAGAACTGTATACAATATCACTATCACTATCACTATCTTCCCGTTAATCATCTATTTGTTAGAGCGGGCACCAGTAATATCTCCATATGTCCTGTCTCATGCTAGTAGAATCCAAAGGCATCTGCTTTCTCTAGTATGCAATATATAAATGTGAAAGATATTGGAAAGGACCTTATCATAAATCTGCATTCTCTAAGAATATCACTTTGAAGCTGCGGCCAATGGAGCTGTGGGTCTGACATGGGTGGGTCTCTCTTCTAGGGCAACTGGCATGGAGGCGGAGGAAAGGGCAGGGCCCAACACTCCACTCCGAGTCCGGCCAGCATGGCTCTCCCCCGCTCATGATAGCAAACCCTTGAAGCAATGTTGGACTTGGCCAGGGGCTGGCCGAGCCCCTTACCAGGAGGTCAGCTCCATGGGTTGCTTCCACGTGGGGCCGGCCGAGCACTGCAGCTGTGGTTCTGATTGAATAAATTAAAATAATTTTAACTGCTCTTTTGAAATTGTCTTGTACAAAGGAATATCTATTTTCAAAGAAGTGTGAGAGCAAGTACAATTCTCAGCAGTTTTTACATCATTTTTGTTTCCTGACTGAAGAACAAGAAGGTCTCCCAGCTCCTTTTCAGTTAAGAGTGAAATACTAGGGCTGGGTAGAGGATGAAATGTAAGCAATAGTGACCAGATGACAGAGCCACTTCTCTGTGAAGGCATCAGGATTTCCAGTTTCCTTTGTCCTGCAACTTCTAGAGGCACTGCAGTGCATGGTAAGGTCAGAACTGCTGAGCTCTAGTGGACACAGAGAAGACTCTTTCAGTTCCTTTCAGGTGGTAAACTTAAAATGTACCCTGGCAGAAAATATATAGGATTTCTGTGGTATCAGGCCACTGAAGGTTGAAGAGTTGATAGCTACAGCTTAAAAACTCTCTGCCTATTGAGAAAAACATTCACTATTGTTAGGCCATACCAGTACCTTAGTTCAGAACGATGGAGATTTTGAAGCAGGACAACGGAGTCCAGAGATCAGACAAATGCTTAAGGTGAAACACACCAACAGAAACATATCTCTCACCTATAGAAAAATTATTTTAAACATAAAAGCATTTTTCAGGGTTTCAGTTTTGGTAGAAAATAAATGTAACAAATAATTGTTTTAATGAGTGAGACATAAAAGACATACACATACAATATTTGTAATTCCTTTGGGTTGCTGTAACATTTCTCAAAGTGGTCTCAGAACAAAGACAGTGACAGATATGTAGCAATACTACACTGCCCTCCCTTCTGTAATGAGAGCTTATGTTTTAAAAATATATAAATTTCAACTTAATGAAGCATGAGACCTAATCAATCACATGTTTTCTCTACAGTTTCAAATATGAAGATATTTTTTAAATAAACTCACTACACAGTCTGCGTTGATAATTACACTGAGACAATATGGCAACACCTACTTTAGAGTGATATTGAATGAATTGGGCAGAAAATGTGCTAAAGTTAAACAGCATATGTTATACCATAAACCTGGTGGTGATGGGAGAGGGGGAGGACAGAGTGAGGGCTCAACTCAGTGCCTTATCGTGGAATCCAGAACCCCAGCACTCAGACCTCTCTCCCTCGGTCCTAGTTATCATAAATAAATGGGAAAGGAGAAGGAGATATTTTATTTTTTTATCGATAAGATTCTTTTTTTTAATTAATACTTTATTATACCACCGTGAGATATACAATTACAAAGTTCATGTTTGGAGGTTTCAGTCACATATTGTTCCAGCACCCGCCCTCTAGTGTGCCCATATCCCACCACCCATGTCCCCAGTTCCCTCCTCCCTCCCATAGCCTGCCTAAATGGCAGGTTCTTTATCTCTTTCTTTCTCCCTCTCTCTCCCTTCCTTCTCCTACACATTGTGGGTTGCACTACATACACTTGGAAGCCATCATGTGCATTTTTTGCCTGTATTTCATGTTCAGTTCTATGTTGGTATCAGCCCGTTCGACATTTATTCACACATGTTCCCTTCTCTGTCTTACCTAACCTCTGACTCCCTCACATTTACGGTAATTTCCACTTTTGGTAAGATCACCTGATATATTTATGTCATGCAAATAAATGCAGTCATTCTATGTCTCTCTCTTTCCTTCTGACTAATTTCACTCAACATGATCTTTTCCATGTCCATCCATTTATAGGAAAATTTCATAACTTCATTTTTCCTGACAGCTGCATAGTATTCCATTGTGTAGGCAATGTACCACAGTTTCTTTATCCAGTCATCAGTTCTCGGGCATACTGGTTGTTTCCAGGTTCTGGCTATTGTGAATAGTGCTGCTATGAAAATAAAAGTGTGGATTGTGTTTCCACTGTGTGTTTTTGGCTTTCCAGGGTATATTCCCAGGAGTGGTATGGCTGGGTCAAAAGGGAGCTCAATTTCTAGTCTTTGGAGGAATGACCATATTGTTTTCCAGAAAGTTTGTATAAGTCGACATTCCCACCAACAATGGATGAGAGTCCCCTTTTCCCCACAGAAGGAGATATTTTAATCAAAGCTTATCAACTTAAACTACAATTTATTTTGGCATTATATTTCAAAGTTTAAGGTGCAAAGTTATGTGACATATTAGATTACATAAAATTATTTTATAAATTTATGCTGGCAAGAAATTCATTTTTCCAAAAAAAAAACAGGGTACCTAAGGGGCAATCTTTTGTTGAAATATCTGTTTTGATTTAATCAGTTTTGATTCATATATTTAAAAAATATGAGCTTACCTTTCTAGTGTATGATTTATTCAATTTCAAAATGTCAAATATACATAAAAGAAAATAAAAGGTATAATTTCACCTTTGCATATGTGAAAATGTATAACCGTTATAGTTTTTTACTTTAATTCTGAACCATAAGGTACAAAATGCTTCTGAAACTGTAGACTTAACCTTATGATAAAAATGCTCCTGAAAAGGCTGCAAAGTCATCACTGCCAGTATGAAAGTTTTACTATTTCCTTTGTCTAAGTTTTAAACAATCCATGAGAATAATTTTCTATGCTACTGCTTCCTACGCTATAAAATGCAGACGCTTATGATTGATGCCAGGCCATTACAAGGTCAATACTGTCATATGTCCTCCACATTCCTACTGAAGCCTCTTTGTTCGTTCTCAGTCTCTGAAGGAAAACAGAGTTTCCGAGATTTGGTGTTTGGTGTTCTTATCTCTAGTCTGCATTGTTACATGGGCCCCAGATTACTGCTATCAGAAATATCCTTCCCAAGTATAAATCTGATCACTGGACTTAATCCCCAGATTATAAACCTTTTCATGTATTTTTTCACATCCTGGAAGATCTATTTGATCTCAGATGCCACTACCTGATGCAGAAAATATGGGTCTTCATCTGTCATCACCCAGTTGCTTATTTTTTACAGAATTATTATAGACTTTTACAAAATTTATCACAATGTACTTTGAGGATAGATTTATTATCATATTTTTCTAGGATCCTTGAGAGTAAGTAAAATATCTGAATTGGCTTCTTTGTGTGTTACCACCTTGCCTTGTCACTAACAGATGGCTTCATAAGCTTGTTGAATGAATAATGGAGTGAATGAATAGCCATTTCTAATACCTGCTTGCAAGGTTTTATTATAGATATGCAGTAGTATATTCTCCAAAACTCAAAATATTTATTTCCATTTGAAAAGATACCCATAAATCCCTAGCACATATTTCGCTGCAAGAGAACAAAAAGGGAAAAGTTTCATGAACACAAGACTTTGCAGCATACCTTTTTATATTCATATATTAAATCAAAGTAAAACACTGACATTTGCGTATTTATTCTCTTTTAGACAAAGAAGCAGATTGTTTAGATTTACAAGGAACTTGAACTCGCTGTGTGTATTGATTTACACAATTATAAATGTTTACATACTACCAAAAAAGCTTTTCCATATAAGAAACTATGAGAACTCTCTTTTACAACATCTTAGTTATTTTAAATAGAATCTATATTTGGAGTATGAGTGAAGATAATACATGTAAATTCCATGCAGTATAATTTATAACAGGAAGTTTCCCTGGTAACCATAAATAAGTTGGCAAGCAGCAAGAGAGACTGTAGCCTTAGGTTCTTATAAAGGAATCGGAAGCATCCTTCATGACCTTGAATTCAGCATTGGTTAACTGCTTCCATCTGGGCTATGGTATTATAATTTAAGATTGGTCTTATCATTCAAGTCAGTTATATAGAGGTGGAAGAAACTTTTTAGAAACCCCAACTTATACAAAACTTTTCATATTTTCTTGTATAAATGGCTAGCAACTGGATGTGTGTTGGAACATTGTAGGACTGAAACTCAATGATGAACAAGTTTGTAACTATATATCTCAAGGTAATTCACTAATTTCTTTTTTATAAACTAGATCAAGTATAGAAGGGTTTGTATTTCTATTCTATTGGTTTATATGTTTGTTTTTAGGCTACTACCACAGAGTTTCAATTTTTCTGGCTTTGTTTAAATTATTTTTCTTTTTTGGGTTTGGGACTACACATGACACTATTTAGGCATTATTCCTGAATCATGAAAAACGAACTAGCTCCAGATGCTCATTCACTCTCAATGGAACAAACATCTCTGAATGCAGCAGTTATGTGTACCTAGGTCAAGAACTCAACATGATGAATGACATAAAACCTGAGATGCACAGGAGGAAGACAGCAGCATGGAATGCCTTCAAGAGCATTGAAGAAATAGCTAAAAGGACAAAGAACCTCCGGCTCTGGGCACATCTCTTCGACTCCACCATTCTCCCTGCATTAACATACTCCTCAGGGCCTGGGCCCTATGAAAGCAGGATGAGAACATTATTTGGCTCCCGAAAGAGGAATCAAAAGACCTATGCTTGGAATATCATGTGTCACTCAAGTGAGAGAAGGAATTCAGAGTTCCAACCTCCATCAATGATCCAGAGTAAAGGGCACTGTCTCCTTTGCCAAGGCGTCGAAAATCAGATAGGCTGGTCATGTAATGCAACTTGGAGACAACTAACTGCTGGATTCAGAGCCATTACCAACTGGATTTTGTTGGTAATGTCAAAAGATCATGTAGCCACCCACCTACAAGATGGTCCGACTTCTTCGCCAAGACCCTGAATGAATGAATGAATGGTTTGAGGCTCTTCGTATTTTGGAGGGATCAGATGCCATTGGGCTACACTGGCATGTGACAGGGACACATGCAAACATCCCTGGCACCTGCTCAAACAAATTGATGAATAACGGATGTCAAGTGATCAAGTGATTTTTGACCAAGATGATATGCATTTCAAATGTTGCAATATATGTATAGTATATATTGTGGAATCATTATTGCAATCACATTTGCATAGTTTTCTTCTTTTATTTTTCTGAATATCTTTGGATCCTTAGTGGTTTTAGAATTCACAATCATCTAATTAAATATTTATTTAATTATATAAATATATATTGAGGTAGAAAAATTTGATAATGTTCTTAACAAATGAAAATAGATTTTTATCGACATAGAATTGACATATCAATATATCTTTATAAGATATAAAGTATATAAGTACTATAATTATATAAGTACTATATAATTATATATAATATATAATTATGTATATTATAATTACTATATATAATATAATATATAATATATTATAGCATATAATATATTATAACATATATAATATATTATAATATTATATGTAATATATAATACAATATATACTATATAATATATTATATGATATAATTATATATTATATATTACTATATAATTATATATAATTATATAAGTACTATAATTATAGTATATAAGTACTAAAATTATTTTTCGAGGCTGGAGAGAGAAGGCAACAGACTGGGTGCAAGCTTTGCAGGTGGGTTTTTATCTCTGGCCCCTCACAGTCCCTTGCAATCTTGAGTGAACCTGAACACCTCCTACTTTGTTTTTGTAACAAAAATTTTTTAGAAAGAAAGAAAGAAAGGAAGAGTGGGAAGAATTAAACCATTTCTTCCAGCCTAGTCTCTGCAGAGATGTCAACGAAGCCACTGACGAGTGCATTTCCCTGCACTGTCATCACAAATTTCATGACATTTTTTTCTCAAAAGAGGGGGGGTGTAGTGTAACCACTACCAGAAAACTTTCAAAAAATCATGTCATGAATAATGAAATGGTGTGCCAATTATAGTGAAATGAGGTATAAGAATTTAAATTTCAGCAGGGATGCAGGACTGAAAAACTTAATTTAGAAGTCAGTAGTATAAAAAAGAAACTATATCCCATGCAACTAATTGAGATTACTTAAAAGGGTAATCAGAATCACAGAACGCAATTTAACACATACATGTGCTCAAGCTTGATGAGAGGGATCTAAAGAATTGAGTCTTGGAGGTCCATCTTTTCATCGTCATGTAGAAGAAGCCAAAACAGAGACTCAATGGAGCACATTATGTAGCAGAGGGGTGGGAGGGGAAATGAAAGAAGAGGATTTTAAAATAGTTTTTAAAAGTACATAGAGCATTTGGAAGGAGCCATTTTAATCAAAATGAAATGCAGCATGTTACTGAAAGTGCTTTACAGAAATAATTAAAAAGACATTAAGATGTGGCAGTGCTAAACACTTTGAACTTTTCAAGATATTCCAGCCAATAAACCTCCTAAAGTTTACAGTAATATAAGCATTCAACCAGATTCTATTACTTAACTGAATTGCTGACCCATTGTGAACTTTTGATTAGATATAAAAGTACCCATTGCATTAATTTTTCTAAAATTATGAAAAAATAATGTATAAAATATAACTCAAATTCTGCATACATATCCATAAATAAAGTATAATTAATACCTGTATTAAAATAATCATCTTAATTTCAGTGAGAGACCTTGTTGCTCCAATAAAATCTGACTAAAAAGCCAGCATAACGACAAACACAAATGGAAAAGAAAATTAACACTCAGTATATCTATCTCTCAAAATCTTCCTACTAAGGGAATAAGTTGTTTCTGAATATACCATTTAGTCACATGGATTAAAAAGGGCAACTATGATACAATTCATTGTCAATGAAGTTTTAATTTCTGTTTAAGGTTAAAGAACATGTCACTTCAAAAGTAAATTTCTACAGATACAAAATATTTTAAAAAGGAACAACTATTGAAATATGCAGTCAGGTTTCATTTCAATGTGCTCATCAATTACATGTTATAAAAAATTTTAATAATAATATATAAATCTGGTCTATTTTTCCAACAAGATGAAATATTCACAGTGTAGGAAAATGAGTATATATGAATAGATTGTGTAACAAAGTTAAAAAGTGAGCTAAAGGAATATCAAAACCACCTTCTAAGATATAATACTGGTAAATAAAATTTTTCAATGGCTGTCCAAAAAAGTAGAGTATTTCTATATAATACTGGTAAATAAAACTTTTCAATGGCTGTCCAAAAAAGTAGAGTATGTTTTACCCATTCAGCTTTCTCTATTTAACATATAAACTGCTACATAGACACACAGAGGTAATTAAATAAGAGGATGAAATGCGAACTTGAAAATTATTTTGTCAGTGTCCTATTACATAAAACAGTACCATTGAAAAAACAATCTACCATTTAAAAGACAGGAAACCTACAAAATTTATGGAGGTGATGATCCTGTTCTGTTACGGAAAATAATACAAATAAGTGGGGCCGGAGCGATAGCCCAGCGGGTAGGGCGTTTGCCTTGCACGTAGCCGGCCTGTGCCGGCCCAGGTTCAATCCCCGGCATCCCATATGGTCCCCCGAGCACCGCCAGGAGTAATTCCTGAGTGCAGAGCCGGGAGTAACCCCTGAGCGTTGCCGGGTGTGACCCAAAAAAAGCAAAAAAAAAAAAAAAATACAAATAAGTTAGAATGTTTTTTTATTTTTAGGATATTAAATTTTCTATTTAGTCAAACACAAGTAATTTCAATGAACATTTAAAGTCATTTATCAGGCCAAAAAGATAGCACAGTGGGTAGGACGCTTGTCTTGATGTAAACCCAAGTTAAACTCCAAGCACAACAAAGGCCCCTGAGCTTTTCCAGCAGTGATCCCTGAGCACACAGCTAATCTTTAGCCCTGAGAACAGCTGATGGGCCTAAAAAACAAACAAACAAAAACTACCTCATAAGGTGGGACAAATCATATAGGTGGGAATAAAGAGAAGATGCACAAAGTCTGCCCAAACATTGAACTATCTGGCCAAGTGACCAAATAACTGAGCATAGCTATGGGGCCCACTGGGAGGCCTAAATAACTAAGTTAATTGATTTGTTTATTCATTAATTAAATGCCTTATACTTATAAAAACTGCCCAGGAATGGATGACCGAATCAGTAAAAGTGTACTTCCTATTTCATGGGTAATTCCATGTCTTCTCTGAAGAAGTAAAAGAGAAAATCCATAGACACACAGGAAACATGCAGTAAAACCCAATTCCTTGCTCACAGGTGAACTCATTTACAAAGTGAGGATTCTGAATGACAAAAATTAGCACATAAGAAAAGCTCAAGATCAAATGAGATCATTTCTAATGGAGAAATAGGAAATGTTAAACTTGTTAGCATTGTGTTCCAAATAGAAGTAGCTCTGTACTCTAATGTTTTGGCCAGTATTTCTAAGTTTACTTGATTCTTCCTATTCGCTTCGCTGATGACATTGGTCTTGTAACACCAAACATTAGCCAAGCAGCACAAATGCTGGCTGACTTCGACCGAGAATGTGGAAAGATAGGTCTACAGCTGAATCTGAAGAAAACCATGTTTATGAAAAAATGAACTAGTTCTGGAGGCTCCATTCACTCTTAATGGAACAAACATCTCTGAATGCAGCAGTTATGTGTACCTAGGTCGAGAAGTCAACATGATGAACGACCTAAAACCTGAGCTACACAGGAGGAAGAGAGTGGCATGGAATGCCTTCAAAGGCATCGAAGAAATAGCTAAAAGGACAAAGAACCTCCGGCTCTGGGCACATCTCTTTGACTCCACCGTTCTTCCTGCATTAACATATGCCTCAGAGACCTGGGCCCTACGAAAGCAAGATGAGAATGCTATTTGGGTCTCCCAGAGAGGAATCGAAAGAGCTATGCTTGGAATATCATGCCTCACTCAAGTGAGAGAAGGAATCCGAGCCCCGACCTCCGTTGCTATTCCAGAATAAGGGACGCTATCTCGTTTGCCAAAGCATCAAAAATCAGATGAGCTGGACATGTAATGCGTTTTGGAGATGACCGCTGGACTAGAGCCGTTACTGACTGGATCCCATGGGATGTCAAAAATCACGTGGCTGCCCACCTACAAGACGGTCAGACTTCCTTGTCAAGACTCTGAAGGAACGGTTTGAGGTTCTTGATATTCCTCAATCAACTAGATGCCATTGGGCTACATTGGCACGTGATAGGGTCCAATGGAAATGTAACTGGCGCCTGCTCGAGCAAATCTATGAATAAAGGGATTCAAGTGAACAAGTGATCCAGTGATTACTTGATTCTTCCTATTGTCAAAGAAAAAGTTTGCTCTGGAATTTTAATGTGGCCAAACACTAAAAGCTCCTAGCTTTACTCATCCTGCAACAACATTAACAAGAAAAGGTTGGTTTATATTTACATGAATGTGTGAAATAGAGGATTATTCTGAATATGTTAAAAATTAGTACCTATTTCATTATGGCTTATGTTAAAATTTAGAGTTCTGCTTATTTCAACTTGTAAGGCAAAGGTAGTTGCAAAAATAATGAAACCAACTTTATAATGTAACATGAGTAATATTTCTACGTCATTTTAAATACATATAGTTTTTAGAATAAATTATCCTTTGTTTACTACATGATAGATGTTTCTTTGGCTATGGGAACAGTTAAGTTTACAGCAGTTTCATAATTATATATTACTTCCACCATGTTTTTACCATTTCCTGCTGATTTTCTAAGTGGACAAATAGTTCATGGTACTTTGTTCACTAATTTTAAAAATATTCATCGAGGCTTTGTGATTTACAACACTGTTAATGATGTGGTTAATATACCAATTCCAGAGTGTCCACTCCTCTTCTGTGATGTCCAACAGTGCCCTACATCCACCGCATGCCCACACCAACTTGATTTCTAAAAAGGTTGCTTCTGCTTTGTATGAGAATATGGAATAACTTCATAGAAAGCAGTTACTTGGCTTCCCACTGTCATCACTAACCTGAACTATATGCCGTATGAAAATCATTCTCAAAGAATGATTTCATTGTTGTGATTTCATGGAATTTAAAGGCTTTCTCTCTATGTCATCTGATGTATCATCACACTTAGCCATATTCAAAAATCAATATATTTCAGTATAAAAATGTTAATAATTAATTATTCATGCATTTGATCATACACACAAACACAAACACACACAACTCCTACTTTTCATTGATAGAGATCACAGAGCTAGAAGAGATTAGAAATGAATGCATTCATCACCCAACAATATCAGCAGAATAAACTCTTAGTAAAGCAGTATTTCTTAAATAGACAACATTATCAACCAATTTAGAGAAGTTTTAGGTTTCATTCTCTTCATCTTCATCTACATATATTTTCAGATTCCTGTTTGTTAATGTTAGAATAGCTATTTATGCACTTCACAGCAAAGTGATACATTCGCTTCAAATAAATAATTCAAATTTTAATTGATTCGCATAATTATTTTCAATGAGAGAAAAGTTCAAAATATGTACAAGTCTCAGTTTATGCCAGAATACATTTCACAGAAGACTGAAAGTATATATGACATATTAGGGTAGCTTTAAATATAATCAACATTAAAATAAGCAAGTTCCTACATTTGAATAATAATACTTACAATATAAATTCAAGTAAATGTAAAATGACTATAAGCTGGATTATTAGTTATAGTAATAACTGGTGAGACTGTAATGGAGTGAATGGCAGCGAACTCCAGTAAGAATAAGAACATAGTTTTGCTCTGTTGTTTGGATCACTTCCAGTGATTCAGATCCACAAGGGTTCACATTCAGGGTCCCCGACACACAAGGCACTAGCATGGTCACTGAGACATCAACCTGGCATGGGGAGATCATTTTGAAAATAGGACAGAAAAGATCTTTTGAATAACTGTGATTGTAACAATGAAATCACAGCGTGGAATTAATTTATGGCTAAAAGGATGGCAGGAAATTGAAGTTAGAAACAGAATGTGAAATACTAACATTCTTCTCTCTCTAGCTATCTTTTCATTATTATTCACAGAAACTTACAAAACCATTGATGACAGTTTTAGGCATTTAATGTCAAACCTCTGAACTGACCCACCAGAGTCAGGGTCTCTCAAACAGTATTCCAAGTTTCCTTCCCTCCTCTCCCTGCCCAGGTTTCATAAGTGTATATTCTAAAAATCATTTTCTAAATGTCTTTATCTTGCAATACAATTTTTAGGCAGTAGAATGAAACAATAGAAGCAATAAATGATCGATTTTATTAAGCTTCAATCATGTGTTTAATCTGTGACAAACTGTCGATTTTCAAAGTGTGTCTATATATTCACTGAATTATATACATTGTAGTTTATAACACAGCAAGTAGAGGGCCTGAGTTGCAGTCCAGTGGGTAGGGCAATTTGCATTGAATGTGACTGACTAGTGTTTGATCACTCAGCCCAGCACCACATAGATGTAACTCAGGAGTAAGCCCCTGAGTACTACCAGTTGTGGACCCAGAAAAAAAAGCAAATAAAAAAAGAAAAAGACAGCTAGAAATGAAAAAAATAAATAAATGCTAATTGAAGCTAGTTGACTATTCCTGTGTGTTAGAGTTTACACATAATTTACTTGCTAACTGATAGCTGAAAATGGTAGCCTGATCTACATTCAATAAGAAGGCATTTTATAGGAAATCTCCATTAACTGTACTCAGATAATACTTCATTCAAATTCCATTCTTTGGTTTCCAAAAAATGGATCTGTCAAAGACACTCAATAATTCTAGGATATCAAAATAGAATAAGGAGGAAGTAGGACATTTTGAACACTCACACCAGCCTGTCTCCGCCTCAGGTATTCTGCATGGGGTATGTGGCTGGCCGGGCGGAAACTGGGGTCATGGCAGAGCCCCAGTCCTCTGCAGAAGGTGGAACTACAACCCCCAAGTCCTAGAGGAAGCAGAAGTAAATGGACATTCTGAACTCGCACACCGGCCTGTCTCCACCTCAGGTATTCTCCCTGGGGTGTGCAGCTGGCGAGGCGGGTACATGGGGTCCTGGTAGAGCCCCAGGCCTCGGAAGAAGGTGGAAGTACAACTCCCAGAAGTCCGAGCGGAAAGGGAAGTAAACGCACATTTTGAACTCTCACACTGGCCTGTCTCCGGCTCAGGTATTCTCCCTGGGTGTGCGGGACACCTGGGGTCCTGGTAGAGCCCCCAGGCCTTGGCAGAAGGTGGAAATACACCCCCCAGAAGTCCGAGCAGAAGCAGAAGTAAACGCACATTTTGAACTCTCACACCGGACTGTCTCTGCCTCAGGTATTCTCCCTGGGGTGTGTGGCTGGTTGGTGGCAGACGCCACACGGCCGCTTATTAATACAAAAACTAGGAAATTCAACACCAATGGAAGGTAATACCCTCAAGAAAAAAGAAACAGTACGGTAGAGAAATCTAACCTTGAACACCACAAAACCATGGGGAAACAACACAGATACCCAGTTCGGAAGAACAGATGAAGGAATCAACCCTCAAGAATGCAGATGTTTGAACTCCCATTTGACCCAGCCATACCACTCCTGGGAATCTACTCTGGGAAACCAAAAATACGCAGCGGAAACACCATCCCTACTTTTATGTTCATAGCAGCATTATTCATAATAGCCAGAATCTGGAAGCAACCAGAGTGCCTTAAAATCGATGACTGGATAAAGAAGCTTTGGTACATCTACACAATGGAATACTATGCAGCTGTTAGGAAAAAATGAAGTTATAAAATTTGCCTATAAAT
Source organism: Cryptotis parvus (assembly GCA_021461705.1). NCBI lineage: Eukaryota > Metazoa > Chordata > Mammalia > Eulipotyphla > Soricidae > Cryptotis > Cryptotis parvus. The sequence goes on from JAJIBD010001675.1 coordinate 243,872, forward strand.
GCATGGACATGGAGAAGATTATGTAGAGCGAAATTAGCCAGAAGGAGAGAGATAGATACAGAATGACTGCATTTATTTGCATGGCATAAATATATATGTACACATTATGATACCAATATCCAAGGTCAAGTGAAACATATATCAGGAGGTCTTGTCAAAGGTGGAAATTATCACAAACATGTGGGAGTCAGAGTTTAGGTAAGACAGAAAATGGAACAGGGTGCTAATAATAGTAGAGGGTACTAATGCCAACCTAGAACTGAGCATTAAATAGAGGCAAAAGGATACACATGACAACCTTTTTAATGTATGTTCTGTAATCCATAGTCTGGAAGGGAAGGAAAAGAGAAAGAGAGAGAAAGGGAAAGAAATAAAGAACCTGCCATGGAGCAGGGCTGGGGAAGAGGGAGGGAACCGGGGATGTTGGTGGTGGGAGATGGGCACTGGTGGAGGGACGGGTGCTGAAACACTGTATGACCAAAACTCAAATATGAACTTTTTAATTGTATATCTTTTTTAATTGTATATCTCACGGTGGTATAATAAAATACTTTAAAAAAAAAGAATGCAGATGTGCATGATCTCTCTGACAATGAATTAATGAATTTAGAGAAGAAATTGGTAGGATGTTTAAGGAGTTCAACAAAAAAAAATGGAGAAGATTTCCAATAAAATACAGAAGAACGTAAACGAAGCAGTTGAAAGGGCAGTCAATAAATTATGGGAGAAAATGAGAGCAGAAATGAGAACCATGCAAATAGAAATATCATCACTTAAAAACTCAGTAGATGAAATTAAAAATACAATAGGGGGCTGGAGCGATAGCCCAGCGGGTAGGGCGTTTTCCTTGCACGCGGCAGGCTCATGCCTGCCTGGGTTCGATCCCCGGCATCCCATATGGTCCCCCGAGCGCCGCCAGGAATAATTCCTGAGTGCAGAGCCAGGAGTAGTCCCTGAGCATTGCCGGGTGTGACGAAAAAAGCAAAAAAAAAAAAAAAAAAAAAGAAAAGAAAAAGAAAAATACAATAGGGGCTCTCAACAGGAGGATGACAGTGGCAGAAGAGAGAATCAGTCAGACTGAAGATGAGCTGCAGAAAGCACTCAGAGAACTACATAAGATGGAAAAAGACCGGAAAATGGATCAGCAATGGAACAGAGAACAATGGAATGAAGCCAGGCATAAGAATCATCGGAGTCCTGAGGGACAGGAAAGTACCACAAGGAAATTAAAACAGTTAAAAACATCCTGGCGAAAAGTTCCCCGAAGTTAAAGGATGAAGGCATCCAGATCCAAGAAGCCCAACGCTGTACCAGCAAAAAAGAGGCCCCAATAGAAAGACCCCAAGACACATACTACTCAAAGTAATGGATGCCATAGACAGAGACAAAATTCTTCAGGCAGCAAGATCAAAGAAGGAAATTGAATACAAAGTAGCATCCATTCGACTTTCAGCAGACTTCTCAGAAGACACCCTCCAAGCCTGAAGGCAGTGCTGGGATATAGTAAAAAATCTTAATGAAATGAATGCCTCAGTAAGAATTCTTTATTCAGCAAAACTCTCCCTCAGATTTGAAGGACAGATACACAACTTCTTGGATAAACAACAGCTTAGGAACTTTGTAAAATCAAAACCAACCTTTAAAGAAGGACTGAAAAATCTACTATATGCACCCAATGAGGGGCCAGCAAAATACCTAAAACAACTACTAATAGACTTCAAAGACATTGACAGCAACACAATTGTAGTTGGTGACTTCAACACTGCTCTATCAACCCTGGATAGATCAACAAGATTGAAACTTACCAAGGAAATACTGGCCTTAAAAAGAAGAGATGGAAGAAAGAGAGCTGGTAGACATACAGGGCATTTCATCTCCCAAAAGCTCAATACACTTTCTTCTCCAGTGCACATGGAACATACTCCAAAATAGATCACATGCTGAGTCATAAATCATACCTCCATAAAATCAAGGAGATAGAAATTGTGCCAACTATTTTTTCAGACCATGATGCATTGAAAATAGAAGTTAATTGTACACAAACATGGAGACCAATACCAAGTAACTGGAAACTAAACAGTTCACTGCTGAAAAACCAGCAAGTCATAAAAAGAAATCAAAGAGGAAATCCAAAGATTCCTGGAAATAAATGAGACTGAAGACACGAATTACCAGAACTTGTGGGATACAGCAAAAGCAGTGTTAAGAGGCAAGTTCATATCTCTTCAAACATTCATCAGAAAAGAAGAAAAGGCCATCACAAACAGTCTGACCTCACAACTTAAGATCTTAGAGAGTGATCAACAAAAGGAGCCCAACCCAAGCAGAAAGAAAGAAATAATAAAACTTAGAACAGAAATCAATGAGATGGAAAGTCAAAAAACATTCCAGAAGATCAACAAAACCAAAAAGCTGTTTCTTTTGAAAAACTAAACAAGATTGACAAACCACTTGCAAGACTTGTAAGAAGAGGAAAAGAGAGAGCCCAAATAAATAGAATCAGAAATGAAAATTTGGGCATCACAACAGAAACCACAGAAATTCTAAAGATCATTAGAGATTGCTATGAGAGCCTGTATGCCATGAAACAAGAGAACCTAGAAGAAATGGACAAATTTCTGAATTCCTATAGCTTCCCAAGTCTGCAACAAGAAGAATTGGAATACCTCAACAAACCCTTCTCCATCAAGGAGATAGAATCGGTAATCAAAAGTCTCCCCAAACTCAAAAGCCCAGGTCCAGATGAATTCACCAGTGAATTCTACAAAACCTCTAAAGAGGACCTACTCCCAATTCTTTTAAAGCTCTTCCGGCAAATTGAAGAAACAGAAACACTCCCAAATAGCTTTTACGAGGCACATATCACCCTGATACCCAAAGCAGACCGAGATGTCACAAAAAGGGAAAACTACAGACCAATCTCCCTGATGATTTGCATATAGATGCAAAGATCTTCAACAGAATACTAGCAAATAGAATCCAAAGAGTCATCAAAAAAGATTATACACCATGACCAAGTGGGATTCATCCCGGGAATGCAAGGATGGTTCAACAACATCCGCAAGCCATACAATATCACACCCCCCATTTCACCACCAGTGTACATCTCCCAAAATAATGTCCCCAGATTCTTCCTCCCTCCCACAGTCTGCCTCTATACTCTTAGCAGGCACTTATCTTCTCTGTCTCTCCCTCTTTTTTTTTCTTCTTCTCTCTCTCTCTCTCTCTCTCTCTCTCTCTCTCTCTCTCTCTGTGCGTGTGTGTATATGTTTGTGTCTCCCCTTTTCTTACAATTCTGGCTTGCCATACATAAATATAGGACTATCATGACATCATTCTAATAACACCAAATATTAGCCAAGTGGCACAAATGCTGGCTGACTTTGACCGAGAATGTGGAAAGATAGGTCTACAGCTGAATCTCAGCAAAACTACGTTCATGAAAAATGAACTAGTTCCAGAAGCGCCATTCACTCTCAATGGAACAAACATCTCTGAATGCAGCAGTTATGTGTACCTAGGTCGAGAAATCAACATGATGAACGACCTAAAACCTGAGCTTCGCAGGAGGAAGACAGCGACATGGAATGCCTTCAAAAGCAGTGAAGGAATAGCTAAAAAGACAAAGAACCTCCGGCTCTGGGCACATCTCTTCAACTCCACCGTTCTCCCTGCATTAACATACACCTCAGAGACCTGGGCCCTACGAAAGCAGGATGAGAATACTATTCGGGTCTCCCAAAGAGGAATCGAAAGAGCTGTGCTTGGAATATCACGCCTCACTGAAGTGAAAGAAGGAATCGGAGTTCAAACCTCCATCGCTGTTGCAGAGTCAGGGACGCTGTCTCGTTTGCCAAGGCATCGAAAATCAGATGGGCTGGAAATGTAATGCTATTTGGAGATGACAGCTGGACTAGAGCTGTTACCGACTGGATCCCAAGTGATGTCAAAAGATCACATGGCCGCCCACCTACAAGATGGTCAGACTTCTCTGTCAAGACCCGAATGAGGCTCTTCATATTCCTGAAGCAACCAGATGCCACTGGGCTACACTGGCATATGATAGGGTCACATGGAAATATTACTGGCACCCACTCGAGCAAATCAATGAATAATGAATAATGTGATGTCAAGTGATCAAGTGAACTCTTTGCCTTATTCAAAGCTCAGTTCCTTTTGGTGTTACCATTTCAACAATTAGTAGAACACTGGCATATATTTATATCCCACAAATGAATGCAGTCATTCTATATCTGTCCTTTTCCTTCTGAGTGATTTCACTAAGCATGATAATATCCATTTTCATCCATTTGTAGACCAATTTTATGACTTTTTTTTTCTGACAGATACAGAGCATTCCATTTTGTAGATTTGCCATAGTATCTTTATCTAGATAAAGATCCATAGTATCTTTATCTTTATGGTATAAAAAATACCATAGTATCTTTATCTCAGGTTGTGCCAGATTTTGGCTATTGAAAATAGTGTTACAATGAATATAGAAGTGCAAACAGTGGTTCTGCTGTGTGTTTTTGGGTCTCCAGGTTATATTACCACAAGTAGTATTGCTGGGTCATATGGGAGCTCAATATCTAGTTTTGGGGAGAATGTCCATATTGTTTTCCAATTGGGCTGGACCAGGCAACATTCCCACCAACAATGGATGAGAGTCCCCTTTCTCCCACCTCTGCTCCAACTCTGATTGATCTTGCTGTTTTGAATGTGTTCCAGTCTCTGTGGTGTGAGATAATATCGCAATGTTGTTTCAATTTGTATCTCCCTGAAAATTAATGATGAATAACACTTTTTCATATGCCTTTTGGCATTCAAAATTTTTGTTTGAGGAAATTTCTGTTCATTTCTTCTCCCCATTTCTTAATGGGGTTGGCTGTTTTCTTCTTGTAAAGTTTTGCCAGTGTCTTGTATATCTTTCATATTAACTCTTGTTCGTGTGGGTTTTGGGTAAGTATTCTTTCCTTTTGTGGGCTATCTTTGTATCTAGGTCACCATTTCTTTTGAGGTGCAGAAGCTTTTATGTTTCATATAACCCTACATGTTTATCTTTGCTTCTATTTTCTCTGTCAGTGGCGTTAAACTAAATCTTAACTAAAATAAAAAAAGCTGAAAATAATGATGTTCATTTAATATGTTCATGCAGTCTCAATTCCAGAAGTGAAATAAAAACAACTTTGGAAGGCAATACCTATTGTAATAGTTACTTATTTAATTTTGGTCTTCCAAATAAACCCTACCTTTCTTTAAAATTGACTGAAATGGCTAGAGAAAATTTTATTTCACATAGAGTTAAATTAAGATTTGTATTTATGTAGGATGCTTCATCAAATTAATACAAATGACCCCATACATATTCTGGTCCATCCTACAATTATCTATAATGATTTCAAACAGAGGTAAGTAACTCATTTAGCTAAATAGTATTTTTTTTAATTTCCCTCCAAAGTGACAAATTAATTTTGATTTTCTCTATTTTAGAGGGTAAGTTACTCCCTCTCTATTTTTCTCTCTCAACACAATCATTCATGATCTAGACCTAACTAAAGAGAATACATCTCTGTTCTTTCTCTGGGGAATATTCTTTAGAAGACGATATTCCTTTCATAATATGTAAGTATGTCACCTTTAAGACAAACAAATTGTAACCAGGATCAAGGTCAGGCTTCCTTAGTCTACACAGGCTGCCAAGGAATTAACTATACCTTGCCTGTCATAATAGATGGTAAGAAACTATTAATTGCAAGAAGAAAATAAACACACACTCTGGTTCAACACTGTTAAAATCTCTGAAGAAGCTATATGTAGCTCATACATTCATAACAAAAAAGTGTCTGATACACTAAGATTTATATAGACACACACACACACACACACATATATATATATATATATATATATATATATATATATATATATATATATCAGAAAGATCATGCCAGCTTCATACGTATTCTCTCCGACTCTTCACAAAATTGTAAGTGCATAAATTACAGAGAATTAGAAAATGAATTAGAAAATGAACTATAATACATGTTTATATACCAAGAGTTAAACACCGGAGAAGAGGGGCGTTGGTATAAAGTAATACATCTTAATTTCATGGGCTTCATGTAACCTGGATGGTACCCACAAGGTCCTTCTTATTTATTATCTGCACCAGAGTTATTCTGAGTACCTTATTCCCTGTATACTGAAAAGGCCACACTCGCCTGCTTGAGGGCAAACTAGTATGATCCTTCCTATAATCTTAAACGATAGTCACCATGTAGCCAGGGTGGTAGTCTCCTGGCAAATTCTTACTGCCCCACGCTGGGACCAGTGGGCATAAAGAGGAGCTATGCCCAATCCAGATAACATAGAAGTCACAGTAGACATATAATAGTAACTCATCGAACTGCTAATCATTGCTCTCCTGAGACTCATTCCCATTATTACTGATGTTGCTGTTTAAGAATCAGTTCTTCAGACCTTGTTCCAGACATGTGACTTCATATAACAAATGAGAGATTGACTCTCACTAATTGAGGGTAATATAAGCTATAGTCAGTTATGAGCAAACAGCCAGAGACATTTTACTATGAACTTTACTCTGGGTTCAAAAATGAATTAGGACATTGGGACAACATATTATCTGGCCTTGTGATGGGAGTTGTTCTTTTCTGTATCACCCTTCTGTATATAGTATTTAGAATAATTGTATTTTTATATATTTTTAAACATAAAAAGGGAAGTTATTGGATGACAGGACTAGCTAGCTTGGGACTTTGCTGTTTAATCTATTTACTTACAGTTTAATCTATTTACATGTTCTTAAGCTAGGATTCATACTAATGAGATCTCTATTCTGTGTAAACACTGATGGAGGGTGTGGCAGTTACAGAAGTCACCTTGACTCAGAATGAGTAAATTCTGAATTATCTATATATATATAGATATATAGATATATATATACACATATATCTATATATATATATATGTATATATATATATATACTATGACTTCTATGTCATAGTTAATATAGTTAATATATATCTACTGTGACTTCTATGAGCACAGAGCCAGGAGTAAACCCTGAACATCACTGGGTGTGGCCAGAGGGAAAAAAGCAAACCAAAACAACCAAAAACAACAACAAACAGAACCAAAAGAAAAAACCAAAAACAAAAAAAATTACCTAATTTATAAGAACATTTCACTGAAGGAAAAAAAATATAAAGAGATAAAAATTTTAAAAAGTACCTACAAAGTATTTGAACATTTTATCAAAAATTTCATTTATCTTCTTAGTAAGTCTGGCAAGGCCAGACTTCTTCCAAGACTATTTTTCACTCTTTCTTATCTGCAGAAGATCCACTTAGGAATCTCCACCCTGCAATAGCAGTCTGGGATCATCATTAAGGTCTCTTGCAGGATCACTGCCTGTTTTTTAATTATCCTTTCATTATTATCATACCTATTATATTTATATATGTGTATACACACCCACACCAGTGGAAAGGCAATGGGTGAGTGGAATCACAGTTTCTTAGATTGCTTAGCCTTTGTCTCTCATTGCTTTGTCTCTATTATTATATTTGGTTCTGAGTGGGAGGGATGGCGCGTTCTAACGCTGCCCACCACCCTAGCAGAGCCTCGCAACAAGTCAGACGACCCCCCCAGTTTCACGAGGGCCACCATTTTCCACATCCGGATTTCCCTCTCATCAGAACTCCACCCAGCAGATGAGCCTATCACAGTCTGGCTTGCGCGGCTGCTTGCGGCCATGCAGTTCATCAAGAAATGCTGTATTTAGAGGTGACTACAAGAATATGCCACCTGCACGGCAAGCCTGGCAAGCTACCCGTGTCGTATTTGATATGCCAAATACCAGTAACAATTATATTAAGTCATTCCAATGACCTAATATAATGGTTTGAGGCTCTTTATGTTCCTGGAGCAAGCGGATGCCTTTGGGTTCTACTAGCATGAGACAGGACATATGGAGATGTTACTGGTGCCTGCTCGAGCAAATCGATGATGTACGGGAAGACAGTGATAGTGATAGTGATGACTTCTATGTTATATAGATTGGGCACAGCTCTTCTTTATACCCACTGGTACCAGCACAGGACAGTTATAATTTACCAAGAGACTACCACCCTAGCTACATTGAGACTTCACTTATATCACCTGTCTTCCGTTGTTCATGGATATGCTCGAAGGGTGCCAGTAACATCTCTATTCATCCCAGTCGCATGCTAGTGTAGCCCAAGGGCATCTGCTCCCTCCAGGAACACTAAGAGTCTCAAATCATTCATTCACATCATGGAAATGAGGTTTATTATTGTTACTGTTTTTGGCATATCGAATACGACACGGGTAACTTGCCAGGCTACACTGAAACTATCGTTTAAGATTATAGGAAGGATCATAATAGTTTGCCCTCAAGCAGGCGAGACTGATCCTTTCAGTACACAGGGAAGAAAAATACTCAGAATCACTCTGGTGCAGATAATAAATAAGGAGGACCCTGTGGGTACCATCTAGATTACATGAATTCCATTAAACTAAGATGTATTACTTTATACCTGTTGTGCAATTGCTCTAGCTCAACTACTTACATGAATTCTGAAGGAGATATGTACAAAGCTCAGAAATTAAAATTTAGCCAAATATGCCTAATGAGTTATTTTTCTTTGAATTAAGCAAAAAGACTACCACTGGTAAATGGTAAATGACTTTTATCATTTTGTCTTTGAATTAAGTAAATGACTACCTAGAAGAGATTATTTGTGTCTTGGAAGAATGAAAAATATTAACTATACTTCAAAGTTTCCATACCCTATATGGGGTGTTGGGGATCTAACCAGAGTCAGTCATACCCTCTTGTACTATCTCTCTCACCATTCATTTGTATGCTTTAAGCAAAAAATATTATTGTAGTATGCAACTAACTAAAGAATACCATTTAATCCATTCTGAGTTATAAAGGAAACATTCTGAGTATTAAGAAAACAAATTTGACTGACTATATAATCAGGATAAATTATAACATCTTTAATAACAAGTATTAGAATAAATACTAATAAGACCAGCTTATAACAGCCCGGCTTGCGCAGCCACTTGTGACCCTGCAGTTCATCAATAAATTCTGGATTTAGAGATGACTACAAGAGTATGCTACCTGCACGGCAGACCCTGGTAAGGTACCGTGTCGTATTTGATATGCCAAATACCAGTAACAATTATAGACCTCATTCCCATGACCTGATGGAATGGTTTGAGGTTCTTTATGTTCCTGGAGCAAGTAGGTGCCCTTGGGCTCTACTTGCATGAAACAGGACATATGGAGATGTTACTGGTGCCCGCTTGAGCAAATCGATGATGAATAGGAAGACAGTGATACAGTGATACAGTGATTAGAATAAATATTTACTTAAAAATAAAAGCATATGCATGAGTTTATAGTAATTCTGCACTCATCACTATCATTATATTTCCGTTAATCATCTATTTGCTAGAGCTGGCACCAGTAATAGCTCCATAAGTCCTGTCTCCTGCCAGCAGAACCCAAAAGGCATCCACTTGCTCCAGGAACATAAAGAGCCTCAAACCATTTTATTAGGTCACGGGAATGACCTAATATAAACGTTACTGGTATTTGGCATATCAAATACTACATGAGCAGCTTGCCAGGCTTGCTGTGTGGGTTGCATACTGTTGTAGTCACCTCTGAATAAAGCATTTATTGATGAACCCGCGAGCCGGGCTGTGACAGTCTGGTCTGCTGGGTGGAGTTGTGACAAGAGGGAATCCGTATGTGGAAAATGGCGGGCCCCTTGGAGGGGGGGTCATCTGGCTTGTTGTGAGTTTCTGCTGGGGTGGCAGGCCACTCATAATAAATTATTATGCACTCATAATAAATTTTAAAAGACCTTTCCTGGGGTTATAGAGATAGTAGAATGGAAAAGAAAACTGCCTAGCATGCTACCAACTGGGGTTGGACATAGGACTACTTCATCTTATGTAGTCGCCTGAACCCCACCAGGAGTGACCCTTGAGTGCAAAGCTAGGAAGTTAGGGGAATAAGTCCTGATTGTGCTCAAAATAAAACCAAAATTAATTTTAAAAAATAGATCCTTGTTTGTTTTAGAAAGGAAATTGGATCATGTAAATTGTTTTAGAAAAAAAAATATGACATAGGATCTATCCTATGTCATATAGATCAGAGCTAGATTGCAGACCACAGAAAGCAAGTAAGAGAAACCCCTGTAAATTATCTAATCCATTAGACACTAAAAAATTCCAAAGGTACTGTGAAAGCCAATTGACATGGAGATTTTATATAATAATATGAGCTTTAGAGGCTCTTTGCTTTTGAAGTCGTCAATCCTTGAGCACCCAGTGCACAGCAGTGCTGAAATACTTTTTTCATAGAGAATAAACTTTCTTTCTCAGCACCGTGTCATGCCACAAAGCAATATAAATGAGAGGCTGTCCAGTGCCAAATGAATTTAGAATTCCTGCTAGCTCTATTCTTTGTCTAGTTTGCCGCCCAAACAATTCCATGAGGAAGAAGGCTGTGTTTTGCTCACCAATGTAGTCTTGTAGCTTAATAAGAATTTCAGTCTAATAATAAGTTCTAAACTTAGTTAAGTTGAGTAATTAATGTATGAGTTCCCAAAACATTTTGCCCTGCATAGCAACATTCATGATTTTTTTTCTTGAAATATTCTAAACTTATTTTATTGGTAACCTTTCTATAGGCTATTTTTGACTTGGCATAGAAATAATGAAATGAGTACCCTTAATCCAAGGTTTCTCAGATGGATAAACAACAACTTGCTCTTATTTTGATTAAGGAGAACCATTACATGTTTTCCTCAAGCTATTAGTTTGCTAGGAACATGCTGCAATTTATAAGCCCTATCAAAATCTCCCCTTTAATAAAATGAATAGGAAATTAATGCGGATGGGTAAAAAGCTCTTTTAGCTAATAGTTTTTAACATTTTCTTCTTTGAAATATTAGAGAGCAATTTTCATTTCATGGTTATTTCAGGGGGTGGGGGAAATTTAATGTCACTGATAGCATCTTAATTATGCTTATATACATGAAAGTATATACAATCCCTTTGGCAAACCATGCACTTGGAAAAATAAATATCCCTGTTTTCTGAGCCCTGTTTTCTAACATGAACAATTATTATAAATAGTGCTAGATTATTAGAAAATAAAATTTTACCTTAAAACTATTTTGTCTGTGAATAAATATTTTCAGAAATTTGAAATAGAACTGAAAATAGCGTGTCCTTGGCTATTAAAAAGACATGGGGGTCTAATTCTACCTACAAAGACAGGCACAAAAATATGGCAGAATTTGATGGTGCTGTCTAAAGATACATATGCCATCAGTTCTCTTCTCTGTGTTCTTTGAAGGACTAGCTTGAGGCATTGCATTGCCTGGGAAGACTGACAAGCAGGCCCTTGTTTTGGGATTTTGTTTTCAGCAGTTAACATTAATCATTCCATAAATGTGGTGTTTACATACAATATTCCTACTTAATTAGAAAGTTTAAAGACTCTTGCTTCCTGAGGAGCCCAACCATCTGCATTTACAAGGCACTGACTTACTGAATGAACCCTTTAATGGCCAAAGGTTATTTCCCTCCTATCAAATCATACCAAACACTAGTCTATTACAAACTAGAGATGAGCATCCTGTTATTACCTTAAGTCCCTTCACTCTTGTCAACAGATATATAGCCAAAACAATCAGAGTCAGACTGCCTTAAAAATAGTTCATTATAATGGAAATACTAAAAACATGATGTCAAAACCCAGAAACATGCATAAGAAAAAGGATTTTTTTTAATTTTAGTCCCTTTTTCAGGATACTATTTTGAAGCAGATTTTTGAAGGAGGGAAGGCTCTCAAGCAATCCTCAGGAGGCCATGAGGGCCCACACTGATTCTCAACTAACTGTCAGCAGTTCAAGGACAGGACCCAAGAATGCTCAAGCCCTAGAATGCAGGGGATTTCCTGGGCCAGGTATAAGTTCTGAGAACCTCCAGGGCTATTCCTTGCAATGCTCAGGAACCACATGGTGCCCATAAATGAAGTCTGGTCAAAGGTATGCTAAGTTTGTGCCCTGTACTATCTATCTTCTTCCCTAGTCTTTTTGAATTTTGCTTACACCACCTTTGGTAATAACAATAAAACTGACCTCTTCCATTTATAAATGGTTTCTCAAATACATACCTATGCCCACTGACACACAGACCCATATATATATACACAAATACATAACAAAGTTTCTTATATATATCAAAGTTATATATATATAAAGATATATATATATATATATTAAAATTTCAGAATGATCTCTCATATGTGGGATATAAAGAAACCTTGAGGAGAATAGCAAATGCCCGATGGAAAAGAAACAAAGGGCAGGAGAACTGGTTTTCAGTAGCTTGCCTCTGGAGCAGGGGTGAGGGAGAGAAGCTAGGGAAGGGGACACTAGGATAATGAGGGCAGGGAAAAGTTCCTGCCACAGATGCCAGCTAGAGGCAGGAGGGAAACTGAGATCAATGGTGGAGGGAAGTAGGCACTGATCTGCATAGGTTTGTGCTGCAGCTCTATATGCCTGAAATTCAAACATGAAAAAATTTATAATCCACAATGATTCCATTTTTTTTAATGATGGTTCATGGATCAGAGTGACAGCACAGAGGTTAGAAGAGAATGTGTAGTGTGAACTTGATACCACTTCAGGCGTTAGCCAATGCTCCTCTCCCTGTCCCCCCAAATCATCTAGGACCACCCCAGTAGCCCTGAAAATGGAAACTAGTCATGTGGTGCTGGAGGCCCCTTAGTTCTACCAAGGAGACCCAAGTAGCCCCACACTGCCGAGCTAAGCTGCACCAAGTTCTCATGCTGCTCACCAAAACACTGGCTGAGGTGGCCTCAATCCAATGAGGGTGGTCCTAAATTGGAGTGCAGTCCGCGAGATTATGGCACACGGTCATCACTTTGAAAGTGATGCTTCAAAAGTGTTTATTCAAATTCTTGCCATTTTACAAATTCTGACTCAGAATTCATTGTTTGCCAGAAGTTATTAAACATTAGAGACTGCTCTGAAATCTTACAAGAATCCTTCCATTCTCTCAACTATCAAAAAGCTACAGGTCTCCTATTCTTTATTTTTCAAATTTTATCCTAGATTCTGATTAGTTTTATATTCCTTCTTCTTTCATGAAGAAATTTTTTATATTTCCTCAATGTTTACATCCCTTTTCAGGAAAAAAATTAGTGTATAAGTCCTCATTGTAAAAGGCTGTAATTATTAAAAAATGCATCCACATTTTTCTTTTTAACATCAGTAGGTGATCATCTATCTTTATTCTTATTCTTATTGTAATTTTTTTGAAAAAAATTTTCCTAAAGCAATTAATTTAATTTCATTTTTTCCAATATTGTTTGGTTGCAATGAGCACAAACCCGAAGAGCATAAGTCAAATAGAACTAAATCCTTAGCAAAGTATGTAACAGTAAAATCATCAGTTCCAAACGTTTTGTTTTATCCCTGAAGATTTTACTTGTAGAACATGCAAGACCATTTAAACATCTTTTAAGAAAGTATGAAAAGTCATATCCTTCTCTTGTTCTAAAAGTTTTTATTATTGTAACTTATTTAACAGTTTCTATTCTATCACACTTCATTTTTGCTTATATTACTAATATCAACGGTGTCATAAAGCACCAGTGTCAGAGGCCAATGGGCTTGCTTCTCTTCACTTCAGTTCCTAATCAGAGCAGTCTAAGAAGGACTTCAAATGAATGCCATTAATCAATCTTCACTATCTTATGTCACTAAGAATTCTAAAAATTTATTTTCTACAGTTTTTAATATGATTTTATCTAAGCATTCACATTATGCAGTAAAGATATCTGTTCTTGCAGTTTTGCTGACATTTCCTAAGAAATAAAATGCATTCAAAGGATAATCATATTAAATTATACTTTCTGGTTCTTAGATCCTGAGAAGGGTTTCCCATTTTTCTCTGACTTTGTATACTGGGACTTCTTCCCCATTTCTCAACACTGCTCTCTGATAAAGGGACCCCCTGCTAGGTCATAAATGTGGCAAAAAATAATTGTTCCCTTTCAGCATCTCTAAACTTCCCATCTTCTAACTTCAAGTTATTCATTCTGGGCACCTATTACTTCCTCCTTAGTCCTAACAAAAAATGTGTATAAGAGGGCCGGAGTGATAGCCCAGCAGGTAGGGTGTTTGCCTTGCACGCGGCTGACCCAGGCCGGCCAGGGTTCGATCCCCGGCATCCCATATGGTCCCCCGAGCACCGCCAGGAGTAATTCCTGAGTGCAGTGCCAGGAGTAACCCCTGAGAAACCTAAGCATTGCTGGGTGTGACCCAAAAAGCAAAAAAAAAATTGTGTATAAGATATTCTTATACATATATAAATATATATACGTATCTTAGAAGTTATAGAAAAACACATTTCTTCAAATCTGCAAACAGAATAACAAAATTGAGCCAAAGTTCACATATGCCCGCACTTGAGAATGGAGAGCAAAAAAAGTATTGGGTGCCAGATTCAGAGCATCAATTCACTAAAGCATTTTTTGCAAAGATATTGCATACATATACGTGCAACAGTCTCATTTATCTGAATGACCTACTAAGGTATTATCTGACTTATAGTGTTACACATTCCTGTTTAAACGGAAAAGGGTGTACTTGTTTCATAGTTTCAAGTTTATTAATATTTATTAATTTTCATTTTTATGCAATTACTTTCAATAAAGAGTTTCTACATTTGGGGATTTACACATAGCCATCCAGTTTAAAACATGGAAGTTTATTTCATTTGCATAAATATTTCAGGCACTCTTATTAAAATACAAATATAATCATTTGATTTTAATTATTCATTAACAGAAAACAATGCATATTTTAACTATTGTTAAAAACAGTAGTGAATGAACAACTTAAGGACCCCGATGTGTTACCACCCAGGATCAGGTCAAGGCAAAGAGGCAGACAAGAGGCCAATTCAAGAGTTCCTGCCCAATTTCCTTCCACACCGGGCCTTTATGAGCAAGCAGTCATGGAAAAGATCCTAGAAAAATAAACTGTGGAAACATTTCAGCAACTTAATTGAGAGTTTGTAAGGCTCTCAAAGCCTGCATTGTTACAGACCACTCTCATCAAAGGCCTGAGTCAGCTTTAGAAATGGTGCTTTTCAAATCCTGCTCTATTAGCTGTAATCTCAGGATCTGACTTCCTAATTATGCAGTATGCTTTATAATCACTTCTTTTGGTTCTGTTATTGGGTGACATAATATTTGAAACAAGGAAAGCAAATTACTTTAATCACTGTTATAAAAATTTATGCTCAAGAATGTCAGAACTAGGTTATGGGAGAACATGGCTTTTCTATCTGCCAACTTGAATGGTTTCCAAATAAATTTATCCTTTTTATGCATCAGGAAAAATATACTTGTCGATTTAGGTCAAAGATTGGAATGCTGACCCTCAGTTTAAATATCCAAGATGGAAAGGCAACCCTATAGTTTCAGGAAAAAAGAAGAAACTATGTCTTTTGGAAAGAGAAATCATTAAGATCACAGCCTTGATTTTATCTCTGTCTCTGAAGAAGTCCAAAAATGAACTTGAAGAAAGAAGCCAAAACTGAGCTCATTTCAAGAGTGAAGAGTGACGCTAGTGGGCTTTCCTCTACGGGCATCGGTGGAACGCTGGACACTTCTACATGAACCACACAAGATTCTGTCCTATAAAAATAAAGAAAATGTGGAAGTGAAATTACTCCACATTCAGCCCTATCACAGTAAGTTCAAAGGGTAAATATTGTGAGACTATTTATATTTAGGGAGTTGTTCTCATCTCTTTCAGGTAACTGTCATGATTTACAGCTTCTGAGCATGCAGAGGAAGCCAGTATATTTCAGTAGAATCGCCCGGCACACCAACAATATGGTGTGATGGGTTCTGCCTCTGGGTGATGGCCATGCTAAGCACAATACTCACATATTAATTTATACTGTCATACATTTCCAAGTTGCTATTTTGTAAGGTCTTTGATGTAGTAATATACTATGTTATTTTACATTGAAAAGACCATGTTGAGTAATTGCTACAGAGGGAGATCTAGCAAATGATTTTGTAGTTGGGCAAGACAGATGGCAAATCTGGGAAAAATTAATCAGCAACTTTAACACTAATTTGGGCTTAGCTATGTTGCTTTAGTAAAAACAATGAAAAGATTTCAATGTGTGCTTACTTATACAGTACTGTTCCAGGACACAACTGATTTTCTTCCACAGTTACTGCCACATTTAATTATTAGGGAAAGTTTATGAATAAATATAATAAAGCAACATATGAGTAACAGAAACCATAGACAAAAGATATATATATATATTCCATCCATTATACGTAGATTACATGTAATATGTAATATACATTACACAAAAAATATGTATAAACAAAACACAGAGTGATTGGAAACTGAACTGGATCATGTGCTTTGTAAGGTAAGATCATTATAGTTATATTTTAAGTTGCCAGATAGAAACTCAAGAAATGGAAAAATAGGTGCTGTATTTTTGTTTTCAAAGTGTTTATTATCCTAAATTTGATACTATTAAACATACCACATTTTGGAGAGTAATCATGTTATTTCTTCTTAAATACGTCAGGTTAGAAAATTGACAGATAGCAAGGAAAATGATCCTCCACATAAACTGATAAATGAACCAATGATAGCATGAGATAATGAGGCCAGATAAGTGGCAGCTAGAGACCAGAGGTCAGCAATTCTGCCACTGACAGCCAAACTGATCAAAGCCAACCAACCATGTAACCTTTCCTCCTGCATTCCAGCGCAATGTTCGCTTTAACACACTCGGTGGCACTACTTTAAATATATTTTTCCAAGGGCTCTGTATATCATTATATTTTCCATTTTCTAAAAGAGAATTTATTCTACTGAAAAATTAGAGCTATGACTAGATACAAAGCGTTTTTTCCTAACGTCAATCTTATTTCATCCTTGCTCTTAAAAACTCCATCCTTCACCTGATCTCAACTATCACCACAGCACAGATAACTCCAATCTTTTTAAGTACAGCCACCTTTCCCTCCTGATATCCAGTCATAGAATTCTAGAGAACAGACATCACTTGCAGCTTAGCAGCCATCAAAATGTAGACTCCTCATTTTCCTTGGATTGTAGATTATGTTGGCCCGCCACCCCAGCAGAAACTTGCAAACAACCAGAGGAAACCCCACACAATGAGGGCCGCCAGTTTCCACATCCAGACTCCCTCTCGTCAGAGCTCCACACAGCAGAAGAGCCAATCACAGCACAACTTGCAAGACCCACCCTGCAGCAGTCTTTTCTCCAGCCCAGCACAGGTATGCTGATCCAGAGACTCACATACATGGGGCAGAGCTTATACTGGCTCTCCCTGTGCCCAGCTGTTCACTAGGCACCCGAGAGGGATGGCTGGTTCTAACCCTGGCCCGTCACCCCAGCAGAGCCTTGCAAGAAGCCAGAGGAACAACCACACCATGAGGGCTGCCATTTTCCACATCCGGTCAAAGCTCTGCACAGCAGAAGAGCCAATCACAGTACAACTCGTTCATCAATAAATGCTCAAGATTACATGTGACTACAAGAATATCCCACCACACAGCAAAGCCTGGAAAGCTACCCGTGTTGTATTTGATATACCAAATACCAGTAACAATTATAGACCTCATTCACATGACTTGATGGAATGGTTTGAATCTCTTTATGTTCCTGGAGCAAGCAGATTCCCTTAAGCTACGCTAGCATGTGACAGCACGTATGGAGATTCTACTGGTGCCCTCTCAAGTAAATCTTGATCAACTGGAAGACGAGTGTAGATTCTGTGTGAATTTCTGATTCATTAGGCATATCATCACTTTTCCAATGTCTTTCCAATATACCTCTATCAGATACAAGTAATGCAAGATATTCTGCAGTTCCCTGGATTAATGTGAACTAGTCAATGGAATAAAAAATGTTGATTATTAATATTGCCTTCTTGGATATCTGGAATCCTTCCTCTCAACTCTTTGACTACTGTCACATTAGCTACACAGGTTATCTTATCATACTTGTTCTTTGGCAAGAATCTAATGCATAACCCATTTATTCAGTATAGTCGTAACTTTGGATTAAGCTCTCTCTACAACACTTTAGTTAATCCAAAGGATAGGTTTAGAGGAGAGACTTCTGAAATCACATTCGCTAAAAATTATGTCTAAGTTAAAGGCATTTTTATTGCTTATCCCTTACCAATAAAATAATCCATGTTTTGGTATGAGTAAATACATAAAAATAATTTATGCCTCCTGACGCCATCCACCCAGACACCCAGCAGCTCCCCGCTCTCCTCACCAGTTGTGTTCCCACAGCTACAGGCCCCGAGGCACTCCTTTCCAGGATAAAGGGCTGGAAGTTTGAGAAGGGGACCAAGCCACACCCCTGACTCTGGAAACACCCACTGACACCCCAAAATTCAAAACGGCACAGACGCCGCTTAGTGTCCTGGGTTAGATAGAAGTAATATCTATCTACCTGAGATATCACTGAGCATTTGCCCCTACATTCTTTGCTATACATCCATAACTGCAAAGTAATTCAGGCACCTACTAACTCTATTGACTACTCACCCAGAACACACATTTTCAACCTACGATAGTCATTATGGTAAAGCAATGCAGAATTCCTTCCAAGCTCTACAATTGAAGTCACTAATACAGATGAGTCAAGCAATAATGATGAGCTATATAACCTCTCTGAAAAGGAGTTTTGGAGGGAATTGTTAAAGATTCACAAGGAACTCAAAGAAACAATGGAATACAAAGTCAATAAATACAAAAGGACATGAGAGCAGAATTAAGTAAATTTCAGACTAAAGTACAAGCAGAAATGACAGATATTAAAAATGAGGTACGTGAACTGAAAAACACAGGGGAAGGCCTCCAAGGCAGAGTAACAGTTACTGAAGAAAAAATTAGTGATCTCGAAGACGAGGTTCAGAGATTCTGTAGACAACACCAGAAGATGGAGAAAAGACTCACAATCAATGAACAGACTACCAGAAAAAATCGGGATGAAGCCAAAAAGGAACAACATACGCATCATTGGAAATCGATTTCATTCACAATTGTACCACAGAAAATCAAATACCTAGGAATCAGCTTAACCAAGTGTGTAAAGGACCTATACAAAGAGAAATACAATACACTGCTTCAAGAAATAAAGAGGACACAGGAAATGGAAACACATTCCCTGCTCATGGATGGGGAGAATTAACATTGTCAAGATGGTAATACTCCCTAGAGATTTGTACAGATTCAATATGGTTCCTATAAGGATACCCATGACATTCTTTAAAGAAATTGATGAAACACTCCTGAAATTTATATGGAATAATAAAACCCCAAGGATAGCTAAAGCAATCCTCGGGAAAAAGAAGATGGTAGGCATCACTTTTCCCAACCTCAAACTGTACTACAAAGCAGCAGTAATAAAAACAGCGTGGTACTGGAATAAAAACAGACCTGTGGACCTATGGAATAGAGTTGAGTATCCTGACACCCACTCTCAAAGACATGATCAGTTAATCTTTGATAAAGGTGCAAAGAGTCCAAACTGGAGTAAGGAAAGCCTCTTCAACAAGTGGTGCTGGGAAAACTGAACAGCTACATGTAAAAAAATGAATTTGGACCTGTATCTAACACCTTGCGCAAAAAATCAGAT
Organism: Cryptotis parvus; assembly: GCA_021461705.1. Lineage (NCBI taxonomy): Eukaryota > Metazoa > Chordata > Mammalia > Eulipotyphla > Soricidae > Cryptotis > Cryptotis parvus. The sequence continues at coordinate 263,708 of JAJIBD010001675.1, forward strand.
CAAAATGGATTAAAGATCTCAATATCAGACCTGAATCCATAAAGTATGTTGAAGAAAATATAGGAAAAACCCTCCACGACATTGAAGCTAAAGACATCTTCAAAGGTGAAACACCATTAACAAAGCAACTAGAAGAAAAGATAAACATATGGGACTACATGAAACTAAAGAGCTTCTGCACCTCAAAAAGAAAGTGACCAAGATAGAAAGACAATCCACACAATAGGAAGGAATACTCACCCAACACCCATCTGATAAGGGGTTAATATCCAGGATATATCAGGCACTGGTACAGCTATATAAGAAGAAAACAGTCAACCCCATAAAAAATGGGGAGAAGAGATGAACAGAAACTTTGACAAGGAAGAAATTCGAATAGCCAAAAGGCATATGAAAAAATGCTCATCATCACTAATCATCAGAGAGATGCAAATCAAAACAACAATGAGATATCACCTCACACCACAGAGAATGGCCCATATCCAAAAGGGTAAAAGCAACAAGTGCTGGCGTGAATGTGGGGAAAAGGGAACTCTCATACATTGTTGGTGGGAATGTCGACTTGTACAACCTTTCTGGAAAACAATATGGACATTCCTCCAAAGACTAGAAATTGAGCTCCCTTTTGACCCAGCCATACCACTCCTGGGATTATACCCTGGGAAGCCAAAAACACACAGCGGAAACACAATCTGCACTTTTATTTTCATAGCAGCACTATTCACAATAGCCAGAACCTTAAAATAACCAGTATGCCCAAGAACTGATGACTGCAAAAAGAAACTGTGGTACATCTACATAATGGAATACTATGCAACTGTTACGTTGTAATTGTATATCTCACGGTGGTATAATAAAATGTTTAGTTAAAAAAAAGCTTTTATCAAGGTTTCTAAAACAAGTGCTAAACAAACAAAAATGAACTACTATTATCACCACAATCACCTTCTTCATTATAAAAACTAATCACTTTCCGATGAAATTTGATAAATTCCTTCACCTGATACTTAGGCTCTCATAGTCTGACCATGGCAATGGCCCAGGGTCACTGAACAGTGTTTGCTCATACAAATGCCTGGAAGTAGCAGAATTGTTTCTTTTTCTAGGGAGGGGGTCACACCCGGCAATGCTTAGGGTTTCTCTGGGCTCTTCACTCAGGAATTATTCCTGGTGGTGCTCAGGGGACCATATGGGATGCCGGAGATCGAACCTGGGTCAGCCGCGTACAAGGCAAATGTCCTACCTGGTATGCTATCGCTCCGGCCCACAGAAGTGGTTCTTAAAACATACTTTGAAAATATATTTTCCATTTTACATTTTCATTCATGATATTCCTTTGTTTGTGCACATGCTTCCTTTTCTCTTTACCAGGCACCTCATTCACCAAAAAGCAACTGAGCTTTTGTCTGTTACCCAGGAGCAGACCAGATTAGCATTTATGTGAATACCAAGGAAAAGGGTTCTTCAAAGCTGACTTGGACATGATTTTTATACTACAATCCATCCTGGAAATTAATAGGGAGCATCTATACTTAATAAGCTTTGATAAGCCAGTCAGAATTAAACAGTATTTTTAACACAGTGTCCGAACATTAAGATGCAACATTTTTTCCCTCCTAGAAATGATCAGAATATGGACATAAATAAACAATAAAGCAGAAAGAAAGTCTTTAATTATAATCTGAGTCATAGTTGCAATTTCCTTCTACAATTATAAATTTCATGATTTCTAATAAATTATGCGAATTGAAAGTGTGGTAAACGTAATTCTTAAGCAAAATGTTCAGGGTCATAAAATATGGTTCAGTGGGGAGGAGCAAATGCCTCGCATCAGTAACCCACGTTTGGTCCCAGGCAGCACAAGAGTCCAAAGTACAATCAGGAATAGCACTGCAGGCTCTTAAGAGCTGTGAGGCCAAGTCATGATGTGTCTGTCTCTGGACCAAGCATCAGTGTGAGGGCACCAGTCTCCTGAGCACTGTGAGAGAGGCAGCTCATCAGGCTTAGTGTTTTCACATGGAGACCCATGAGCAGAGCCAGGAGTTGCCTCCAGAAACTTTGCTATGGCCCCAAAGGCAAAACAACAACAACAACAAAATTCATTACATGATAACAATAATAAAACAAACAGCATCTAAGTTTCACCATGACATGCTACTACATCAAACACAATCTCTTGAAGGCCAGAGAAAAACTTTATCTTTTTGTTTCTCCACATTTTTATTAAAGCACTGTGATTTCTGTGATTTACATAATTGTTCATAGTCGAGATCTAGACATAAAATATTTTAGCACCAATCGCCACCACTAATGTCAACTTCCCTCCGCCAATGTTCCCAAAATCCCTTCCATATCCTGCCCACTGCCACCACCCTACCTGCACTCTTGACAGATTACTTTCTAAGTTCAGTTGTTAAAATTAGGGACTCTTGATTTTAGTGTTATTGGTTGTGATTTGGATATTGTCTCTATCAGTCCTTAACACCGCCTTTGTTCCTGACTTCGCTGACCTGGCCCCCTACTGTTTCTCATCGCTCCCTTTACCCTCCCCCTCCATTCTTTCTTTTCGTTCTCCCTATACTTGGGGGTCTAAATTGAACAGGACATCTGTCCTTCAAAACATTGCATTCCCTCATCAAGTTATTCTAAATAACACATAAGAGTGATATCATTCGGTGTTTATCCTTCTCCTGGCTTACTTCAATTCACATGTTTTTTCGGTTCCATCTTTGTTGCTGCAAATTGTATGATTTCATCATTCCTTACAGTAATGTAGTATTCCACTGTGTATTGGTATGTGAATCTACATCTTCACAGTCCACTTATCTGTCATTGGCCATCTAATGTAATTCCAAATCTTAGCGATTGTATTGAGTGATGCAATAAATACTAATATGCATACATCTTTCTGAACGAATGTTATTTTCTGTCCTGAGGATAGAAAGCCAAATGTGGAATTACTGGGTCATATGGGAGTTCAAATCTGAATTCACTGAGTACACTCCATACTGTTTTCCACAGGGATTGGACCAGACAACATTCTCAGAAGCAGTGCATGAAGGTACCTTTGTCATCACATCAATACCAACAGAGATTGTTCCTGTATTTTGAAGTGCATTCTCACTGGTGTAAGATGATATCTCATTGTCATCTTGAGTTGGATTTCCCTAAGGATGAGTGATGAGCATTTTTCATGTGCCTCTTGGCACTGGTCTTCCCTCAATGAGATGTCTGTTCATTTCCTCTCCCCATTTTTGAATAGGGCTTTAGATTATTTTTTTGCTGTTGTTTATCTTTGTGAATAGTTTATATCCCAAATATCAACCCTTTATTTGATGTACTGAGTGAGACTATTTCCACGCACTCAGCTGATATTTCGCTTTAGCCTTGTTTCTTTTCCTGTACAGAAAATTTAAGGTTGATATAGTCTCATCTGTTTCGTTGTGATTCTGTAGCCTCTGCCGGTGATATCATATCGATGAAGACTCCTCTGAGGTCTAGGTCTTGGAGTGTTCTGCCTGTATTTCCCTAAAAATATAAGTACATTTAAGTACTTTAGAGATTCAGCTCTGATCTTGATGTCCTCGGTGTACTTTTAGTTGGCCTTTATGTAAGGTGTGCGATATGGATCCATATTTAAATTTTAATTTCTTGCATATGGTTTTATATTTCTATCAACAACATTTGTTGAAAAGTCTGTCTTTATTCCATTTCATACTTTCACCTTTGTCAAAAAATCAGCTGACCATATAAATGAGATATATTCTTGGAGATTGTGCATATATATATATATATATATAGTCTTATCCTCATATATAAATATATATAATTATTATTATTTTCCTTGAATGTTCTATCTGACCCATTGGTCAAACATTCTTTCTTTACTCCAGTATAATGCAGTTTTGATCACTATAACTTTATGGTACAGATTCATTAATGAGATGCCTCACAGTTTTGTTTTTCAGTATGGTTTTGACTATATGGGGTCTTTATGGCTTCATACATACTTTATAACTAACAATTCTAAGAAATTGAATAATGTTGTCTGAATTTGGATGGGGATTGCCTTGAATCTAAATAGCAGTTTAGGTAAAATGGTCATTTTGATAATGTTGATTCTTTCAATCCATGAACACAGAATGTTTTGCCATTTCCTAAATCTTCCACTTCTTTCTACACTGTTTTTTTAAATTTTTTTATTTTTACGATTACAAAGATATACAATTAAAAAGTTCATATTTGGGTTTTGGTCATACAGTGTTCCAGCACCCATCCCGCCACCAGTGCCCATCTCCCACCACCAATGTCCCTGGTTCCCTCCCCCTCCCCCAGCCCCTCCTCCATGGCAGGTTCCCTTATTTCTTTCCCTTTCCTCTCTCTTTCTCTTTTCCTTCCCTTCCAGACTATGGATTACAGAACATACATCAAAGGGTTGTCACGTGTATCTTTTTGCCTCTATTCAATGCTCAGTTCTAGGTTGGCATTAGTACCCTTGACAATTGTTAGCACACTGTTCCATTTTCTGTCTTACCTAGCCTCTGACTCCCACACGTTTGTGATAATTTCCACCTTTGACAAGACCTCCTGATATATGTTTCATTTGACCTTGGATATTGGTATCATAATATGTACCTATATAATTATGTTATGCAAATAAATGCAGTCATTCTGTATCTGTCTCTCTCCTTCTGGCAAATTTCACTCAACATGATCTTCTCCATGTCCATCCATTTATAGGCAAATTTTATAACTTCATTTTTCCTAACAGCTGCATAGTATTCCATTGTGTAGATGGAATACTTCTACCCAAATACAATACCAAAGCTTCTTTACCCAGTCATCGATTTTCAGGCACTCTGGTTTCTTCCAGATTCTGGCTATTGTGAATTATGCTGCTATGAACATAAAAGTAGGGATGGTGTTTCCTCTGCATATTTTTGGTTTCCCAGAGTAGATTCCCAGGAGTGGTATGACTAGGTCAAATGGGAGTTCAATTTTTTAGTCTTTGGAGGAATGTCCATATTGTTTTCCAGAAAGGCAGTACCAGCCGGCATTCTCACCAACAATGGATGAGTGTCCCCTTTTCCCCCACCTCCACGCCAGCACTTGTTGTTCTTGCTCTTTTGAATATGTGCCATTCTCTGTGGTGTAAAGTGCAGAAACAGGGAGTCTACACTGTTTTGAAGTTCTCATTGTATAGGTCTCTCACCTCTTTAATTAAGATTATTTTTAGGAACTTGAAATTCTGGAGCAGTATTTTAAGTGGAATAGACTCTTTGATCTCTTTTTCCTCTGATTCATTATTTGTATATTCAGAAATGAAACTGACTTTGCTATCTTGGTTTATTGTTTCTGTAGCTTTTGTGTGAATTCTTTAGGTTCTTCAATGTATGATTGATTGTTGTTGCCAAGATTTCTAATACAATATTGAGTAAGAGGGGACAGTGCACATACTTCCTTTGTACATCAGTTTTGGAAATCAGTTTTTCACCATTAAGAATAAATTTACTTGGGGCCGGAGCAATAGCCCAGTGGGTAGGGCGTTTGCCTCGCACCAGGTCGGCCCATGCCGGCCTGAGTTCAATCCGCAGCATCCCATATGGTCCCCTGAGCACGGCCAGGAGTAATTCCTGAGTGCAGAGCCAGGAGTAACCCCTGTGCGTTGCTGGGTGTGACACAAAAAGCAAAAAAAAAAAAAAAAAAAAAAGATTTTTACTTATAAACTTTCCATAAACAACTGTTACTAACTTAAGGACAGGGCCTTCAACCCCTATTTTATTTGGAGTTTATATTATAACTCATTGTTAGACTTTGTCAAAAAGCTTTCTCTACATCAACTGATATAATTTTTTAGTAGTCTTTATACTAATTTAATATATTATGTTAATTTATTTGCATATGTCAAACTATTTTTTGCATTCCTAGGATGAATCCACTTGGTCAGGGATTATAATTTTTTTTCATGTACACTTGAATTCAGCTTACTAGATTTTGTTTAGGATTCTTTTGCACTGATGTTCATCAAGATTGGTCTGAAAATTTCTTTTTTTTTTTTGTAGTATTTCTATCACCATTTGGTATCAGTATAATGTTAGTGTCCTAAAATTTCTTAGGTGGAATTCTTATTTCTTCAATGTTTTGGAAACGCTTAATGATCAACAGCAGATATTCTTCTCTGAAGGTTGGATAAAACTCATCTGTATAAACCAGGAGCCAGTTTTATTCTTTGCGATATTCTTAATGTTTGAATCTCCTTACTTGTGATTGGCATGCTTAAGCTGACTTTTACTGTATTACTGTATACAAGTGATTATCACTGTATCACTGTATCACTGTCTTCTCGTAGATCATCAATTTGCTCCAGCGGGCCCCAGTAACATCTCCATATGTCCTGTCTCATGCTAGTAGAGGCCAAGGGCATCTGCTTGCTCCTGGAACATAAAGAGCCTCAAACCATTCCATGAGGTCATGGGAATGAGGTCTATAATTGTTACTGGTATGTGGCATGTCAAATATGACACAGGTATCTTGCCAGGCTCTGCCATGCTGGTGGGATTCTCTTCTACTCACCTCAAAACTCAAGCATTTATTGATAGGCTGACTATATCCTCTTCATTTATTTTTTGCATATTACATATTTCTAGGAATCTGTACACTTCCTCTAGGTTCTCTAACTTTAAGCATACAGTTGTTCATAATAAGTTCTCATGATGTCTTAGATTTCTGGGGCTTCTGTTATAATTTTTCCCCTTTCACTGCCTTCACTTGTCTTCACTTGTCTTCCCATTGGTCATGGGTTTGCTCGAGCGGGCACCAAAAAACATCTCCATACATCCTGTTATGTGGTAGTGTAGCCCAAGGGCATCTGCTCACTCCAGGAACACGAAGAACCTCAAACTATTCATTCAGGTTGTGAGATTGAGGTCTATAATTGTTACTGGTTTTTGGCATATCCAATATGACACTACCTTAATATTTAACGATCACGATCACGATCACGATCTTCCCGTTGATCATCTATTTGCAAGAGCGGGCACCAGTAATATCTCCATATGTCCTGTCTCATGCCAGTAGAGCCAGGGGCATCTGCTTGCTACAGGAACATAAAGAGCCTCAAACAATTATATTAGGTCATGTGAATGACCTAATATAATTGTTACTGGAATTTAGCATATCATATACAATACAAGAAGCTTGCCAGGCTTGCCGAGTGGGAGGCAAACTCTTTTAAACACCTCCAAATAAAGCATTTATTGATGAACCGCGCGGCCGCTTGAGCGAGCCAGGCTGTAATGGGCTGGTCTGCTGGGTGGAGTTCTGACGAGAGGGAAGTCCAAATGTGGAAAATGGCGGCGCCCTTGGAGTGAGGAGGGGTGGTCTGGCTTGTTGTGAGGCTCTGCCGAGGTGGTGGGCCAGGGCTAGAACCCACCATGCCTCCCGACTGCCTCATGAACGGCTGTGCACTGGGAGAGCAAGGAACAGCTCTGCCCCATGTGTGAGAGTCTCTGGACCAGCATACCTGGGCCGGATTGAGGAAAAAAGCTGCTGCTGGGTGGGTGTCGGTGATCCGGGCTGTAATGGGCTGGTCTGCTGGGTGGAGTTCTGACGAGACGGAAGTCCAAAAGTGGAAAATGGTGGCGCCTGTGGAGTGAGGAGGGGTGGCCTGGCTTGTTGTGAGGCTCTGCCGAGGTGGTGGGCCAGGGTAGAACCCGCCATGTCTCCCGACTGCCTCATGAACGGCTGTGCACAGGGAGAGCAAGGAACAGCTCTGCCCCATGTGTGAGAGTCTCTGGACCATTTTAATCCAGTCTCTGGATAATATTTTAATATTTTTAAATATTAATCTCACCTTAATATTTAAAAAAGAAAAAAATGCTTAACACTAGAAAGAAATGGAAAAGAGTTGACAACAATTTGAAGATTGTCATCCAAACTTTTTTTTTTAATTATACCACCGTGAGATATACAATTACAAAGATGTTCATGTCTTGGATTTGGCTATACATTGTTTTAGCACCAAACCCTCCACCAGGGCCCATTTCCTACCACCAAGGTCCCTGATTCCCTCCCCCCTACCCTAGCCTGCCTCTAAGGAGAGTTTTTTTTATCTCTTTTCTCTTTCGCTTTCTCTCTCTTTCTCTCTTTCTCTCTTCCTTCTCTTACACACTGTGGATTGTGATACATATATTTAGAGGTTATCATGCGTATCTTTTTGCCTGTATTCAATACTCAGTTCTAGGCTGGTATTATCACTTACAACAATTGTTAGCACACTGTTCCCTTCTCTGTCCCACTCAACCTCCAACTCCCAGATGCTTGTGGTAGACTCCACTTTTGAAAAGACCTCCTGATCCATGTTTTGACATCCAATCTTTATATAACTAAACCAACTCCAGTTCCAAACTAGTTGGATGTGGAGCATACCTGGATGTTCTTGGGTCTTTCTTCTGGCTCTGTGATCATGGATCACTCCTGCTGGGGCTCCGGGTACCATATGTGGAGACAGGGACTGACCTAGAATTGGCTATATCCAAGTCAAGAAACCGACCTACTGTTCTATGTCTCTGGACTCAAACATGCCTTAGTAAAATCAGGTCATCCATTACAATTCAATTAAAAATCATCACAATCATATAGCTGATGACAATTACTAGACAATTAGTGTGATGTTGGGACAAAAGCACACTCTTCAAAATGTGAGTTTATCACTGCTCATTTAAATTTTCTCATTATATAATTATACTTGGTTAGAATAGCAAGCCATTTTATTTATTAATTATTTGCCTAATTAAAACCAAAAAAGCAAAAAATAGAATAATATTTTTAAAAGAAGTAAGCATTAATCAACCACACTACTATAAATTATCCATTTTCTAAATAACTATAATCACAGCAGACCAGCCTATCACAGCCCGGCTCATTGAGATCCACCCTACAGCAGTCTTTTTTTAAATCCGGCCCAGGTATGCTGATCCAGAGACTCACAGACATGGGGCAGAGCTGCTACTGTCTCTCCCTGTGCCCAGCCGCTCACAAGGCACCCAGGAGGGATGGCGGGTTCTAGCCCTGGCCCGCCACCCAAGCAGAGCCTTGCAACTAGCCAGACGACCCCCCCACTCCATGAGGGCCTCCATTTTCCACATCCGGACTTCCCCTTGTCAGAACTCCACCCAGCAGACCAGCCTATCACAGCCTGGGTGCGCGGCCGCTTGAGGCTTATGCGGTTCATCAATAAATGCTGGCTTTAGAGATGACTACAAGTGTATGCTATCCGCACAGCAGAGCCTGGCAAGCTACCCGTGTCGTATTTGATATGCCAAATACAAGTAACAATTATAGACCTCATTCCCATGACCTGATGGAATGGTTTGAGGCTCTTTATGTTCCTGGAGCAAGCAAGTGCCCTTGGGCTCTACTTGCATGAGACAGGTCATATGGAGATGTTACTGGTGCCTGCTCGAGCAAATCGATGATGAACGGGAAGATAGTGATACAGTGATAATCACAGCATTTCAGAAGAACAACTTGTTCGCATTTCGCTTCTAATTAAAATAATCTGTAAAGCTATTTTTTTCTTACTTGTGAAATATTTGTTATAAGACATATTTTAAGACATATATTTTATATAAGGCATACAATTGAAAGTATAACTAAATGTATTAGATAAAAAAATCTAATATAAAAATATTTCTATTTTTTTTTGCTTTTTGGGTCAAACCCGGCAATGCTCAGGGGTTACTCCTGGCTCTGCACTCAGGAATTACTCCTGGCGATGCTCAGGGGACCATAAGGGATGTCGGGGATCGAACCCGGGCCGGCACAGGCCGGCCACGTGCAAGGCAAATGCCCTACCCGCTGGGCTATCGCTCCAGCCCCAATATTTCTATATTTTAATAAAAATATACTCCTTTATTTTTGATTTCCTAAGTTCTTAGTGATATGTTTCACTACAAAAAATTCTGACCCAAAAGAAGAAAATTTCATTGAACATGTATTTGTTTTAAATTAAAATACATCTACTGCTCTCTATATTTATAACTTAAGCCATCGATCAAATGTTTTCCAGAAAAGATTAAAACTTTATGTTCCTACTTCATTAAAATAGACCACTAGAAGGCAAGCAATAATTTAATCTAATTATAAATAAGTGGATGGATAGAACACCTGAAAATAACAGCATTTCTTTGCTCTCTCCATTATTCCTCCACTCAACAACTATCTCTTAGTGCTTAGTGTACCAATTACCAGAAATATATAATTAGATCAATGAAAATATACCTTATTTTCCCTTGGTCTGATCATCTCTCCTCATACATGCATATGCATAGCATATGTATTTTAATGGTGTTATTTATTTGAGGAATGTACTGGAACCACACCCTGCATGCAGAGCTTACTCCTGGCTCTGTGCACAGGGATCACTTTAGGCAGTGCTCTAGGGACCATCTGTGGTGCCAGGGATTAGAATTGGCTTCAGTCATATGCAAGACAAGCACCTGACCTCTTGTTCCATCTTTCCAGACTTGTGTTCTAATTGTTTTAAAACATCCACTTAGTGCTCCTTATTCTTTCATAATTTATCTTTTTTTACTCATACAGTGAAATATAGTACAATCAAATATTCAGACCTTATCAACAAGTTGCAGTAGAAAAAACTGAACATCAAATCAAACAACAGCTATGCTTTTACATAACAAATATATAAATAACAAAAATCTGTACACTTAAGGATATTCTAATTTACAGTCCAAAATTAACCTTAGTACTTCCCAAATTCAAATGGCCTCTCATCTGTTCAGCATCCAGCATGGGGATACAAAGGAAAGAGTGACTAATCTCTTGTCAGACACAATTAGTCTTCAGGTCTCCATTAGCCAATGCCCTAAGAAACTCTGGAATGATTCCATCATTTCAGTTGCATATAATAGAACATCAATATCGGAGGGATACTGATTCACAAAGACAGAAGGAATTACAGAGAAGCTCTGTTAGTGATAGGAGAAGCTAACGATTTTGAAACGGACCCAGGGCTCCATACAGCTTCAATAAATGCAAGGTAGACAGTCCTGCTGCTGACACAGCAGTGGCCCTGATGCCAATATTCAGAAGAATGAGCAAGTCCCAGGCAGAACTTAAAAACAAGAGTTAACAAACTCCCATGTATTTTAACTGGGTTTGATAATGTTTGTTAAATACAGGTTCAAAGCATTTTCTAACCTCAATTTTGGCCTGCCATGGTTCATAAGCCGGACATGTTCATGCTTTGGGCAAATGATGAGGGAAATAGGCCAGCCTCTCTCACACCATCAACAAGATAATCAGAACTAATGTTGTGTGTTAAATGGTCAGCTTAATTAAACTACATAAGACAAGGAAAGGCCAAGATAAAAACTGATAGAAAAATGTTTAAGCATCAAACAAACTGTTTCTATTTAGCTAGATGATTTTTCACTTAATAGTTATCCCAATTAATTCCTTCAGAGATGGGTGCACAGGATCTATTTAGGCTTGAGTGCCAGAGAGGTAATCAGACATGCCCTCATGCAATTTATACAGGAGAGAGGAAGCTGCATTCCCTCACTACATGCACTCAAGAAAATGCTGACAAAATAGCCCTAGACCAAACGTGAGAAAGACTCCGGGCTGATCATTCTGCAGAAGTAAACCATGACAATATTGATAGTTACAAACTACTATGAAGCAAAATGAGTCAGGTTTTCTCCCCAACAGTTGGGGTAGAGCGGGGGAGGGATGCTTGGGCCAGTCCAGACACTGTGAGGATGAAAATATGAGAGGATATCAGCGTAACAAGATCATTTTGTTGGGGCTGGGACAGGATAGTAAGCGGGTAGAGCACTTGCCTTGCATGCAGTCAACGCAATTTCAAATCTTGGAACCCTGTGTGTCCCTGAATAACCTCCAGGAGTGATCCCTGAGTGCAGAGCCATCAGTAATCACTGAACATTGCCAGTGTGGCCCCCAACAAAACAAAACAGCAACATTGTTGAGAATAAATGTTGAAAGATAAAGCAATCCCTCAGAAACTGGGAGCAAGAGGCTGCAGAGCACAACAAAGTGAAATACGGAAATAAAAATGTCTAGAAAGAAGGCAGGATGTAGAAGTAGATGGAAAACGGCACGCCATATACCTATCAGAAACTGGAACTTGATTTCATTGGTGATTAGGAACCATATAAGGTTTGGCTTCTGTTGCAATGTTGGGGGGGGGGGGCAGGAGCGCTTAGAGCATACTCCTGAATCTGTCCTTAGGGCTCATGCCTAGTGGCGCGTGGGGGCCCATGTGCAGTGCCAGAGACCAAACCAAAGTCACATGGAAGAAAAGTACCTTAACTCTGTTCTTTCTCTGGCTCACTGTTTAAGGTTATGCTGAGATTCAAGAAAACATGAAACTTGTGGAGAAATTTTTTTAATCATTGCTTTTATGTTTTTTTTTTCACCAAAATCATGAAGGTGTGAAAAATGAACTGCAGTCAGTTTGTTTCAGGCTGACAGAGCAGGATGTTGACACAGTCATTGAAAGGATTGTTTTTACCCATGCATGAAGAATTTCTCATTTATGGCTAGCTATGGCCTAATCCTCTTCCCTAGGGTGGAAAACTAAATGTCTTTGAACAAACTCCCCCAAAATAAGAAGTTAGAGAACTTCACCTTCTTCCTCAGAAGCCTGGGACTTTGGTTCAGTGAGGAAGAAAACTCATGTAAACAAATGGATGAGTAGGTTTAAGTCCTATAAAACTGATATCTGCTTACATACAGCAAACGAATCTCAAGTTCATCTCTCATAATTCAGCAGGGTTCAAAGACACTTGGTTTGAACTTACTATAGCTTTGTTCATGACTATGATAAACTAGATTTTCTTACCTTTTCATGCTGAGTTCATGAAAAATGCTCAGATGTTTGCAGAAGCTACTGAAAAAAGCAATCTTATTTTATTGCTAATGCTGAGGCTAACTAATAAGAAATTAAAGCAAAATTTACTTTTTCAGGAATAAAAATCACAGATCTAGTAATATAGTCAAGGTTTTTAAGGACAGAAAAACTGGCAAATTAATTTAACCCATAGATGTGTACATATTTTACTCCCCAGCACAGAAAGGAATTCAAAATTATTTTTTTTTCTTTAAACAATGACTAATTTCTTGGTAGATCAGACCTCTACAAGTGGTTTGACAAACTGAGTTTTTGTCATCTTGCTAAATATGTAAATTCCACTGAAGATGAGGCTAAAAGCAAAGTGACAGTTAACTGTGAGTGCCATTAAGGGCGGATCACATCCCGGCATGTAATGCAATTATATGGCAGGAAACAACTAATGTGGGCTGCTCTGGGGAGAGAAGGGTGAAAATATTGAATTTTCCTTTGTAATCAATTTACAGCCTGCAACGGGGCATCAGTCAGATTAAGGTTCAGAATGCGGGACCTGGGCACGCATGTGAAGTGGTGACTCCACTCAGAACAGGAGAGAAGGGAAAAACAAAGACATCCTGAGCCCCCTGAGGCGAGCGCCATGGCTGTCATAAACTTCCTGAACTTCTATGTAGTCTTTGGGGAGAGATTAGAATGTTCAAAAAATTAAATATCTGCCATAATTAAGTATCAGCGGTACTCATGTCTTCCCTCCATGGGTGTGTACTAAGCTGAATTTTAATATAAGCTATGAAATTTCTTCACAGAGATCATGTTAAATCTATATTACTAACAGCCAAACAATAATGAAATCTCTCAATCACTTTGTTTCTACCATTGGATATAACAGATGTAAAAGAAGCAAATGTTAAAAGAAACAGGGCTTGGAGTGAGGGAAAGGGGTGTGGAAGTGGGCTAAGGCAAAAGTCTTGAATTGATTGGCAACTTATACGAGATTGAAGAATCAAACATAAGACACTTTTCTTGGACACCTGGGGCATTCTTCAACATTACCACAGACCTCTCACTACGTCTCCCTATTTTCTGAAGTTCTTGGCTAAGAATGACCAATTTGCCAGTTCCACAACTATTTCCCTTGTTTATCCAAAATTTCTTTTACATATTGCTTACAGAACAATTAATTATATAAGATGATTGCTCAAAAAATTTGGTACTGCAGAACCCAAGACCAAACCTGCAGTAAAGAAACCTGATTAAGAAGTAACTTCGCCTACCTAGTAAGTATTGTACTTAAAAGTCTAGGGGCCAGAGCGATAGTCCAGCGGGTAGGGCATTTGCCTTGCACGCGGCCGCCCATGCTGGCTGGGTTCGATCTCCGTCATCCCATATGGTCCCCAGAGCACCGCCAGGAGTGATTCCTGAGTTCAGAGCTGGGAGAAACCCCTGAGCACTGCCGGGTGTGACACAAAAAATGCAAAAAAAAAAAAAAAGTCTATACACTGTTATGGAACAAAATTAAAGACCATGGAAAAAATATACAAGAATATATCTACTGTAAAAATACAAATAATAAAAATTATTTGTGAACTCAATATGTCTGATAAATTTATAAAACTTTTGGGTGTTATTTGGCCTTAATTTGAATTAAAATATTCTCTATGCTGGGCCGGGAGCGATGGCCCAGCGGGTAGGGCATTTGCCTTGCAAGCGGTCGGCCTATGCTGGCCTGGGTTTGATCCCCGGCATCCCATATGATCCCCTGAGCACCGCCAGGAGTGATTCCTGAGTGCAGAGCCAGGAGTAACCCCTGAGCTTTGCCAGGTGTGACCCAAAAAAGCAAAATAAAATAAAATAAAATACTCTCTATGCTAATTTAACTCTTTTAAATCTTTGGGGCCCAAATGCCCTCTTCTGAAAAGCCTTTCTGGACAATCTCCATAAGTCTCAGGTTTCCAATATTTTCTGTACTATTACTTTTGTGCAATTAAATCATTGAAATTAATTAATTTTGGTATCATGCTTTGCTGTTCCCCTCCTATTCTACAATATAATTCCACTCATGTGGAATTTACACATGAGCATAAATTATGTTTTATTTTATTAACCAGTTTTATTTACACTACATATCTAGATATAATAAAGCACCAGGCAAACAGTAAGAGTTCAAGAAACATTTATCAAGTGAATAATATATTAATGGTGACTTATCACTTTATATTTCCCATACTAATAGATCTTTAGTGATCTATTACTTCTATCTAAAGCAATCAATTCAATATATATTCTGCTAGTGCAGAAGCAATTAATATATTAATTGTGATCCAATTCCTTATTATAGCGTATTCTTACAGAACTTGCTACTTTCACTTATGTCTTCTCCTTAATGATCAAAAGGGTTGGGCAAACTCTATTTCTATCTCTATCTCTAATACATGGTAAAGTAAGGCCCAGAATGTTAAAAAATAAACCTAACCATAACTGAACAACATGTAAATCATACTGACAGAATGGAATTTGCACAAATATTCTGAACGGCCTCCCAATTACAGAATTCTAAGATATGCGCTAGTTTTCCCCTTAAAAAGGCATCTGCCCTTGGCAACTTAGGATCTCCTTCGTGAGCCAAATATAATGCTGTTCAAATAAAATAGATTATTGTAAGCATCAAAAATCTGCTTTATGATCGAGGAAGAAATTACTGTTAAGCATGAATAATAGTTATATAGCTCTAATCATCTGCAATGCAAAGCCAATAACCAACATATGTTCCATGTAAATCTAAGAGGTAAAAAGCACCTAGGATGACTAAAAGCATATTTTTCTTAAATAATGCTACTTAAAGTGAAGGTCAATTTTCATTATAAAATCAATGTTAGCAATTCTTTCTTGTAGACATCACATTTTTCAAGTTCTCATTGGTAGCTTCAGTCGAGGAGAATCTGGCAGTGTGAAAGTGAATAGAAATTACATGAAATTCTCCTAAACATTAACCAAACACTCTCTAAACGGTGTGGTAATTGTCATATAATGTGTATATTAATTCAAGAAGTGCACACATGTGTGCACATACTAAATCATACATTTCATCTTGTAAACTGTAACTGTACAGAATAAATCAAAAAATGAATACTAAATTAACTACACAACTCTTCAGTCTGGATCACCTACGCAGAATATCTTCATGCTCTTTTCAATGCACTAGTAGTCCTGTTAATGTATAACTTTCTTAAAAAATAATTTCTTTACTCAACTATTTTATTTTGATTAATGTAAAATATATTTAAAATTAGAACTTTGGGGCCTGAGTGATAGTACAGCCAGTAGGGCAATTGCCTGGCATGCTGCCAACCTGGGTTCAATTCGCAGCATCCCATATAGATCCCGAGCACCGCCAGGAGTAACTCCTGGGTATAGAGCCTGGAGTAACCTGAGCATCATCCGGCTATAACCCAAAATAGAAAATAAATAAAATTAGAACTTTTTATATTTTACTAAAATATGATGTCCTGAATTGATCCCAAAGTACAGGTCCTCATAGAAAATTCTTGAAAGTGGTGGAAGGTGAGCTGGAAGCAAAGCAAATGAGAAGATGAAGAGGAACCGAATTATAGGAAGCAGACAGGGTATTCACCTTGCACATGGCCCACCGGGTTCGATCCCGCATCCCGAGCACTGCCAGGAGTAATTTCTGATTGTAGGAGAAACCCCTGAGCATATGTGGGTGTGACCCAAAAAGCCAAAATAAATCAAATGAGAAAAGCATTGAATAGTCTGGTGTAATTAGGAGGTAATTTGGAGGTAAATTTGAACAACCTAAAACCTGAGCTGCGCAGGAGGAAGAGAGCGGCATGGAATGCCTTCAAATGCATCGAAGGAATAGCTAAAAGGACAAAGAACCTCATGCGCCAGGCACATCTCTTTGACTCCACCTTTCTCCCTGCATTAACATACGCCTCAGAGACCTGGGCCCTATGAAAGCAGGATGAGAATGCTATTCGGGTCTCCCAGAGAGGAATCGAAAGAGCTTTGCTTGGAATATCAAGCCTCACTCAAGTGAGAGAAGGAATCCAGAGTTCTGACCTCCGTCGCTATTCCAGAATCAGGGATGCTGTCTCGTTTGCCAAGGCATCGAAAATCCGATGGGCTGGACATGTAATGCGATTTGGAGACAATCACTGGACTAGAGCCATTACCAACTGGATCCCTCGGGATGTCAAAAGATCACGTGGCCGCCCACCTACAAGATGGTCAGACTTCCTTGTAAAGACCCTGAAGGAACGGTTTGAGGCTCTGCATATTCCTGAATCAACCAGATGCCATTGGGCTACATTGGCACGTGATAGGGTCCAATGGAAATGTTACTGGCACCCGCTCGAGCAAATCGATGAATAACTGGATTCAAGTGATCAAGTGATTAAGTCTGGTGTAGACTAGACTATGGTTCGAAAATCCTTCATGCATTCAACCAAAGCACTGAGCATGACGGACCCAGTGAGGGATGAAAACACACATGACCTTAGTTTTGGTGCATCTGATGGAATTCAGATGGATTTTTCCAATTGTGAAGATCCAATGTTCTCTTTTATGGGAATCAGACTATGGGAGGGAAAGCTTGGAGACATGGGTGTGTGTATGTGTGGATGTGTGTGAACACTGGAGGTCGCAGCTGCCCTTTTCAGAGCAGGTAAGTAACATTGTGCAGCAGAGGAAGTGATGAGTTTATAAATTTCCCAACAGTTCTCGAAGTCCTCCCCAAGTGATGCCTTCATGGCCACTGCAGTGAAATCAAAGCTAAAGGCTCATCAGCTCATCACTGTCATATCGACAGCTGCCCCTGGCGTTTACCTTCTCTGGGAGCCAAATGCCAGAAGCTTCATGTCAAACATGCAGTTGAAAATCTTATCTTGGAATGACACTTCCTGTGTGTCCTCAAGGACTTACATTAGCATCAAGTTAGTGGGTTTCCTGTGGTCCATATATATGAAAAGAACTAGAAAGAGGGCAAATTCAACTAAGGTACCATTATAGAGGTTTAATAGGCATTATCAATCATGAAAGAACACAGAGGATAGGTTCATGCCTCAGTCTAACCCCTGGTAAGTTTCACTATAACTTGGGAAAAAGAACCATTTCTTTTCTAAGAAGCTGTAATCATATGTAGGCATTGCTTTCTATATTATAAAACAGCTATTAATGATGAAAACATTAAAATAGTAAAAGCATTAAAATAGCATGCAAATGAAATATACATATTCAATTTCTTAAAATAACTCAGAAAAGACTGTTTCATCCAAATATAATTATTTCTTCGAAAATCACACCTCTTTCAATTGTTAATTCATTTTCATTTTATTCTTTGAATCAGTAGGTTTCTAAGTCTCAGTAACATTATCTTGGAGACATATTTACTTAGATACAAAAATTTACTACATATTTGTCTTCCTGAGGTAGAGTACCTAACACACAATAAAAAAAGAAATGAAAGTGTTAGCTTTCTCTGTTATAAACATGCACACAAACAGCACACGCACCTCCATGTACACACACAAATACACACACGCACATGCAGGATGCACGTGCTGAAACAAGGTAGACTCTCCAAACATACATAAAAAAAGAACCATATTCAATAGTCCCAAATATATATCACTGTATCACTGTCTTCCCATTCATCATAAATTTGCTCGAGCGGGCACCAGTAACATCTCCATATGTCCTGTCACATGCTAGTAGAGCCCAAGGGCACCTGCTTACTCCAGGAACATAAAGAGCCTCAAACCATTTCATCAGGTCATGGGAATGAGGTCTATAATTGTTACTGGTATCTGGCATATCAAATACAACACGGGTATCTTGCCAGGCTCTGCGTGTGGGTAGCATACTCTTGTAGTCATCTCAAAATCCAGCATTTATTGATGAACTGCGTGGCTGCTTGCAGCCATGCAAGCCGGGCTGTGATAGGCTGGTCTGCTGGGTGGAGTTCTGACGAGGGGGAAGTCCGAGTGTGGAAAACGGAGGCCCTCATGGAGTGGGGGGTCGTCTGGCTTGTTGCAAGGCTCTGCTGGGGTGGCAGGCCAGGGCTAGAACCTGCCATCCCTCCCGGGTGCCTCTCATTAGCACCATACCATACCATACCATACCATATGTCTATGCCCATACCACCCTGAACGTGGCGCAATCTCATCTGATCTCGGAAGCTAAGCAGGGTCGGGCCTGGTTAGTACTTGGATGGGAGACCGCCTGGGAATACCGGGTGCTGTAAATATATCATCAAAAAGAAAAAAAAATTCTGTGACCTAAGGTACTAACTTAATACCACAAAGATACATTTTCAGGTTGGGATTTGGCTATTTTCATCCTCACACTGGAACTGGCCAAAAAAAAGTATTTTATTACCATAAAAACTTGCAAAAACATAAAAACTTTGAGTCACACAGCATACAATAAGGATATTGTTCAGAAGAACCATATGGTAATTTTAGCACAATCAAAATTCTGCATGGAGTAAGGATGCATTCTTTATGAGAATGTGCCATTGATTATATACTATTCATTTTAGCACTGTTTCAAAACATACTGTAAATTATGATAAGTAACACACTGAGTCACTGTTTTAGCTGTTTTCCCTGACAAGAAAAAACATAATGCTTCCTCCAATAAATAAATAAACAAATAAACCAGTAGACAAATCCCATTTATAAATTCCATAGTAACACGAGTGACATTAAAACATCTGGGAGATGTTAGAGGCTGCATTAACTCTAATCACAGATTACATTATACCAGAATTGTATTTTTCTTAATGAGGAGAAAAAACAGAGACAGTTAATGTGTTACTCAACAGAAACCTGTCGCCTTGTCTAAGAGCTGATAAAGCCCCCAGAGCAAAGATATTGCCCTCCAGAATTCCAGAACTCTGGCTACACTATCTTCTTAATGTTTGGCTTATGTGTCACTTCTGAAAAAATAAGCTTTTCTCTCTCCATATAAATAAAAGTCTCCAGTACCCATGTTTAAATTGAGCAGGAAGACAATCCCGCACCCTTTCTTCTTGCAACACTCCATTTATCTGTTGATTAACATAAAGAAAAAGGTCACCACAGACAAAACGCCATACATAAGAAGAAGATTCAAATTTTATATATGTTAACACCCAGTATATCTGATTTAGTGAGCAGGCTACAAAATGCAATCAAGCTATATTCTAAAATATGACTAAACTATGCTTAATCATGAATAGACAATACAGGTATAAAAATATACTGGAAAATCTGGAAAATTCACCAAAACTGCAGTAGATCAACTTGATCATTTGCAATGTACAGTGAAACTCTAATCTACTTTCAAAGTAAAGACCAGCGGAAAGTCAAGATATTCTGACACTTTGGTGGCAGGTATGTAATGCATTAGCATTTCATGCCTAGCACATTAATAAGAATACTACACAAAATCATGTACCTAAACAAAAATTGAATTAGTATACACAATATAATACTTCTTGGCTAATAATAAATTAAACCATGCAATTTGCTGCTACATAGATGCACCTGGAGATTATCGTACTGAGTAAACTTAGGAGAGACACAGACACAGAAAGTCTCACATGTGGATATAATGGAATGCAGTAGGGGAAAAAGAGGTTCACAAAGAAATTATAAACTGAGAACTGGTTTCCAATAGGGAAGTTCATCTGAGGCGAGAAAGGGTTTGTAAGAGGAGACACTAGACTGATGGTGGTGAAAATGGACACGTGAGTGGAATGTGAGGTGCCGGAAATTTTCGGTATGAATACCTACCAATTGTTGTTTTGTACACCATATTGCTCAAAAAATTAAAAAGCCATTTCCAGTCATCTTCAAAAATCGAACTGTTATTTCATGTAGAGAAAAGCAACTAAATTCTATGGCCTTGGGTTCCCTCGTGACTGCGCTGAAACAGTACATGTGAGCACATGTATGGTAAGGGCTGCATTCATGAGCAACATCTCCATAAACAAATATAGACAGTTGTGGAAGAAATTAACCAGATAGCTGAGGTTATACTGAGAGAATTTTCAATCCAGCTTGGGAAGACAGCATAGCACAACAAGTGGGAGCTGATGCGGTGTTTGATCCCCAGCACCAGACATGGTGCCCCAGCACTTCCAGAACTGAACTCTTAAGCACCAAATCAAAGAAGTGCCATAACAGTGCCGGTGTGGCAACAGACCAAAAAAGTAACATTTTATATATACTTGCAATATAATCACTGTATCAATGTATCACTATCTTCCCGCTCAGCATCGATTTGCTCGAGCGGGCCCCAGTAACATCTCCATATGTCCTGTCTCATGCTAGTAGAGCCCAGGGCATCTGCTTGCTCCAGGAACATAAAGAGCCTCAAATCATCAGGTCATGAAAATTAGGTCCATTATTGTTGCTGGTATTTGGCATATCAAATACAACACGGGTAGCTTGCCAGTCTCTGCCATGCGGGTGGCATGCTCTTGTAATACTCGCAATATAATTATATAATATATAATACATAATATATTATATATAATACTGGCTCTCCCTGTGACCAGCTGCTCACGAGGCGCCCAGGAGGGATGGTGGGTTCTAGCCCTGGCCCACCACCCCAGCAGAGCCCTCGCAACAAGCCAGACGACCCCCACTCCATGAGGGCCTCCATTTTCCACATCCGGACTTCTCTCGCGTCAGACCTCCACCCAGCAGACCAGCCTATCAACGCCCGGCTCATGTGGCCACAAGCAGCCGCGCGGTTCATCAATAAATGCTGGACTTAGAGATGCCTACAAGAGTATACTACCTGCACAGCAGAGCCTGGCAAGCTACACGTGTTGTATTTGATATATATGCCAAATACCAGTAATAATTATAGACCTCATTCCAGAATGGATTGAGGCTCTTTATGTTCCTGGAGCAAGCAGATGCCTTGGGCTCTACTAGCATGAGACACGACATATGGAGATGTTACTGGGGCCCGCTCGAGCAAATCGATGATAAACGGGAAGACAGTGATACAGTGATATAATATAATAAATATAATATATAATATATAATACATAGTATATAATATATAAGATATAAGACATAAGATAAGAAATAAGACATAAGACATAATATATAATAAAATATATATTGTGCATATATATACTTGGCTTAAGAGTGCTGGTACAAGAGAAGTAAACCAACTGACTGCATTAATTGCTAGTTATTTCAGAGGACTTACTTGGAAACTTGAAGTTGTAGAGGGCCTCGATAATCTGATTAGAGCAGAAATTCCTACTTTCTACAGAGAGAACTTGGGAAATTGTACTTGAGGACATATAGAAAATAAACTTGAGGTCATTTTATGATGATGCTTGCGTAGATTGTTAAACCAGAAGGAACTTCTTCCAGGAAATATAATGCTAGGAGAGCAGTAATGAACAACACTCTATTCAGAAGAGAAACTGGAAGCCTGCCTGGCGATTGAAGTAAAGTTGGTCTTTCCCAGAGAACTAAGAATCCACGTGCAGGGAGAAAAAATCACAGCTATCCCAATTGGCCACCACATCCTTCCCATAATTCAGGAGCAATTTAATGATCTGCTTCCTTTACAAAACATAACATAGATGTAAAATTATTCCATGACTACCTTCACTATTACTCACTCCCAGTAACACAGGACTCATTCAGAACAGTTCAAAAGCAATGCAGAAAGGCAAACCTGAATTCACACACACACACACACACACACACACACACACACACATATGCATCCCATCTTCCCTCCCTTCCCCTACACTTCTCTTCTGGACCTTTTCCATATCTTGCCTCTTTTGTCAGGTGTGACTGAGACCACATTTAACTGTAATTCAATAGACTCAAGTGCCATCAGCTTACTTGGCTAACTGCCTCCTAGTAAATACATTCTACATCAACAGGAGTTATGGAATTAATTGTGGAAGCATTCAAAAAATGTTTTCATTATCTAGAAAGCATAAGGAAACCGGAATAGGAATTATTTTAGAAAGTCTTCATTCTCTCACTAACAGCCCTACTACAGCTATACATAAATTTCAAATACAGCTGAATGTACTTTTGTCTTGCAAAGTTGTAAGACCTGCATATTTAATAGAAATGATTTATAATAATGGACTTGGAACATGCTGAGTTAATATTGAAGAACCTCCTCTCCCAGAAGGAGTCATCAGCTCAGACATAATCACTACCCAAACAGTTTGGAATTATATGCAACCTTTGTCTAAGCAATGACCAAGGCAGCCTCTCAGTCTGTGAGACCATCTGAAATATAAGAACGCAATCAACCCTATAGCATTGAGAGGAATGAAGGAATTGAATATCCAAGGACAGGTAAAGTAAAATGATTTTCTAAAGATAAAAGGCTTCTCCAGTCTAATATAAAACCCAGAAAACAACTAAAATGTTTAACAGTAACACCATTTCCACATAAATAATCGAAAACAGATTGTAGGAACCAGAGAGTGAGTAGGGTATTTTCATTGTGCTGATCTGGGTTCAGTCTCCAGCATCACATATGCTCTCCTGAGCCCCTCCAGGAGTAATCTCTGAGAACAGAGAAAGGTAAACACTGAGCACAGCGGGGTGTTACCCAAAAAGGGAAACAACACAAACATTGTATATGACTGAATGTTCTGAGATAAAATTTAAGACAAAAAGATCAGAGCTTCTTCAAGTAAAATTCATAAATAATCAAGAGTAAATTTCTTTTTTTGCAGTTTGCATTTTAATGCAGGGCATTATAAAGATAGTATAGGAGTTAACCAACTTACCACATATGCACCATAAATCCTAGGTATGCAACCCAAAAAGGCTGCATATTTGACTGAAATTCAATTAACTTTTTCATTGTTTATGAGTGATTAACTCCTTGTTTCTTCTTTTTTTTGTTCTGTTTTTTGGGCCACACCCAGACAAAATCGGGAGTTACTTCTGGCTCTGCCACAGGAATCACTCTTGGTAGTGCTCGGAGGCCATATAGGATGCTTATATCAAACTCAGGCCATTCACGTGTAAGGCAAGCATTTACGTGCAGTGCTGACTCTTCAGCCTATAATTCTTGCATGTGATTAGGTTATATTTGTTACTATAACTAAGTTTAAAATCCATAATGATGAACTTAATGTGAAGTTTTATTAAAACCAAAAACAGGGTTCAGTTCACTTCACCCAGGGTGATATTTACTTATAAGAGAACACGGACCGAAGAGATAATACAACAGGGAGGGCATTTGCCTTGCACACGGCCAACCCGGGTTCTATCCCTGGCATTCCATATGGTCCCCCAAGCACCACCAGGAGGAATTTCTGAGCAAAGAGCCAGGAGTAACCCCTTAGGGTAGCCGCGTGTGACCCAAAAAAATCAAAAAAACAAAACCAAAAAAAAAAAAAAAAACCCAGAACCTACTGGGGCTTGTTGAAGCGTAAAGGGCTTATATTTAAGAAACTGTACCAAGGCATCTCATAGCAGCTGTGGTCTGGGATACAGCTCAGTGTCCCCTTAAATCTGGGACATGCAGTTCATCTTTTTTATAAATTTAATTAATTTAGATTTTTTAATTTATTATACCACTGTGAAATACAAAGATGTTCATGATTGGGTTTCACTCATACAGTGTTCCAACACCACCCATACCTCCACCAGTGCCCATTTCCCACCACCAATGTCCCCAGTGTTGGGACAAAAAAAAAATCTTTTAAAGCAGATCATTACCTTTTAAAGGTAATGAGGGGTAGGGTTTGGGCTTTTCAAGGTTAGGGGTCCAAATTTGGTACAGAGAATAAGAAAGGCGAGGTTTGAAAACACTATCACCAAGGCAATCACAAATTAGTCAAAGTAATTTGTGATCACAAAGTAATTTGTGCTCAGCAGAAGAGCTGATCACAAGCCTGGCTCGTCAGACACCCACCCTATAGCAGTCTTTGTCAAGCCCAGTCCCGGTATGCCTGATCCAGACACTCACATACGGGGACAGAGCTGCTACCTGCTCTCCCTGTGCCCAGCTGATCACGAGGTGCCCGGGAGGGAAGGCGGGTACTAGCCCTGGCCCGCCACCCCAGCAGAGCCTCGCAAGAAGCCAGAAGAACCCCCACAACATGAGGGCTACCATTTTCCACATCCGGACTCCCCACTTCTCAGAGCCCCACCAGCAGAAGAGCTGATCACAAGCCCCGACGCCGACTGCTTTGGCGGCCGCGTGGTTCATCAATAAATGCACAAGATCAGAGATGACTCCAAGAGTATCCCAGCCGCACTGCAGAGCCTGGCAAGCTACCCGTGTCGTATCTGATATGCCAAATACCAGTTACAATTATAGACCTCATTCCCGTGACCTGATGGAATGGTTTGAGGCTTTTTGTGTCCCTGGAGCAAGCAGATGCCCTAGCAACAGGACTTATGGAGATGTTACTGGTGCCGTCCGCTCGAGCAAATCGATGAACAATGGGAAGACAAGTGATACAAGTGATACAAGTGAACATGAAGTTTATACCTTAACTCTGATATAAATGTGTTTTTATAAGGAGATATTCTTTATCTCTCTGGATAAACAAATAAAGTTGGAATAACATAAAACAGATTGGAATCATCAAGCAAACTGCATTAAAAACTATTTCTCTGGGGGGGCAAAGTGATAACTCAGTGGGTAGGGCATTTGCTTTGCACATGGCTGATCCGGGTTCAATCCCTAGCATCCCATACGGTCCCCTAGCACAGCAAGAAGTAATTCCTGTGTGCAGAGCCAGCAGTAACCCCTGAGCATTGCTGGGTGTGACCCAAGAAGCAAAAAAAAAAAAGATTTTTCTGGGACTAAAGAGACAGATAGTACAGTAGGTAGGACACTTGTCTTAAACAATACTACTGACATCCATATGGTTCCCTGAGTAGTTCAACAAGTGATTCCTAAGTGCAGAGGCAGAAGGAAGCCTTGACTATGACCAAAAATACTAAATAAATTAAATAAACAGTGTTACTTGTCACTTCGCCTTCCTGCTCTGCATGGATTTGCTCGAGAAGGGCTGACCTATACAAAAAATACAGATGGAGGCCGTGGGCACTATGGTGGGCAGTAACTTTGTACATCAATTCTATAAATTTAAACTCTATTGCAGCCCTCTGACCAAAACTATAATAAAAATAAAAATAAATGCTAAGGGTTACTGCTGTCCTCAGCAGAAATCTTGAAATCAATAATATACTTCCTTTTTTCCACTTTTTCCTCTTCTTTCTTTCCCCTCACAGTGAATTTGTATCTATATTAGAGAGTAAGGAGAACAGTTTGTTAGCCCTAAGTTCCCATTAACTCATCTATGCAGTTTCAAAAGTCTTCTAGAGTTTGTGATTTTGAGTAACTCCAGGAAAGACAAAATTAAAGGGCAAATTTTCTAGCTAATTAAGGTAGATTTCAAAGGAACGTTTATAGGCAGCCTGGTGTTCATCTCTGCCTCACTTCCTGGCAATATGATGCATGACATGCAGGCTCTCCCTTAAGGGACGGGGTATGGGGGGCCAGAGAAGGGGCATAATTACCATCAGCTCTAGTTATGTTTCACTCCTGGACCCAGGTCAAAACTATCCAGTAGTTTAGATTCCACCTGAAAGAAATATGTGAAGCCAGGTAGCTCAGGCTATAGCTGAGGGCAATTCCCTGGGAAAGGACAGCTGTGAACCTTTAACCACCGACATCACAGCAGCAGGGGCTGGGCACTGGATGAGTAAAGGACAAGAGTACAACAGTCACCAGCATTCACTGTGGTCCCTCTTCTGAGCGAACCCCATCACCAGCCCTCTGTCAGTGATCATTACTGCATGTAGCAGAAAAAGGCTTGAGCATAGATGGAAAGTTATGACAAAAGTTGCCATGAAACGTGTCTGTGCAGCTGATTATGAATCTGTTCATTCTTGGGGAGGCAAAGGGCAGATAAGAATGAAAGGGAAGAGACAGAATGAAAAGATAAAATAATTATAAAGATGCTAAAAATTCATTTTCAAAAACTGAGTACTGTTTTCATTAAACTAACAAAGGTGCCATTAGATCTGAAGTAGAAAGAGCAAGATACTAAATAATAAAAGTACAAATTTTAACAATTGCAATTAAAAGAATGTACCATAAAAATCAAACATAGATTTGAGTCAATTAGAGTTCTAACTCCAAATCTAGGCTATATCAAGTTGAAGCAATGTCAATTATATCAATCCTCTAATAAGAGTTTTTAAAGCCTTAATTTCATCTCCAATAGAGTATAAAATAATTTATTGACTTTTTTTTTCAGAAAGAGAAGATTATATGAAGTCACATAGGCGCCACAGTTAGACAGTACAACACCAAAAAAGTCATCTGAATACTAGAAATTATCACAGGTCAGCACAGATAACACAGGGGCACAGATGGAGGCCATGAGCACTATGGAGGGCAGTAACTTTGCACATCAATTCTATAAATTTAAACTCTATTGCAGCCCTCCTACTAAAACTATAATTAAAAAAAATAAAAATAAATGTTAAGGATTACTGCAGTCCTCAGCAGAAATCTTGAAATCAATAATACATTTCCTTCCTTTCACTTTTTCCTCTTCCTTCTTTCCCCCTCACAATGAATTTTTATCCATATTAGAGAGTTGGCCATGTGCAAAATAATTTGCTTAAATACCTATCCTAATTTCCCAGATAAGTATCATCCTTTAGGCAGCTTTACATTTTTTTTTTTTTGCTTTTTTTGGTCACACCCGGCAATGCTCAGGGGTTTCTCCTGGCTCAGGCAGCTTTACCTCTAATTTTCAGAATACACAAAGTGTATTCTGTCGCCACTTGAGAAAACATGTTGTATCTGATAGCCATTTCAGAACACACAAAGTGAATTCAATAGACACATAAGAAGCTGAACTGGAACAGACTCTGGGAAACTCTGCAGATGCCTCAGTAGGATTAATTCAAGCTAATAAACCTCCTCCTAAGAAGGTTGGGAGCTTGAGGGTGAGAGGAGCAAGATGGGACAGGTCTCGGTGCTGGGACAGGTCTCCCACCCTACTCTTGGACGTCATTGTGACTTTTAACCAGCACAGCCTCCCTCCCTCCACTGCAGGACTTCCTGGGGTTGTTGAAAGGATTAAAAGAGATAATCCATAAATGGCACCTTGCAAGTTTGAAGCAACAAGGGCCTGTTATTATTGGTGCTGTTAGGAAGACGAAAAACACATTGCAAAGTGGCGGGTGCAATCTGCAGGCAGCTGGCAAATGTCCATCTGCCTGAAAGTTCGCCTTCGTCTGTCCGCCTGGAAGATTTCAAAAAGGAAATAGAAATTTCTGGCTTTTCTAACACACTAGAAACTGTCCCTGTTGGGCCCACAGGTCTATGGGGTGGGGAAGGAAAGTCATTGGCAGCAGGCAGGGTATGGTGCTCTGGTTTCGGTGAGTAGAGTTTCTAATGCTCTCCTGAGTGCATAGGCTCATCTAACAGGCCCAAATGGGCACTGGAGCTTGTGATATGGGTTTGCCTAGTAACAGCGAGGTATCAATAGCGATGAATTGTATGGCAGCTAGGATGGGGTGCAGGCACATGAGCGATCATCCCCATCTGACAGTAACACCTGGGGTAACTCTATGCTCAGTGTGTGTGTCTGCTTCCTCACCTGTAAAATCTATCTTCCAGGTAGGTCAACTTCTAAACATAAAGCAAGTCAGGTCACTACTTGGATTTCGCTTCCCAAGAGTTCCTTGGAAAATGATGCCAAACAGTGGGTTACTGATGACTACTGAATTAGACAATGTCCCTTTTCCACATGCAAGAGAGAGAGAGGAGACAGAGAGTGAGAGAGAGAGAGTGAGTGAGAGAGAGAGAGAGAGAGAGAGAAGAAATGCTGCACAGATTTGGTGCTTAAATTCATTCGGAAGCTCAAATACTGAAAGGAAGCCTGATTTACAAAATAGTAGCAGTTTCGAGAAAGATTTTCCTGACTTTGCTAACCTTTTGCATTAGATCTAAATCAATATAGAAATGTTTCCCCAAATTGATTCTCCCTAAATCATATAGCAATGCTCAGGCACTAAAGTAAATTAGATATCCTTTTTAAACTCTTTTGCCAAATTCCAATGATAATCTTCATAACTTTGTAGAACCACGTTTTGAGACTGGATGTCTATGGGTACTTAATCATAAATTGCTGGGGATGCTGTCGGGGTCCCCAACAGTGCTGGGAAGCGAGTTCCCTTCTACCTCCGAAGCCAGCTGGGAATGGACGAAGACTCAGGAATCCAATGCAGTTTTAAAAGGCTTTACTTATCACAGGTTCAGGCATACAAATCAGCAATAGGAAAACCCGGTGCTTAGGATTCCTGGCTAGAACCCCAGCCACATGTAGGCCAAGATGGCGGCCACTACGTGTAAAGGCTCTGTAGAGAGGAGACAAAGACAAGACTCCCAAGAAGGGTACAAGCTCACAAAGAGAGAGCCCAAAAAGAGAAAGAGAGGAAACAGGCTGGTTTTATAACCCTGCAACTCAGACTTCCCACTATTATGGGAAGCAGGAAGGGTCAAATGCCCTTAGGTAATTTCTCCCAGCACCTAACCTAGGCCCTTATATATGCCAATATTTTGAGCCGAGATCTGCCTGGAAATGCCTTTATAGGGTAGAGAAGGGGGTTTCTGAGATGCCATGTCTCTGTACCAAAGACTAATACTAATGCCAGTTAAATATTTCTCCAAGCCTTCACAAAGAGTCTCTTCTACTTCATGGTAGTTTTGTATTTTAGTTGCCTTTGAGTTATCAGGGAGCCATGCTTGCTTGCTTGGAGGCAAACAGCATTTCTCTCTGGTCTAATTACTTAGAGATCCAACATGGCCAGGCAAATATGCTGGTAAGATCTAGCTAGTCCCACGATGATTGTGGTAGCATGAGAGAATATTTATACCAGCCAGTACAGAATACATGATCAGATAAACTGCCACATTTAAACTACCCCTTATCTACAAAGTGATTTGCAGGAGGCAAATCCAGGGCAGATGCAGAGGCTTTTAGGCTTCTAGATGTCCTGCAACAATAAATGAGGGGCTCATTTCAGAACATTTTAATGCCATGGTATTTGCAAACTCCATGAGATAAAAGCAAAAATACAACCACAATGTCACCCAAATTATTACCCAAGAGAGGTACTTTAATGACCAAAGTCATGGGCTGAAAAGATATATAGCATGTAAAGCACTTTCTTGCCTTGTAAGTATCAATCCCTGCACCCCATAATATCCCATGGGCTCTTCTTGGAGTGCTCTGTGAGCATCAAGCCAGGAATAAGCCCTCAAAAGCCAGCAGTGACTTGGAACACCTTCAACCGAAAAATCAACAAAGACATGAAATTTTCATACCAATGAATGGATACTACTTCTAAACGTTGACACAGTAGGAACTATATTTTGCTTATATACAAGATATCTGTTTGGAAACACTATTCCTGTTCACTTGAAAATAAATCCATTTCAACCCTTTTGTTGAGTTTAATGTGTGATTTTTTTTTTTTTTGCTCTTTGGGTCACACCCAGCAATGCTCAGGGGTTTCTCCTGGCTCTGCACTCGGGAATTACTCCTGGCAGTGCTCAGGGAACCATATGGGATACCGGGATCAAACCCGGGCCAGCATGGGCCAGCCACGTGCAAGGCAAACGCCCTACCTGCTGGGCTATTGCTCGGCCCTAATGTGTAGTTTAAGGTGAACTTTAGTAGATCAGAAATATAACAAACTAAATCACCTTTCAGAGATTTACATCAAGGTTTCCTTTCCTTTCATTTCTCTGCTATTTAATAGCTATGAAGCTGTCCAAAGTGAACATACAAAACAGAACCTCCCAAAAGGCATGGCCTATGCTGAAGATGCTCAGAAAATGACAACTAACATTACAGGAGAGTAATGAGGTACGATCAATCCTGACGGTATATAGTGTAGAATTTATAAAACAACTTAAAAAAAACTTCAACTTCTACTACTTTAGGAACTCCACTGAAAGCCCACACTTTACAGCTACAATATTTAATAAGAACGTCAAACAGGCTTTTTGAGAAAGAGTGAAGCTGCAGAGATAGAGTACTTATTCAAGCTGGGGGAAAGTAGCTATTCTATTTTCTCCATTTCTCTGTAGCTTCTCCCAGAAACCCAACTTTCAAAGCCACAGAATTCAGTATATTTCATCTGTGAAACACTGTGAATACAAACTACTACCCCTCCCACCCGCCAGTGATTTAGAAGGCCTGTCTGCTCTTACAGTCCGCTGGTAGGGTGATTACTGGCAGCACTCGACCAGAACGATTCCCATTCATGCTTACTGACCGGCAATAATGCTTACAGCTTTCACCAAAAGATGAACTAATTTTAGTTCATTTCCAATTGGTTTTGTGAAATAACAAAAAATAAGGTAGAACAGTCAACCAAGTTAAAATAACTAAGTCAGTAACACCTGAAGAGGTACATTATATATAGTACTTACACTGTTTTTCATTTGTATCTTGTTGTCACAAACAAACCAGACAATTTGGTCACCACAAAAGAATGATTACTCATAATAATATTACTCATGTTGCATTTTAAAACTCAAGTTTTAAAATGCTGAATATTGCTACTAAAAAGTCGCATCCTTTCAGTATTGAAATCATACTTTTACACTATGTCAATCTTGTTCCAACATTACAAAGGCAAATAAAAAGAATAATTATTTGCATGAAGTCATTCATAAATGAAAGCAGATAAGAATTATTTTAATTAGTTTTTAAAATAGGAACTGAGGTTTTTCCGCAACAGAGTTCATACTGCAATTATGGGAGGCCCTCCATTCAATTTCTAGCCCTGCAGCACAATAATCTGAAAGTGATAAAAATATTGTACTAAGGAAACAAGTATAAAAATCAAACGTGCATTAGAGCCTGGTATCACTGAGTTTTAGGATCGATTTCACTTGTCACATGAACAGAATAAATGAAGAGAAATATCTTACCTCCTCAACAGTTAAAATAAGTTAAATTATATTTTAAAAAATGACTAAGTTCAATCCAAGCTAATACTCAATAATAAAATGACAAGTGATAGGAATTTATATATGAAATATCCTTTTTAAACTTTATGTCATTCAGGACTTTCATATAGTTTTATCAACATTAATATTTAAAAAATTGCCAATTAAAAATTGTACTTATTGAATAATAATAAAGTAACTTACTTTTTGTCAGAAAGAAAGTGAAGCATCAAAAGAGTTGCACCAGATAGTTTATTCAAATCAACCAAAGCTAAATTAAAACTGTTTGAAGCAAAAGAGTGCTAAAAGATTTGTCTTTCTTAGTTGTTTCCTATCCTTATTGGGTAACTATTAAAACTGAATATTTAGTTTTTTATTTGAGAGAAATTTATTTATTTTTTGGGTCTTGGCTGTACTCGATGAGCAGGGTGTACTCTTGAATCTGCACTCTGGGATCACTCTGAATGGCGCTGGGGGTCATATGGGGTACCAGAAATCAAGTTAACATTGGCCACATGCAAAGAAAGTGCCCTACCAGTTGGACTGTTACTCTAGTCCCAAGCCTGAACATTTTTTTCAATTGCTGGACTAGCTCTCAGACTCCAATTTCTTCCTTGTCTTCAAATTGATGTTTTTTAGATATATCAATATCAGAATGTAGTTTTGTGAGTGCATTTAGTATAAAAAAAATTCACAGTTGGTTTTGTTTTTCTGTATTGCATAAAAACAAGTTGCCTAATTGCATAAGCATAGTCAGAGGGCTATTAGATCATAAAAAGGTGCTCTGTATTCCTTCTCATCAGGGAAGCACAAATCAAAACAAGAGGAAAATAGCACTTCACACTGAGACTGGCACACAGTAAAAAGAGTAGAAATAATCAGCACTGCTGAGGGTAAGAGAATAAAAAATCTTCATTCACTAT
Source organism: Cryptotis parvus (assembly GCA_021461705.1). Lineage (NCBI taxonomy): Eukaryota > Metazoa > Chordata > Mammalia > Eulipotyphla > Soricidae > Cryptotis > Cryptotis parvus. Next base: position 296,540 of record JAJIBD010001675.1, read on the forward strand.
TGCTGAAAATATTGTTCAGTTCAACCTCTGTGAAAACAAGATGGAGACTATTCCAAAACTTGAGAACTGAAATTCTCTTCTGCAATTATACTTCTTGACATCTCCTGGAAGAGCCCTGAAAAAAAACAGATATTTCTAAAAGATATTTGCATCCCTATGTTCATAGTAATCAAGGTTTAGAAACAACAAGCTCATTCTGGAGCTACAGTACAGTGGGGTGGGCATTTGCCTTGCTCATGGCCAATGTGAGTTTGATACCCAGCATCCCATATGGTCCCCTGAGCACAACCAGGAGTAATTTCTGAGTGCAGAGCCAGGCGTAAACTCTGAGCATTGCCAGGTGTGACTCAAGAGCAAAAAAGCAAACAAACAAACAACCAAAAGAAAAAAATCCAAGTATCCAAGAATTAAATGTGTGGATAAAGAAACTGGTGTATCTCCAAATGGAGCACTTTATGTCACCAAAAAGTTCAGGTGAACTGTTGGATGACAACCCCTACACTTGGCTTGCAGCCCGTCCCAGCCCTGCTGGTGAGGTTTTGAATCAGTTCTGGCATTTGCAAAGCCAAAAGACGCACCTGAAGTGCTGCATTGCAATAGAGTCCTTACCTGACTTCATTTCTAGATAGCCAGCCCATGATGGGCTGGGTTGGGAGGTTTTGGGCGGGCTCCTATCTATAAAATAAGCTGGGAGAAAGGTCTTTAGCCATTTTAGCTTCCCTTGGGTTTCTTTTTTTTCCTTTTTTGGGTCACACCCGGCAATGCTCAGGGGTGTCTCCTGGCTCTGCACTCAGGAATTACTCCTGGTGGTGCTCGGGGACCATATGGGATGTGGAGGATCGAACCCGGCCAGCATGGGCCGACCGCGTGCAAGGCAAACGCCCTACCCGCTGGGCTATCGCTCCAGCCCCCTTCCCTTGGCTTTCTGCCTCTCCGTTCTCTGCCCTGCTGGGCTTTAACACGTGGTGGTAGCTATTTTGGCCTACACATGGCCGGGCCAGCTGGGAACCCAAAGTCCAAGGTTTTTCCTGCTCTTGGATTGTATATCAGAACCTGTGATAGTAAAGCCTTTTAAAACTGTGCTGGATTCTTGGGTTTTCATTCATTCCCCGCCAGCTTTGGAGATAGAAGGGACTCATTTCCTGGTATTTATTGTTGGGGACCCCAGAAGCTCCCGACAGTGGATCATCTTTTAAGAGACTACCTTAAAATAGTTAGAAGGGATTTGAGTGATGCACAATGGGTAGGACAATTGTCTTACACACAGCCAAACCCAGTTCAAGCCCCAACACTGCATATGGTACCCCAAGTATCACAAGGAGCGATTCCTGAACAGCACTGGATGTGACCCCCAAATCAAAAATTAATGAATAACAACAGAAATATATTTTAACATTCACATCTACCAATTCTAATCATATCTTTTCCACCAAAACATCTAAATTTGAAATTTTTGCTGGTTAGAATGGAAGCAACTATTTACATAGTTTATGAACCCCCAAAAAACTAGGAGGTACTTTCTCAGGCAAAGTTCAACTTACTTAACAATCTGAAGGAAATGAATACCCAATAAACCAAATATAAATTATTGTTTTCTCTCTTCCAGTTTTTCTGTAGGTAACTCTTGAATGACTATATTTTGGACCCACTTTGAATGAGTACACAGGCTGCTGAGAGAGAGAGAGAGAGAGAGAGAGAGAGAGGAGAGAGAGAGAGAGAGAGAGAGAGAGAGAGAGAGAGAGAGAGAGAGAAAGAGAATAAGCTTGGGGCCCAGCAGCAACACTTGGCCATCCTCAGTGCAGAGCTGCCTGGTAAGTTAGCACTCAGACCCGACTGTGACACAAGGTACCACAGTATGCAGATTACTTGGGTAGCCAGTAATGGTGGCAGTAAAACCAAGGCTGACGGCTGGTACAGCCTTTCTGGAAAACAATATGGACATTCCTCCAAAGACTAGAAATTGAACTCCCATTTGACCCAGCCATACCACTCCTGGGAATCTACTCTGGGAGGCCAAAAATATGCAATGGAAACACCATCCCTACTTTTATGTTCATAGCAGCATTATTCACAATACCCAGAGTCTGGAAACAACCAGAGTACCCGAGAATCGATGACTGGATAAAGAAACTTTGGTACATCTACACAATGGAATACTATTTGCCTATAAATGGGTGGCCATGGAGAGGATCATGTTGAGTGAAATTAGCCAGAAGGAGAGACAGATATAGAATGACTGCATTTATTTGCATGACATAAATATATGTATATATTATGATACCAATATCCAAGGTCAAGTGAAACACGTATCAAGTTTTGTCAAAGGTGGAAATTATTACAAATGTGTGGGAGTCAGAGGCTATGTAAGACAGAAAATGGAACAGTGTGCTAACAATTGTCGAAAGTACTAATGCCAACCCAGAACTGAGCATTAAATACAGGCAAAAAGATACACATGACAACCCTTTAATGTATATTCTGTAATCCATAGTCTGGAAGGGAGGGAAAAGAGAAAGAGAGAGAGAGAGAGACAGAGAAAGGGAAAGAAATAAAGAACCTGCCATGGAGGTGGGCTGGGGGAGGGGGAGGGAACCGGGGACGTTGGTGGTGGGAGATGGGCACTGTATGACGGAATGGGTGCTGGAACACTGTATGACCAAAACCCAAATATGAACATCTTTGTAATTGTATATCTCATGGTGGTATAATAAAATGCTTATTAAAAAAACAACCAAGGCTGAGGTTGTGCAACTCATCCACTCTGGCCCTGGGAGATCTCTCCCAGCCCTATGTTAATTGGAGGAGAGATTAGAAAGATGATTCACTGAATAGATGATGGTTGTATATATATATATATGTTATGTATGTATCTATCTATTCACCTATATATATATATATATATATATATATATATATATATTTAGTTCTCTGAACCACAATAAATCCAGTTAAATTTATTTTAATTCAATTACAGAGATCCTTTCTTTCACATTTTACGGGTTGGTCCGTCCTGGTGAGTTTCCAGCATAAATTGTCTTCCTTTAGGTAGCACAAGAACTTGGCAATAACTGCAGTGGTAGCTAAAGGTATTTTGGCAAGGCTCCTCCCCTTTTCTTCATAATAATACAGGAAGAGTGTTGCACATGAAAACAAATATTACAAATAATACATGCTAACATTTGAAAGTGAATAATACAAATAATACATGCTAACATTTGAAAGCATTATTCCTCCTCTGCCCATCAGAAGTTATCAGGTTTCATGAGCTCATTTACTCCCACAATAAAAAAACCAGAATTCTTGAATATAAACAAAGCATCCAGATGATTAGGCTGCATTTTATCTACATATTCTATATAACAGATATCTCTTTAATTAATACAAACCATAGTCTGTGGTATATAGATTAAAATGTTGAAAGAAATATATAACAAAAAGTAAAATTTGAAAGTATATTAAATCACAAGTTTCCACCAAAATCAGAGATTTTCTTCTTTCCGATTTTCAGTCTTCACCCTAAATGTTACAGTAAAAGAGATTATTAGTTGGTGGAATAACTAAAACCTATATTCATGTTCAACTGCAGAGAAAATGTTGAGGTGTCATATGAAACCATTAAAATTCAGTTAAAATAACCTAATTTTCATTCATTCAATTTACTCACATAAAACTAAAGTCAAGCACAATTTTTGTATATGCTATAAACAACATTTTTAATGATCCAAAACATCTTTTGTTAAATCATTCCTTTTCTGACTTGGGAAATTAGTCCACTCTTTCATTAGATTTAATGTCTTGATACTATTTAGATTTAGAGAATAAGGGATTCATTGGCACAGCAGGTATTCACTTCATTTTTTGTTTTACAAATATTCACTGTATGTTACTCTTTATGTAGACATTCTCTGGCCTAAACTGATAGTGTTGAAGTAACTAATATTTGCCTCTTTCAACATCTCTGGCATTCCATTGAGGGCACCTGCTACTGCTAATTACAGGTCTGTGCCCAATCCACTTCCCCTCCACTCTGTCAAGGCAGAATTCAGACTGCTTGACTACAAACAACTACAAGTTAAAGACCAGTGTGCAGCTCTCTGCGTTCATTATTTACGGCAAGTTGAGTCTATGTTTATTGAAATCTTGAAAAAAAAGCAGTTAATTGTAATAATTTTTTTCTTTGTTGGATTATTGTAGAATAATCCTAACTTATTTTAGTTGCTTTGAAAATATCTGCAAACATCTGATTCAAGAATGCTTTAGATTACTATAATTCATTCCATTGTTTCCTAGTCTAAAAGCAAAATACTCATCCTAAGATAAATAAGAAGCATTGCTGAAAGGTAACTGAAAATAAGTCCATATGATGGTATGAAAAATAGGTTTAGATGTATTCCAAAATATAGTTTTCTTAACTTGGAAACCCTCCATTCCATTTACAACCATAAACCAAACCCAACTCTTATTCATGATTCTATCATCTAAATGTTTGTGTCTCCTAATTCATTTGCTGCAATTCTACCAAAAATGGTGGCATTGGGAGAGAAGGTCTCAGGGAAGTATCTGTCACTACGGTTGAACCCTTAATAATAGAACAGTGTTCTTTCTCATCAAAGAAATCCCTTGTTCTTTCTACCAAATGAAGACAAAGGAGACAGCCTTCAATGAGCCCCTAAGTGGACCCATACCCACAAGTCCACGCTGTTGCTCTGATTTCAGTACAACTTCCAGAACTGTAAAAAGTAAATTTCTGTCATTTATTATTCAACCACTTTTGCAGCCTGAAGAGATCAAGATAAATGACCTGTAAGGAATGCATTTATGGTGATGAAAAGAAATATCCCTATGGGAAATTACTAACTCATCAATAATCCTGACAATTTCATCACCCAGTACACAATTTTTTTAGAAACCTTCCATTTGATAGAACTCGACAACTAAATAATCAGAAATATTTTGGCTGTTTGGGGGAGAGGGCTGTTAGCTTGTAGGCCTTTGAAATTTCCTACCCTAGGTCTGGGAAATTGATCAAATTACTTGATTGTGTTCAAATTTCTCACCCATCAATTATCTGAGAATTATTTCCTTAAATTATGAGAATAGTCCAAGTTCTTCATTATGTGGCAATTATAAATTATAGGGTAACCAATGTAAATTCAGGAATGGATTTCTAAAGGAAGAGAAGAGAGAGTGACTTATAGGTAGAAATTACAGGGTGGTTAGCTTTCACTCAAATGTTTTTCATTTATGCCTACAACATTACATTCTATTCGCTCTGTCCACTTGGTCATAAAGCAGTTGATAAGAGGACTTGGTAAGTTCCCAGTAATTTTGCCACTGTGACTGAGTAGTCACCAAAATCCCACATACAGCACATGAAAATTGTGTTATTCTTTCATGTGCACAATACAGATTCACCCAAGATTAGTCAAAAGATTCCTATTCAATGCTGACTGTGTCAAGCAGAGCACCACGTCACAGGCTAGGAGTCTCCATGAATAAGATTTTTCTCTCTTCAGACTATGGGAAGACAAAGGAAAAAGAACATAATGCTGCAATTGGATGTAAAGAGTAGCTTGCTGAAGGGATGAAGATCTAAACTGAAACACAGATGGAACAAATGGGAGCCAACAGAAAGGGCTGCATTAGGAAGAATGAAGGATTGTTCATGGCAAAGTACAGAACACACACATTACACTGACCCACTGCCAGCTTGCTAAGAACTCAGAAGTGGTGTCCTCTTCTGAGCTACACTGAGTCAGCCATGCTAGAGTTGGGGGCAGTTCAAGCACAAGGAGGCTAAACCAAGAAGGAATTCAAGAAAATGCATTACTGATATGAGAACAAACGTAAGCCATGCTGAGAAGACAACATCTGGTTGGAGAAACAACAGAAAGCCCTCCGGGTAAACATGGGAAACTATGAAGATCACATATATGGGGCAATAGCAATGTGAGCAACACAGGCACAGAAGTTCCATAAATGAGAACAGAGCAAGAATAAAGAATATAGATTATTTGAATAAGTTATGGCAAGGAAATTTCAAAGCTAAAAGTTCATGACCCAAATCTAGGAAGTATAAAGAGTGTGAACAACAGTAAAAAATCCAAACATACACAAGACCTGCTGTGCCTAAAGTGGAGAAAGCAAAAATAGAGACTGCTAACAGCAGCAGGGCAAAATTCGAATATAAAAGAGTCCTATATGACTCAGCAAATTTCTCAACAGAAATGCCAAAGGCAAGAAGCCAATGTCTTGAGGCCCTGGCATCCCATATGGTTCCCTCAATCCTGCAGAAATGGGCACTGAATGCAGAGCTAGGAGTACCTGGGCATCAAGTTCCAAAAAGCCTAACACAAAAACAAAACAAACAAATTAAGGGGAAAAACAAAGTCCATGATTCTGAGCAAGTGCTGAATGGAGAATAGAGGGACCCTCCAACAAAGAATATTTACGTAGCTCTGTTATCACTGAGATCTGAAACAACCGCTAAAAAATATTCAGCACCACTAAGCCAGACCTTCACTACTCAAAGGGCATCTATCAAAGGAAAATAAACCTTATTTGAAGCAGCAGATAATACAGAATGAATGAAAATAGGAGCAATACAGAAGACTTTCCATTTTCAAATTCACCATTTCCTTGTTCTGTTAAGTTTAGAGAAATTTATTTTTGTGTTGGAGTGGGGTGACTATAGCCAGCAGTGCCTACTCCTGGCTCGTTCCCAAGGTTTACTCCTAGCGGTACTAGGGATCAGAGGTTCACTGGGTGCAGACAAGGCAAGCATCTTCACATCTGTACTATTTCTCAGGACAAGTTTAGAAATCCTTAAATTTCTGATACTAAATGGCTTTGTTCTAAAAGTTGGGTCTGGTGCTTTTAAAACGGATCTTATTTCTCTGTTTTGATTCATTTATTTTCAGATTTTTTCATTTCATACATTTTCAAGTTGTCACATATTACTAGAAAAATTTTCATTCTATCAACTGACTTAAATAAGCATTTTCTTGTCCACTTTCGTATTACACTCTAAAATACCTCATACAAAATACATTATCCCTTATACCTTATATAAAGTACCTTATATCTTATACCTGAGTCTCTGGATCATAATGTATTCCTCTGAAAGTTTTTCCTTTTATTCCTTTAATTTCATACTTATTTCATCTGGACTCTGTCTCTTGAGCAGAGCTCATATTTATGCTTACATTCTTATGGGTCATTAGGATGCTTTGGCTCTGTCTAGGCATGGTTAACTTGAGGGTCAGAAGGATCTGTAGGTAAAGGTTTTATACAAATTTGCTTTAATCTTCCCAACCTCTTTGCTCCTAGGTCTCTAATTATTTAGGAGCTACCTTAAATTTTCATCTGCCTTGATTATCTCAAACTCTCCTGATTTTTGAAGGTCAAGAAAATGTCAAGTTATCAACCTGAATTTAACTCCCTTTATGTACTGAATGAATTCTCCTGCAGAATTATAGAAATCTCCCCTGAACCTATGCCTCTTGTATGTCTGGACAGCCTCCCAAATTCAATGTGCATTTCTACATATTTATTGACTTTGGCAAGTTGTAGTTCATGTTTATCTTTAAACAAAAACATTTAAAGTGACACATTTAATTAAAAATGTGAATTGCTTAAACTAATCTGTAAGCATTGTCAGAATCTGATGCCTCTCTCCCACACGTATTTCACTCATTCTCATTATTGCTTATTTAACAACTACAAAGACCTCTCCTGACATTTCCTTATGCCTAATATTTCTGATTCCAACTCTTCACTTACATACATGATAGCCTATATCAATTAAATGGTCATATTTCATGTATGAGTATAACATCTACCAGTGACTTAATTTAAAAAAAGTCTCTCTGGTGCCCAGAAGGGAAATGGGTTTTAGCTCTAATCCTTCACCTCAGTAGGGCCTGGGAAGCAGCCAGATGAAACTCGGTCACCATAGTAGCCACCATTTTCAAGGTCTGGACTCCACAGCTCATCAGAGCCCCACCCAAGAGAGAAGCTGATCTCAAGTGGACTCACCAGAGCCTCACACAGCAGAGCAGCTGAGTTCAAGCCCAAACAGGCAGTTCTCTGAGGCGAAAATCACCGGGTGTTCATGGATATGGAGCTGGGGTCCACCTTCCCCTCTCTGGTCCGTCCAGGAGGCCTGGTGGACCACCCCTGAACTGCTGCACGGCTATCAGCCATGATGCAGAGACTCAGACACATGGGGAGAATGGCCATCTGGTTCTCCCCGAATACTCCGCCAATCACATTCTAAAAGCTCAGGAAGTAAATTCAGGAAAAGAATTGGGCCAGATCTCCCATAACCAAGAATAGGGAAGAAAATAGATTCATTAATAACATTGCCATGTATGTGCTTTAACAGTAAATATAATCAGTGCCAGCTGATGGAGCAGGCATGGGAATTGGGGTTGGTGGGAAATGAAGGTCTTTGGTGTTGGGAACACTCTGGTGGTGGAAGTGGTGCTGAAGTATGAAACTTTCTATTAGCAGTATTATGAAAACCTTTTTAATCACGGTATTTCAACGAAAAAAAGTCTCTCTGGCTTCCTCGAGGACTAAAGAGTAAGAAATGGGATACCCAAGTATGAAGAAATTTCAGTGATTCAGTAGGGAGAAATGGACTTATCTGAAACACATTTTACTATATATGTCAACTTTTCTAACAGAACTCAAAATGTTGCATGAGTTGAAATATTGTAAATATGAAAGCAGGTGAAGGGCCAGAGTGATATCACAGTGGTAGGGCATTTGCCTTCACACGGCTGGTCTAGGTTTGATCCCGGCATCCCCTAAGGTGCCCTGAGCACCTCCAGGAGTAACTCCTGAGTGCAGAGCCATGAGTAACACCTGAGCATTGCCAGGTGTGACCCCAAAATTAAAAAAAATAAAATAGGTGAAATACTCACTCATATACCAAGTTGGCTTTCTAAATTTCTCCCTCTATTCTCAAGGAAAGGTTGGGGAGATGGCTCGAGAGAGGAGGCCGATGCTTGGTACGTGGAGGACAACAGCATGACAAACTTCTCAGCGAGCACATCCGGGTGGTGCAGTGGCCCCTCAGGGAACCACGGGACCCCAGCAGCACTGCAGGACCATGGACTGACTGTTACCAAGAGCAACCCTCCAGCACCCAAACCTCACAAGGTTGACATAAGAAGAAAAGAATAGCATAGGTCAGACAAAATGTATGTTAGAACAACTTTGTCGCTTCACTTGTCACTTGTCTTCCCATTGTTCATGGATTTGCTTGAGTGGGTGCCAGTAATTTCTCCATTCATTGGGAATGAGGTCCATTATTGTTACTGCTTAAGACACAAAAACTCAGTAGTTACATAGTGAAACTCCCTCAAACAATTTAATGTTCCAAAATGAAAATGTTGAGAAGCCTGAATCTATTAAAAACAAAGCAGCCACAAAAAAGCTAGGAAAGCCTGGGACGATTTATAAGTAAACTTAATCTTCTGAGTCATTGTCCTTCTCCCCAGATAGCTTCAAAGGAAACTACTACAAACTTAAATGCTATATGCAGCATAAAACCCTAAATAAATAGTTTAATCAATAATTACTAGCATTTTAGGGTACTTACATTGACTTCTTTGAGTGGAATAAGATCTTATCAAGAGAAGCAGTTTTTATAATTATGAAAGGGATTAAACCACATTGTGATTCCAGATGTCTTGGTTATTTCCCTCTAAGAGAGACATGTATTGGTTATTTCCCTCTAAGAGAGACATGTATGGTCAGTGAGGTTCAGTTAGGAGTTACCCTCACAGGAGACCAACCCAGGTTTGATGTCCAGTACCACATTTATTCTCCTGACAGCACCTATCAGGAGCAACTAAATTTATTCATTTGCTTCATCTATCCAATTATATTTGACAAAGGGCCACAGGCGCGCTTTATTTTGGTTTTATATTCTTTTACTTGGGGCTATGTTCTTCCTTTAGAGCTGACACATCTGAGGAAAAGTTTTTCCATGTTTTGTCTCATTTAACAATGAAGGATTTAAAAATATATAAAATTAAAAAGGCAAAATGATTTTTTTTAGTTTTATAGAGAAATAAATATATACAGAATTTGTTTGTTAACTAATTAAAACTCTATCTGCATTAATCACACCAGCTGTGCTCAGGGCTTACTCCTGACTCTGCACTCAGGGACCATTCCTGGCAGAGCACAGGGGACTGCATAAGGTGCTGGGGATTAAACTCAGTTTAACTACATGCACGGCCTCCCTGTCGTATTATCAGGTACAACAGTTCAATCCTCCGCACTTCATAAAGTACTCAGTGGTCTAGCAGGACAGCCACTGATTAATTATTTTTTAATTTTTTTTATTATACCACCATGAAACATACAATTACAAAGGTGTTCATAATTGGTTCTTGGTAATACAGTATTCCAGCACCCATCCCTCCACCAGTGCCCCATTTCCACCACCAATGTACCCCTCCCCTCCCCCCCCCAGGCCGCCTTAATAGCAGGTACCCCAGTTTCCTCTCTTTCTCTCTCTATCTCTCTCTGTCTCTGCATCTCTCTCCCTCTTATTTTACACATTGTGGCTAGCCCTGCAGATATTTAGAGTTTATCACTTAAGTCTCTTTGTGTATATTCCACTGATTAATTATAACCCTGTCCTCAAGTCCTCCCAGGAGCGATCTCTGAGCAGAGGCAGGAGTAAGGCCTGAGCACTGATAGTGTGGCCCAAAAACCAAAAGAAAAAGAACAATGGCAGCTACTAGTGAAATAATTATTAGCATAATTGCTGCTAGGTACTAATGTCATTTCTTCATCTTTAATAACCTTACAATAGTCAAATTTCTTTGATACAAACTATTGGTGTTTCACTACAGATATAAAGCGAAGCAATTTTTTGATTTTTATGCAATTTGCAAGTTTAGAATTTTGCAGTTTTTTACTCTCACTGGGAGACTCTGTAAGCCTGGCAGGAGTGCCTTTGCAGTCTAGTTGTCACAGGAATGATTTTGATGATGAATATTAATATTACTCAATGAATTCTGATTAATTCTTCATCAGAAAATGATCAGAATGACACGCATGCATATATCTAGTATGTTATAATTAAAGGGAATTAAACTACGAATAAGAAAGAAATTTAAAGTCATTCTCTATTCTAACCAATTATGATAATCACACAAAAAGAAATAATTACTAAAGAAGCCAGAGCAATAAAAGCAGACAGGGCACTTTCCTTGCACACAACCAAGCTGTGTTCATCCCCCATCTCCCTATGATCTGGTCCTCTAAGGCCACCCCCAAGGGACCCTTGAGCGTAGAGCCAGAAGTTAAGCCCTGAGCACTGCAGGATGTGGCCTCCCTTCAAAAAATTCTTGAAAACACTATGCATGTTTACTGAAAACAATTTAAATTTAATTCCTCATAAAAATCCGATGCTTGTCTATCCACAAAACTAACAAAAGAGTAATGACAAGATATTTAAGAGAAAACTATTCCAAACTCTAATCATTTTTATTTCAATCATCCAACATTAGCTTATTATTCTCAACATAATTCTATTTTGTAGATGTGTATAAATTTAGTGTATGGCCAAATACAGTGACATTCTTCTCATCTTGCAGTAGAATTAAATGTCATGCAATACAAAAGCATAAACGTATGGAAAATAGTTTCTTTTAACAGATACTTTGGCCCGAGAAAAACTAAAGTAAGTTTAGAATTAAAATCAAAGCCCACTAGTTCAACTTAGACATATTTCCATCTGTTATTAATGTCTGAGTTACTGACTAAAGACCAGATTAGTCATTGAGTCACTCATGCAATACATTAGTAAGTGGGGTTTTGGTCAGGAATTTAATTGCATAAACCCTGTCCATGTAAGATTTCAATTCACTCAAACAAGCCCTTACAGTGGCCTGATATGAATTAAAAACAGTTACAAACCAAAGAACACTTCTTGAATTTATTAAGAAATAACTACATGAAAATCTGTGAACATAAAAGGGACATCTTTACCTCCATATTATAATTAAATAGCCATCCTTTAATTCTTTCTTTTCTTTTGTCCCATTTACAACAAAGGGGAGTTATAAGGGATTTTTTTAAATGAAATAGTGACTTAGTTTAAAATATAAATAAATGTTTAGAATGATCCATAATTTTAAGTACTCAAAAATGTGAGGGAAATTCAGTGACCACTGTGAAAACCTGCAAAAAGCGTTTGCCTAGTGCTGGGGTCACAAACTGGAGCAAGGACCCCTGCTGTGGCCTGCAGGGGTTTCACTACTGGTCTGATAATGGGCTGAGGCTGAGGAAGGAGGTTCCCTAACACTTCAGAGTATTAGGACAGGACAGCCTCTGATTAATTACTACCCTGTCCTGAACTTTCTAATCACCCATTCCTGAGCAAATCTCACTTTGCTCCACATTGGTTAATGCCAGGAGTAAATACTATCTTGGAGGAGGAATTAGCAAAAAATTTTTTTCGCATGAAAATATTTGAAACTTGAAACGGAGTGGAGGATAACACGTTTAGATTTCACTGTACGCAGCACAAAAATATTAGTTTAAAATATTACCATAATACTCAACATAAGAACATTAGCATATATTAAGCTATATTTCTATTTTTATTCTCTCTCCCATTCTCTTTTTTTGTAACCTTCTACCCTTTTACAAGCATAATAGTGCCTAAGGAAAAGATACAGACACAGAGGCTAATGGTAAAATGCACTTTAAATGAGGGCTCTGGTAAAATATGCTTCTTCGGACACTTTTTCTGGATGACAACTTCAGCTTCTCCATATGATAAAGGCTGCCTTACACCCCCTAGTACCATTTCTTATCTTCCTGTGTAGCCAGTTACTTTTCCCCATCACAAATCACTGTCTGCTTATTAGCACTCCTGCTATTAGGATCAGCTGACATTTGTTTTACTTAACATATGTAGTTTCAGAAAAATTAGAGAATCACTATTACTGTGTTTAAAAATTTGAAAAAAATTCCAGTGTACATTTAGCTGACAGGGCATCAGCCGCTATTTAAACTGGGCTTAGCTAATGGACTTTTAATGTCAGTGGGGTTACATGCAGTTGCTGGCTATTAGCAGAAATGGCTCCTCTCTATAAAAAAAAATCACTTTTTCTCAAGTGTGTTGTTTGAACATTCCTTTCTGTAATTTAGTGACTGTCACTGGATGTAAAACAAACCCAAGGACTCTGGAATCTACTGTTATCTTTAAGACCCTCTTTTAACCTTTCAATTCAGCCTCACAGGCAGCCAACCTCATTACCATTTAGACTTGTAATTACAAAACTTCATAAGGCATTTTCATTATCTTGCTATTCCTGGCAGAGCTGTGCATATTTGAAAGTGAAAATCTCATATCCAGCATTCAGGGATGATCTGTACTATAGACATACAAATAAGTTTTAGAACATACAAAATAATTTTATGTACATTTATACATAATCCTAGATTTGACCCCTAGTGCCTCCCAACTTTTTTCTAACTTTAGTTGCAACTTTAAATAATAAGTGTTAAGGAACATATGGCAATAACTAATATAAATTTATATAGTTACACATCATAAAATTCTTTCAACATTAACTTACACTTACTACAATTTCGAAAGTAAGCTTGGAAGCTGAACTCCCTCTATTCTAAATATAATTCTACATAGTCTTTCATTAACAGTTTTCTTTTCTCTATTTTAATTAGATTGTTACCTTTTTTGTTCCAATAAACCTTTCAAGAACTCCATGGAGAAAGTAAACCCACACACATACAATGTCTTAAGGATTCTAAAAAAATCTTAACTATTTCACATTCTGATACTGTTAATCTTTTTTATTATAAAACTAGAAATAGTCATTATTGAATATAGGAAAGAAGACCACAGTTGATCAATTCACATAAAAGGTAAACCCAAAGCCGAGTGATGTGCAGGAGACAACAGCTCCCACGCAGAGTCCACGTGCAGCTCCACCCTCAGTGCATGGACATGAGCACAGGAGCTTGGTCATCAACAGGGCAGCAACAGAGAGGCCTAGGAAAACATCTCTGGTCCTTGTCTAAAACAAGCCCTTGAAAGTTGAGACCCTGTTTCTATCAGCTGAAAGAAGAAAATTGGATCTCATCAAACGAGCTTCAAATAACTTTATCAAATTGCTACATGTAAGAAGGATATCTCAATGGCACATATGGAGAAAAATAGGAAGACTGAAAAAAGCACAATCCTCAAAAAAAAGTAATGGTTCAGTCAGAAAACTGATTAAATTAGTTTTATGTTTATAATCTATCCTATAAACAAAACATTTCTGTCTTGTCTTCTTGTTGATCAAGTCTCCTTTTTAGGGTACTGCTAAAGACTCTGAAAATGAACCCGCTTAAAGCAAATTTACACATGTACAAACACACGCACCTTTCAGGCAGGCATATATATGCATATATGCGTATATGTTCATATATATATTCACAGGATATTACTGAACTCGCTTTATCTGTTTCTGTACCTCTTTTTTTTTTTTTTTTTTTTGCTTTTTGGGTCATACCCGGCAATGCTCAGGGGCTACTCCTGGCTCTGTACTCAGGAATTACTCCTGGCGGTGCTCGGGGACCATATGGGATGCCGGGGATCGAACCTAGGCCGGCATGAGCCGGCCGCGTGCAAGGCAAACGCCCTACCCGCTAGGCTATCGCTCCGGCCCCTGTTTCTGTACCTCTTCAATAGAGTAAGAGCCTGCCTGAAAGTCACCTCCTAGATAATTTCACAATCATTTAATTCAGTAACAATGGCATGTGCTACCCTTCATGTGATAACCATTTCTAACAGATTGAATAAACTGATTACTCCATCACTACTGGCAAACACCACTTACTGCCAAAACTTTTTAGAGGTCATCCTTCTATTTTTTTCTACCATCACATAGTAAGTATATCATATTCTTTTGAAGTCTCTAAATTTTACATATATGTTTACATATAAACAAAATGAATATTTAAACAATATATGTTATAGAAGGATAAGAACTTTTTAACATACTATAATTATATTAAAGATAAAACTATTTTTTTTCTTTTTGGGTCACGCCCGGCAATGCTCAGGGGTTTCTCCTGGCTCTGCACTCAGGGAATTACTCCTGGCGGTGCTCAGGGGGGACCATATGGAATGCAGGGGATCGAACCCAGGCTGGCATGGGCCGACCGCGTGCAAGGCAAACACCCTACCCGCTGGGCTATCGCTCCGGCCCCATAGATAAAACTATATTTAAGCAGACTCTATTTGAAAATTCTCTAAGAAATTGCTATGTGATTTTTAGAACACAAAATGATACTTAACTTCTAAAGTACATGTGAGATTTAAGATACAATTTTGGAATTGTCATAAATAACAGAGTTTGTATAGCAGCTCAAGAAGTTGAAATAAATTTTAAATAAATACCATTGAAAGATGAATACATATACAACTAGTGGAATATAATATCAGATACTACAATTAATTGGTCAACTTTACTCTAAGATAGTATATATATGCATAGCACTTATCTAAGACTAGGTTACACAAACAAACACAACTTGCTCAAGAAGTTGAAGTAAACCCTAAACTCCTTTAAAATATACACCTTTCCAGGGCCGGAGCGATAGCCCAGCGGGTAGGGCGTTTGCCTTGCACGCGGCTGGCCCATGCCGCCTGGGTTCGATCCCCGGCATCCCATATGGTCCCCTGAGCATCGCCAGGAGTAATTCCTGAGTGCAGAGCCAGGAGTAACCCCTGAGCATTGCCGGGTGTGACCCCCCAAAAAAAAAAAAGCAAAAAAAAATACACCTTTCCAATATCTCACAAATTATTTTGCTAGGTGGATTGAAACAGATGCAGATGAAGTCTTGATTTACTGAAAGGTCCAAATGAGAAGGCCTGTTCAATGTCATAGTGGCATACTGTGTAGTATAAATCACTCAAATGTGTTCGCTTTTCCTCAGCTTCTGAGAATAGTTTCTGAAACAGACTCTGTTCCCCAGCAAGCTGCTGCTCTGTGGATGATGGCTTCGGGAAACCAGGAGAAAAACAGCCTAGGATTATTTTAGTGCTTGAATTTGATACTTAAGATATTTTAAACCTTAAGCTTTTACAACATCTTACAAAGATCCAGAAGGAAGGAGAGTTGTAGAGAAAATGACAGGCAACATAATTACTCTTTTATTTAGGATAACTTCAAGATTTTTGCTCGCTAAATCAGCATACTTCCTATGAGGGGTTATATTGCATTTGTTTGGAAAAGTTCTCATTCAATCAAAGATAAAACATATAATTTTCTCTTCAATAAAAGCAAATTCTAATATTTTACATTAATACAAGTTCAAATTTCAATTACTGTTATTTACAAATGCTTCTGTTTTGTAAACTTCTGTTGTAACAGTTTGTTCATTTGTTTGGTTTGGCTTAAAGATGACATAGGTCTCTGAAAATTGTATATTATAAAACAATGTTTTTAGTTTGTATAAAATGTAGATCATGGAGGCTGGAGAGATAGCACAGTGAGCAACCACTTACTTTGCATTCGGCAGACCCAGTTTCAATCCCATGTACCTCATATGGTCCCCCAATGACTGCCTGGAATAAGCCTTGAACACAGCGTCAGGAGTGTGCCCTGGTACTGCCAAGTGTGGCCCCCAAAGAAACAAAAAGTTATATCATGCCATTTATTAGATTACTTTTGATCTGCTTTTTCATGAATTTTCAGGTTCTTGACAATCCAGAGAGGGGCAGAGTCTTAGTTACAGTTCTCACTGCACTTGCTTCGCACATTGTCAATCCTGGTTCAAACCTCAGCACCCCGATATGCTCCTCTGAGTCTGGAAATAGTGATCCCTTAGCACAGAGCCACAAGTAATCTCTGAGCCCCAAAAAAGAAAAACAAAATTCCAAAGAGATATTAGAATGATTTAAATCCTATATTTAAGGAGCCAGAGCTATACTACAGCAAGTAGGCCACGTGTCTTGTATGCAGCCAACCCAGATTCCATTCCCTGTATCCCACAGGTTCTTCCATAGACCGCCAGGAGTGATCCCTGAATGCACAGCCAGAAGCAACCCTAAGAGCCCTGCCAGGTGTGGCCCCCAAAAAGCAAAAAAATATATAATTGAATACACAAACGTTTACAAATTCAAAGAGAAAAATACATTGGCCTCAAATTACTCTCAATTTTAATCTCATGTGTAATTTTCTATACCTGTAAGTCTGAAATATTATACCACACACCTATTACATCACACTAAGCATCTGTTTAGAAAATGTAAATTAAGAATTTTAGATTATTACTTTTCTATACAAATTACAAATATCACTATTTGTAATTATAAATGAGTAATTATAGATTACTCATTTATAATTTATTACTTTTCTATACAATAGTATATCACTATTTATCATTATAAATGAGTAATCACAAATTACTCATTTATAATTTGCATAGGTTTATACATTTATAATTTGTATAAGACATATATGTCTTCTTGAAATTGGCTAATAACAAACAGCATCCATTCAGGGATATGTCTGTATACCTGGGTTCATTTTAATATGTAAGCAGTAATCTTGCTTTATTGGAAGAAAATGTTCATTTGTGATCATTTTCTCCTAAACAGGGGGAGGAAAGAGGATACTGTAAATGATAATAGGATTCAGGCTAAGATGAAATACTCAAGAAATTATTAAGACTATGAATGCCACACAGTACTGGAGTCAGGAAGATGAGATGCTGAAACTCCTCAATAAACCCTTCTCTACATTTTAGGGTGGGGGGGTTAGTTTACATTATTCGTTAGATGAAAATCATGCATGTTAGTCTATATGAGGCCTTTCTAGCTCTCATAATTGCTGAGAAATGCAACTCGCCATACGACCCTCGTGACAATGATTAATGAAGGTAGGTCACATTATCTTCACACTGCTTTAAAATAAATAAGACTGCAAACTCTGGAGTTAAATTTGATCAATCAGTAGAATCTGTGTTTTCAGACATCACATTTAAAGCAGGAATGCTAACAGGTGCGTCAATATAATGAACTCTTACCTGGTTACCCTCACTCCCACATTCCGGCATATAACAGTGGGAGAAATTTAACTATTTAATTTTCAAATATACATTACCTCAGAGCCAGAGGAGAACAGGGGGTAAAGTAATTGTGTTTTACACATCATTGAACCTGGTTCAATCCCAAGGATTGCATCTGATCCCTAGGCACCGTCAGGACTGATCCCTGAGCACACAGCCAGGGATCTGCCAGGGATCAGCCTAGGAACTGCCTGGTGTAACCCAATACCTCCCACCACCCTTCCCCAAATTCATTACTCAGACTTCACCACTGCCCCACAAAGTACTGCTGAATGGTGTTCTCCACTACCAAAAGGCACAGAGATAGAGACAATACAGAGAGAAGGGTGCCCGCCTTGCTTGGGCAGGACACGGCACCCTCATAGGTCCTCCATGGGCCACTAGGAGGGCTCTAAATGCAGCACCTGGGATAAACCCTAATCAACACTGTGTGTAATCCCAAAACAAAAAAGACACAATCACAGAAGGAAAAGTGACTCCCTGTTACAGTTCAAATTATAGTAACACTGTAAGCTTCATAGAAAAGGCGATATAGTTCTTTAGTACCTATATAACTTAAGTTATTCTTCTGTGTAACTTTATTATACAATTCTAGAGAAGCAACTTGGGAATACAGACAGGTTCTAAAAAGAGAAATTTTCTTTTGATTCTTAAATTACAGCAATATTCAGTTTTATAGCTGCATCTTTTGAAACATAATATATCATGGGCATTTCTACAAGAAGATGGAAATTATTCTGAGAATGAATACAGGGAGAAAGAGTTTTATAGAAGTTCACTGTTCTGATCTTATTAAGTCATAAAATGAAACATCCATAAATTGGGGGGCTGGAGATAGAGCACAGGAGACAAGTAACCCTGATTTGATCCTCAACACCCATATGGTCCTAAGATACCCATCACGGGGGAGTGATCCCTAAGCACAGAGCTAGCGGCAAAGCCTGAGCACAACTGGGTGTGGCCCCAAAACAAAAATCAAATAAAACCCAAACATAATTCAGAGATGGCACATATTTAAAATAGGAGACAGTGCAGACTGTCCAACTATAGGTTTCTTTTTAATAGCAAGATTAAATGGGCAGTTGTATTAAACAGTGGTATCTTAATATGGTTCAGGCAGATATACTCTACTTCCAAAGAGTTGAATAAAATAGCTCTGAGTTTATATGAGCTTCGGTTCTAGGATAAACATCCACAAACTAAGTGGTATTGATTTTCACTACAAAGATATAAGTAATAATCTGTCCAGAAGTAATTTTAAAAAGAAAACATGCCCAGCTTTTCAAAAGTTAGATTCTTTTTGCCCTAGCAGGGCTGACTCCTGGTTCTGTGCTTGGGGACTGAACAGAGGTTTTCCACATAGAAGGCACACTCCCTTAACCCCTATAATATCTCCCCAACACGTAAAAGTCTGATGTTTCAAACGGTGATACATTTAAGACCAGGCAATAAAAAATTAAAATCATAATGAACATACTATAAGAAAAATGTGTTTTGACCCTACATGACCCATTGCTAGTTTTATTATAAAACCTTGGAAGAAAAAAAAAAAAACAAAACCAAGACAGCAATAATCATTACTCTCTAACTGAAAGGAAATGAGAAACATCCATTGTTTCCCAAAGTCAGTGATACCACCTCCTATGTGCTAGAATATTGTGTGTGTGGGGGGAGGGTAGTATTAGCCTATGGTTCAATTAAAGGAAGCCTTATCTTTGTTTTGAATTAAGATAGATTTCCTGGGAAGATACTGGCTGATTGTTTTCTGGAAACCTAGCATTAGTGCAAGTAAGTTTCAGAACCTCTGACTTAATTATTGACACTTTTCTAAATTGTGAGTTTAAATCTTTTTAATGTAAATATGACTTGGATCTATGAAAGACAGTCAATTTGCTTTGTCTTCAAGTACACATATTTTTCTTAGTGTTATATCAACATGCATTCAAATATAATCTTTAGACACATGTGTCATTTTCATTTTTAAGAAAATCACATCATTTGCATAAAAGGCTGATTTTTCTCCAAGTACTTTTCCAAACAAGAAACTTGACATTTTCCCTCATATAGGTAATCACAACTTTCTGAAAAGTTTTCTGTAAGCACAGAGTCAAAAATAGAGCTGGTGGTCAGGACACAAAAGCCAGAGGCTTCGTATTGGCACTCATTTTTCACATTAGAATAGGTTCATTATCCCAGGGCAGGCAGAAGGAAGAAAGGGGGGGGGAAGGAGTGCTCTCCTCCCAGGCATTTGTCCCATGGACCAGACCATGTCCTGTGGTTTGCAGTGAGACACTTGAGGCATCTCCAGAGACGTGAGCATTCAGGAGAAGCAATACCTTCAAGAATATGTTTCTGAGTGTTTGCGTTTAATTCATTTAATTCTAAATTTCTTTGTCAGTGCTTTACAAATTTGGAAACCGAAGAAATACTTTGAATATGACTAATAACTACTTGTAAACCACAGCACCCATACCACACAATTTTTTTCAATATTAAACATTAAAGATAAAATAAGGATGTTATATGTATTAACACATTCCATACTAATAGGACTTATGGAGTATATTATCTTCATTTTCTATCTGAACTTCTAGAGATACAGAGAAACCAAGTCACTTACCCTGGTCAGTTAGCAAGAGGAAAATGGAGACTGCACACTAAAATATGGGTAACCACTAAGTAAAGAGCACGTCATGCCGTCTAATCTGTGCATTCCCGGAGAAAACCAATATTGAATACAAGGCAGTTTCAATACATCATACCTTTACAGCTATTTCATTTCCAGTTCTGGACATAGTACTATAGTTCGGTGCACGCCTGGGACTGCCACCTTCCCAGCTCAGTTTCTAGTACCACGTGCTATCCATTCCAACTTCAACTGGGGTGCAGCCTACAGCCCCTCAGCACCTCTGGGCTGGTCCCCATATTCCTGGCACTGCAGGCCCCAAGCACCATTGAGACCTCCTGACTATGTCTGAAGCATAACTAACTCACTCTGATTAATCTAAATTATGATAATTCGGTTTGCCTTTGTGTAGTAACAAACATGAAGGCAATTTGCAAAGAAGAGGCTGGACTGGTGGGTGAGAAACTAGGGCCACTGTTAGAGGGAAGGACACACTGGAAGTGGGACTGGTACTAGAACATTTATTATCTGAAAAACTGTACTGGGAACAACTTGTAATCATGGTACTAAAATATACATTTTTTAAAAGGCATTTCCTATAAGGCCCCAGGTCGACCTGAGTTCAGCTTGAAAGCCTCCAGAAAAAGACTCTCCAAAAGTATTCTACTTACAAGCAAACTGCCAAGTTTTAAGTTACTGTGTGTGGCAATTTTGGATCCACCAGAATTCCATCTCTCACCTCCAACAATGTTTACCATCTTTGAACGTTTGAACGTAGAAAGTACTATACCTATCTGTTCTAATTCATAAAGTCAATGATAGCTATAAAATGCAAAGACTATTTTTCTTGGGACTTAAAACGGTTCCCTTCACTCTGTGTCCCTAAGAGAGAAGGAAAATATCCAGCATAGAATACATGCTCGCTAACTGCTAGTAAAGAATTGCACTCGAATACCATGTGCTATCCCAATAGTCCAGTACATTTCTAATTTTTGCAGAAATGTGAGCAGATTTGTCAGTGACTGCAGCAAATTCCAGTCAAGAGAATTTGCTTTCTTTTACTAAGAGAAAAAAAAACATGCAAGCCAAAACTTCCAGAATAACTGGGCTTGCTCCCCACCCCCACATTTTGCGCATTATCTTTGTGACAATGTGGCTGCCTTTAATTCTGATCTTCCACAAGTGACTCCCTCTGTTGCCCCAGGAAAGCTGTGACCTAGATCACAAAGCGCTCATGGCACTTCATGCCTGAGGTAGCACACATTGGCAAGATAAGGAGATTCGAGAAGCTAAATGGAAGTCTCAAGGATCCTGCCAGACACCAGTGGAAATCCTGCCCTCCTTTATGTCTCCAGGGGTTGACTTTAAAAAAGATCAGTATGAATTCTGATGAGCACAACAAGTTCCCCAGACTACAATAGAAGATGTCCAGGACCTTTTCCTTTGAACCTTGAATTTCCAGTATGCAAAACACAGGCAGAAGTCAATCAATGCTTACAATCTCATTGGTTCTCATTCATTGACTTTAAAAAGTTCCTTCTTTGCTGCCTTTTGAAGGCCCTTCTAATTACCTGTCTAAACAAAGATAAACTAGCTTACTCATTGCCAAATCCAAATGTGAATTCATTAATTAATTTGGTTAATAGAATGGAAAAATATTATAGCAGTAAATTTACTTTTCATGCCAATTGTCTATATAATAAACACAAGTGCATGAAAGTATGGAAGTATTCAGTTTTTCTTCTAAATATAATATTTTAAGTTAACCTATGATAAAAGAAATTTATACAACTATGATCAGAGCCCTGACAAGTTTTCTGTTCTGAATCTGGTGTCAATACTTATAAAACTATGAGTGACAGATAAGCTGAAAGTCCAGAAACAAACCCAGTTGTCAAACAGGAGGGCGTTAATTATGAGGACGCTGATGTGAAGCAAGCCTACACAGTGCATACATACTCACTTTCCCTAAAATTCTGTTAGGAGTTCCAGCAAACTTAACAGTGAAGGCATCTCCAGTTAGCCAAGTTGGTGCCTAAAACCTAGAGTTTCCCTAAGGACCTGCCTAAAGCGATTGCTGTCTTTATTTAAACCACAGTGACTAAACGCAGTTCACTCACAAATAATACACTTTATTGCTTTTTCTTTAAATACTTATTAAACACTTGTCATTTTCTTGACTAGCTCAAAAGAGGCCCATTTCTAACCTACTTTTTTCTTATACTTCTCCATGATCACAATAAAAACGTCATCAGTATAACCTTACATTCATTTTCTTCTCATAAATGCATGTGGAATTTCATCCATAAAAACAGTGTTTACCCATCTTTAAGTCCTCAACACAAGGGAGAGCATATCTTGAAGAAGTAAAAAATATTAATTATCCTTCCTTAATATTCTATTTTTTTTTTTTTTTTTGCTTTTTGGGTCACACCCAGCAATGCTCAGGGCTTTCTCCTGCCTCTGCACTCAGGAATTACTCCTGGTGCTGCTTGGGGACCATATGGGATGTCGGAGATCGAATCCTGGCCACGTGCAAGGCAAATGCCCTACCCACTGGGCTATCGCTCCAGCCCCAATATTCTAATTCAGAGAAGTAGAGAAAGGAAACTAACAGAAAAAGCAAGCCGGTTTCTGAGTGTCAGGCCATTCTGAAGGGGTGTTTGTAGGACATTGTACCAGCAGAGCCCAAGAATAGGCTGGGAAATGAGCGGATGCTCATAGTGCCAACAGCGGTCAGCAGGCATGCTGGAATACAGGGGACAACAATGATTAAGGAGGCTGAATAGTATCTCTTAAGGACCAGGAGATGACAACATAAAGCTTACTCCAGAGGAACAAAAGAACTTACTGAATTCTATGACGAACTGCTCTGAAAAGCAACCACACTGAAAGCAGGAGACCCAAACCCCAACAACCCAACTGAAAAAGTGCCTTTGGAAAAAGCAGGTGGGGGTGAGCAGTAAGGGGGAGCGGAGTAGTGGGAGGAAATGAACTGCGGAGCTAAAAAGTCAACTACCAAAAACTGCAAATCACGATGTGTGGATTGAAAAGTATTTCATTAAAAACTAAAAAGTGCACACCCAAGAGAAAACTGCAGTTGTCCTCAGATCACAAGAGCAGGCTTCTCCAGCCTTGCCCTGATCTATGTCCAGACTGCACTGAACACAAATAGGACATGCTCACTCTTCTGTTCTTATTTACTTTTCAGTGCCTTCTCTATTCTTTCCATATCCATCCGCTTTCAAACAAAACTACTTACAAAAAAAATTGATTATCTTTCTTGACCGTTTCCTATCAGCCTTTTTAATGTTCTAGGAAGCCCTCGGCAGGGATCCCACACCTCCTGCTAGTCTTTCTTCTCCAGAGCTTCCTGCCAGGTCCTCAGGAAGGCTCCTCCCTAAGCCCCAAGCAGGTAAATCCTACCATTAAGCATCAGGTTGTTAACTGAAATTTCCAAACGCCAAAACTCTAAGCTCCCTAGGTTGATTCCTGGAGAAGGTCCCGCAATCTCAAGAAATTCGGGAGATTCAAGGAATGTCAGTGGAGAGGCCTTTGTCAAAAGGACGAGGAGGTCTGGGAGCAGACAGAAGGAAACCTGGCCGACCTCCGGGATGGGGGGACAGCTGGCAGGAAGGGGGAGGGAGGATTTTTGAGCAAGGCTATTAGGCAAGCGGCAGGAAATTATGCTCCCCAAGTAGCGACCCCTGCTTCTGCAGCCTTCCCTAGCACTCACATCCCTCCCCACAGGAGTGCTCCTGCACCCTCAAGCTCACCACCCTCCCAGGCCTCCCGAGTCAGGCGCCGGCGCCCCCTAGGGTGTGTCCACAGGCCCTGAGGGGGTGGCCCCTACCCTCTGCTGTCTGAATCCATCACTGAATCCATCCCAT
The DNA here is from genome assembly GCA_021461705.1 of Cryptotis parvus. Taxonomy (NCBI): domain Eukaryota; kingdom Metazoa; phylum Chordata; class Mammalia; order Eulipotyphla; family Soricidae; genus Cryptotis; species Cryptotis parvus. The sequence continues at coordinate 321,176 of JAJIBD010001675.1, forward strand.
AAACACAGCAGGTCGTTTCCCTTTACCTTAACACGCACACCTCAGGAAAAGATGAACTCCCCTTCCCCCACAGGCTGCGACCACCACGGGGGCCTAAAATGGGGAGGGCTTGGTACAAGACTAAGGCCAACGCTGACTACCCCTCCCCCGTCCACTCCCCGGTGTTGGACAGCCCAAGAGGCCTTTTCCACTCCAAACTTAAGGCACTGGGCAGGGCTCCCGCCCACCCTGCCTGTCCGCATCCGCAAGTCTCCCTACTCGACCATCAGGCACCGAGATACGCCCGCGCGTCCTGGAGCTTCAAAGTCTGTGACCATGAACGTCCCAGCAGTGGCCGGGGGGCGCCCCAAAGGAGCTCTGGGCTCCGGTAACACCCCCGGAGTTTCTCTTCGCCCAGCAGAGGAGGGACGGTGGAGTGCCGAGCCACGCATCCTCGGGGGCTGCCTGGGCCGGGGGGCAGGGGTCGCGTGGGCTGGGTAGCCGCGGCGCGAGCCCTGCTGGTACCGCCCAGCAGCAGGAGAGAGTCCCGGCGCTGCCCGCACCACCGCACCCGCGCGGTCCCGGGCTGCAGCGCTCAGGGCCCCGCACTGGCGCGCGCACCCTCGCACCCTCGCAGCCTGGGTCAGGCACGGGCTGGACTCCAGCACACGCCGCACTGCTGGGTGCCGACTTTCTCCCAACCTGGTGTGTGCACCACATGCAACAAAGTGCGTGAGTGCCACAGAAAGTGCAAAGCCACCACGGCCACGAAGACGTGTCCGCACAGCGAGCGAGACCCCGCGCTAGCGCGACTCTCAAGGAAGACCGGAGAAAAGAAAGATCCAGGAAGCGTCTAGACTAGTTGGGAAAGCGGGGGTTACTCTCGAGCCCGGGGGCAGCGGTGGGAGCAGGGGTGGCGGCGCGGCCGGCAGGCACTTACCTGGCGCGGCGGAGCCGAGTGCCGCCGGCGCTGAGCAGGGCCAAGGCCGGGAGCACGAGCGTCTGTAGTGCGCAGGCCAGTCCCATCGTCGGCCGCACGCCGGGGTGTCA